>JAODUP010000107.1:162500-607500 GCA_025642065.1 Paralvinella palmiformis
AATGTCAATTTGTAAATGATTATATCCACTAATACAACTATATAAACAAACAGCTTTAATACTAGTAATAATAATAATAATAATAATGCAATGTATATGTAGTGTACCAGCAATGAGGACAAAAATAAATATAATAATGAAATATTTATATCAGGAATATATATTAGCATTTCTGGGCACTCAGGACTGTACTACCGGCATCCAGATGGTGGGATCAAATCCAAATGTTCCCTCTGCCCGTAGGATCATTTCGCTGGGCTTTATTGTCCCCGGGAGCCGACTGTACTTCCCATGTGTGACTGGTACCTACGATAAACAGCGTAATTACCCATTCAGTCGCTTTGATTACGCATTTCTCGGCGTCCTGATTTGTGGTTTGGGCTTAACATTGAAATTGGTATCCAAGACAGTATGTAATGTCGCGGAGCTATTGGACTGTGCTCATACGTAAAATAAGAATCATGGCTAATACAAATTCATGGTGCTAGCCATCAATTGATCCGGAAAAGACAGGGATACGGTTCGGGTTGATGAAGCTTGCCATTTTATTGACTGAACCGGTAGCGCGTTGGACCACAGGTTCGAATCTCAGCGTGGGCATATCCGAAGGGTGTTTCATCTTTGACTTCGCTTCATTACCGTCGGAGGTCGCTCGGCCTATTTAGCCTACCATGTGCACAAAAATGGCCGTAAAACGATCGATCATCATCATCATCATCATCAAACGTAAAATAATCATCAGTAATACAAATTCATGGTTCTAGTAATCAGTTAAATGACCAGGAAAAGACAGTGATACGGTTGATGAAGCCGGCCATTTTATTGACTGAGGCATTCTCGGAAAATGCCAATGATTACTTTATGGGCCAATCTTCAAGTTCGTGACCCACCCGCCATCCAAAGTATAGGTTCGACCGTAACGCAACGAACAGATATATTAGACACGAAGTTGAAGCACATTTCGCCAGTAATGAACAATAATAATCTATGTTTTGTCACATTTGCGTTCATTATTGTGTAGTTCCTGGTGAGATGGTGTTTTATTTAACATCTGGACATAGCCACTGTTCAACGTGTAGACAATCAGTCAGAAGACGGTGGTAGCCTGCCGTCTTCGTGTCTACCTAGTAGGTGGACACGAAGACGGCAGGGAACCACCGTTGTGTAGGTGGCACCTACACAACACGGTTCATTCCGCATTAATATCACGCGTTTAGCTAGCACCTGATTGCCGTATGGCGTGTTTAATCGGAAGCAGCGCGTCTCTGTTAGTGTTTATCACGAAGCCGTAACAACGTGTTGGCCGGCTTGAAAACACATAATGAAATAATTGTTATCATTGGTATGTGTTAGCGCAACGGCAAAGAAACCCAACGTGGACAGCTAGAGAGAGAGAACACAAACCATATCACAATATGTATCCTCTCTCTCTCTCTCTCTATATATATATATATATATATTATGTGTGTGTGTGGTGCGTCGCACGTGTGTGTGTGTGTGTGTGTGTGTGTGTGTGTGTGTGTGTGTGATAATAGGCTGACCTATTTTTATGTAATCTGTTAGTGTTAGAGACTAATGGTAAACATTCCTCCTACATCGGTATAGAGTGGTGTATTTTTACTCCCTCCCACAGTTAATAAAGCACCGCTACCCTTGCTGGCTCCATCTCCTATATTCAAGCCGGGGCCTATATTTAAGCCAGGTCCATTAATCATCCGTATACGGTACGTTCCGGGTTATATAAGACG
Source organism: Paralvinella palmiformis (assembly GCA_025642065.1). Taxonomy (NCBI): domain Eukaryota; kingdom Metazoa; phylum Annelida; class Polychaeta; order Terebellida; family Alvinellidae; genus Paralvinella; species Paralvinella palmiformis. Next base: position 164,249 of record JAODUP010000107.1, read on the forward strand.
GATAGACGAATTTCATATTGCTACAGATGTACATACGTACGGCTACATATGGGCGTCTTTGTAATAAAGCGGTTGGCCATTAATTTCAGACAGCAAGGTTCGAATCCTAGTCTGGTCGTGTCTGATGGTTGTTTCATCCGGCACTTCACCTCGTTTTACTTTTGTAGAATGTTTACCGTTATCTGTGTGGAAAAGATGTCGGCAATATTTTACGTATAACCACGTACAGAGTTATACAGCGTACTAACTATTTTCCATTGAAAATATTCAGTCCGTCATATTGGATACATTAAATCGTCATTATCTAGAATGGGAAGATACTCTTTAATGGGATAGTAACCCTGAAAATTTCACATCATAATTATGGAAATATACAGGGTTCAATGTTAAACACTGGCCCGAAACTATACCGGGTACTTGGTTATACTGACTGAGGTCGTGATGCGTGCTGAGTGTCTGTATGCAGCCATTTAGACAAAACAAATTACAAAATGGCTCTTACGTCGTGACTCGGGTAAGAGATCGTCAGCATGATTCAGCTATTTGGCTGCATTAGAACTGTTACCCTGAAACTCAGATGAGGTACGTGCGGATTCTGTGAGTCCGTCGTGGGCATCTGGCCTGTACCCGGAATAGATTTGATCCGATCCTGCAGTCAGTTGATAAGAACTGGAGATGTTGCTAGACATTTAATTTTTTATACGCCAAATTTCCTGTTTTACGACATTTTCCCGGACTGTATCAGTGCCACATATATGTTCATAACTCACTAACTCACTCACTCACTCACTCACTCACACACATTGTCCCCATCACTCTCTGAGGATGGTTATCCGGTGGTGCACCAATTAGAGCATTGTGGTGCGAACCTTCAGGTGGTGGGTTAGAATCTGGCTCATACCGGAATTTGTGTGATTTATTTCCTTAGCGAGCTGCCCCACTTTCAGGCATATGTTCCAGGCGTGACTATCGCCGAAGTATAAACATATCATCAACAACAACGACAAGACCAACCCGATTCACTGACTCACTGGGGGGGGGGGCTCCTTGGTCTAGCGGTAGCGTGTTGGATCACAGATCACTATCACCTGTGTTCGAATCTCGGCGTGGGCATATCTGATGGGTGTTTCATCTTTGTTTTCGCCTCATTACCATTGGAGGTCGCTCGGCCCATTTAGCCTACCGTGTGCACAAAAGTGACCGTAAAACATCAATCATCTGACTCACTGGAGTTGGTGTTCCTTTGTTAATGTATACATTGCATAATATATTCAACAACAACAATCCAATTCACTGACTCACTGGGGTTGGTGTTCCTTTGTTAATGTACATACATTGCATAATATATTCGGAAATGGGTTGATATGGTTTCCATATCTGCCTATGGCGTGCACGAGGTACTATATTCGAGTATACGATTCTGTGGAATTTCCACCTCGTTGTTAAAAGCCACCTGTTAATAAGATGCCTGGCCACTATTTGATGGATTGTAGCCATAATTTGTGTAAAATTGTTGGTAGTCTCCGATGTCTGTTCTCTCCAGTTTTACACCGTCAGTGTAGTGTAGGCTGTGAACATGGAAACGGTTTTACGACCAAAACTACCAGGAAACTTGCTGTGTTGTATGAGCCGAGTTCAATATCTGCTTTTACTATTGCTGCAGTCGTTCAGGATAATACATGCGTGCGTGTGTGTGTGGGGGGGGGGGGCGATGATTGATGTTTTACGAGCACTTTTGTGCACATAGTAGGCTAAATGGGCCGAGCGACCTCCAAAGGTAATGAAGCGAAGTCAAAGATGAAACATCCTTTGGATATGCCCACGCCGAGATTCGAAAACGGGTGGTAGTGCTCTGTGATCCAACACCCTACCGTTAGACAACGGAGTGTTGGACAGTCCATCGGCATGTCATGTAGTAATGATCAGTAATGTAGGAAGGCAGATGCTGAGCAGGTAGTTAGGTAATTATATTTAAGCAGTCAGTCAGTTATTCATCTACAGCTCCATCACCCCATCCCGTCTGGCCATCCCTCGCTTTTTGGCCACTCCGTGTGGGAGGAGTTCAGTAGAAAGCGTTGGACGTGCTCGCCACGCACCCTCGCCACCCAGCCAACCTTGGATAATTACAACCCAATCTGGTGAAGAAAGCCTCCCTTCTTACCGACAGCAGCATCTACGCACTTGATTGTGTTATTGTATGGCTTGCTACCAAAGCTCTGTCCATCTCTGTGAGAGAGAGAGAGAGAGAGAGATGGGGGGGGGGATTTCCAATGAGGGTTGTCAATTTCCTGAGGCTGTTGCTTATTTCTCGGGATAGTGGGCAATACTGGTAATTACTGGTAATTGTTGGGAATTTTAATTCCCAGTAATAGCCACGAAATTAAAGCACGCAGCGAATCCTGGACTCGCTGCCTTACCATTGAAAATGTAATCTCTTCCGGGTAATTCCGGATCAGTGGAATGCATATTTGGACATTTTGGTGGACGATCCATTAGCACGGTAGAGCACTGCACCGTCAATCACCGGATCAGGCTTCAGATCGGACTCGTACTCGTATTTGTGGGATATTATATTCTGGGAAGTTGCCCCCTCGGCCATCAGTTCCCGCGTGTGACCAGCTCGGCAGCCAAGGCTAAACAAACTGATCCGTTCTCAAAATTTAGCTTCCAAATTATACTTCCAAACACCGATTAGAACTCTAAAGCCGACAAACTCGCTCGTATGTTATACTTCTGGGCATCTCTCTCTCTCTCTCTCTCTCTCTCTCTCTCTCTCTCACACACACATGCACGCACGCATACACACACACACACACAACATATGAAATAGCCCGGTACTGTGTGATAGTGATTATACTAAAAGTGGATGTGTGTATCATAGACGATACAGAATGACAATTGAATAATCTTTGTCTTGTTTCGGGCTGTGCAGTAATTACTTTCACATATAATTTATTAATTATGTGACTGATACGGTATGTCGCGATCATTTAAACATAATCGGTACTTAGCATTTACGATCTGAATTCAGTATTCCCAACCCATACACCAGAATTAGCATAACTGTTTATGATTAAGGCCATAAAGTGTATCTTCCAGCATTCCTGGTATTCCCCAGTTTCAAAAGCGTATTTGACAGTATGGTAATCCCGGACAGCTTTGATTGTCAATGGAAGCTAGTCATCGTATTTGAACTGTGGCGCCATCATGGTCTAACTGGTTGCGCGTTGGATCACAGATCACTACCACCTGAGTTCGAATCTCGGTGTAGGCATATCGAAAGGGTGTTTCATCTCTGACTTCGCTTCATCACCTTCGGAGGTCGTTCGGCCCATTTAACCTGCCATATGCACAAAAGTGGCCGTAAAACATCAATCATCATCTGCCTTCCTACATTACTACATGACATGCCGATGGACTGTCCAACACTCCGTTGTCTAACGGTAGGGTGTTGGATCACAGAGCACTACCACCCGTTTTCGAATCTCGGCGTGGGCATATCTGAAGCATCTTTCATCTTTGACTTTGCTTCAGTACCTTTGGAGGTCGCTCGGCCCATTTAGCCTATGAGCACACAAGAAAAACATCAATCATCATCATTATTTGAACTGTATATAATATGCTCCATATTGTATTGCTACATTCACGGGTGCTCTGATGGTGCAGTGGTTAGAGCGCTGTCCTGCAAACCTCCAGTTGTGGGTTCGAATCCGACGTATGCCTGTGCTTGTGGGATATTTGCCAGGGAGTGGCCAGTGTAACCAAAGCCGCAGTTAAACAAAGCTCAACCCAACTGACTTCTTACAACCTTCGTGTATGGTAATAGAATTTAGAATGATTAGAACGTATGCTTTGGCTACTGTTAGTTATTTTATGGACAAAATTCAGTGAGAATTGATAACAAAAATATGTGGTAGTACCACAGAGAGAGAGAGGGGGTGAGGGAGAGACACACGCACAGAGAAACATACACACGCACACAGAGAGAGAGAGAGGTGGGAGAGAGAAACACACACACACACACACACATATATATATATATATATATATATATATATAATATATAGAGAGAGAGAGAGAGAGAAAGAAACACAGCATATCCAAATCCAAACTAACTGTCTGAGATAGGTGACTGGTTGATATGTGATACAGGTATCTGGTATTTACAGATCCACGCTCAACTAGACACCGATCATAAAGTTATGGCTCATGTTAATACCAGACTATGATTGCTCATTTATAATAGTCTGTCTGTTTGTATTGCTGGTTGGCCGTCTGATCTGATAAACTTTCAGAATCAACGCATTACATAATATATCTATATTGTACTATGACTGGGTTTGATGTTGACTTGATGCTATCTGATATCTTGATTCTTCCCTGCGGTTTTCCCAGTGACTTTGGGTTGCACCGGTCTGATTAAAGGCGACTCCTTGTGTGTTCTCTTTTGTGTATATTGTCTGTGGCGTACCTACGCACACATACACACACACACACACACATGTACGCAAATACTTACACGCGTGCTGGACTCCCACACACTAGTTCCCTGCTTTCGGCGGATTATGGCTACACCTGCCCGAGCTAGGAGTTAGTACTTTAGCCCACTAGATGTACACTTGGGCTTTAAATTAAGCTGATTAGGTTTAAAGGGAAAAAAACTTTGGTTCAAGGTCAGATATCTGTGGGTGCAAAATTTGTGTCGGATAAATATTTATTCCTATACTAAAAGTTATTTACTTTAAATTGTGTTCTCGATTGTGATGGTGATGATGATGATGATGATGAAGATGATGATGATGATGGAAGTTAGGATGATTATGGGACAAAATGCTAAATTATGAATACTTTACAATATAATGATTACAATTGTGATTACATTAGTAATTATTGAAATTGATTATGATTGCAATTATATTGTAAAGAGTAACCATGATTACGATATCACCTAAATATGAGGATCGCTGGGAATGTAATTAAGTTTTATACATTTTACAAATGATTATAATGTATAGAAAATATGAGATATATAATATTCGCATTATTTATGATTGGCAAATTGCTAGACTTGTAGAATTATAAAAGACAATTGAACATGAACTTACCTGTTACCCTAAACTGTGTATTTATACAAAGCATGAAAAAATAGGAAAGTGCCTCGTACCCTAAACGGTAGAAGCACAAAAAAACAGGAAAGTACCTGGTACGATCTTAGTGAAATGTAAGATAGATTTATTATTTTCATAAAATAATAACCAGGAGGCCCTACCTCATAATCTATCACACAGCTATGAACACAATTACAATTTGATTATGTGGTGCAGCATATATGGCATGACCATGGTAATGTAACATATAGGAAAATTAGCACATATACATACATAATTATAAGTAATATGGTTGAGGTTGAAACTCAGAAAGTCATCCCAGGTAGCAATGGGAATTACATTTCTTACTGAAGTCTTCATAATACTAATTTTCATGTTATGGCATGATATAACATTGTTAGTAAATGAGCACCCATTGTGATCATGAAAGTAATCGGTAATTATAATTACATCTACAATGTAAGCAGTTATGACTATGATTACATTTGGCAATGATGAATACAATTACTGGAGATTCTGTAATTGATTTACAATCGATTACGATTACACCATGCCTAATGATGATGCTGATGATTCTAATAATGCTAGCAACTGATAGCTAGCTGTACAAACTGTTCGTAAAATTGGGACTATCTCTTTTTGACATAACTGAAAATGTTAAGGTTTTTTACTGTGTCAGCTGCAACGTCTTTTAGTTCGCTTTTGTTGTTTTCGGTTACATTTGGAGCACATTTTAACAATACAAGTTGTTATCTGCATTTCGGTTTTTAGAGGAAACAGAACACATTTCATTTGCATCTGAATCTAGTCGTGGTGATTGAGCAAACCTTTTGTTTGTTTCCCAACTACACAAGTGTAAGTGATATCATAATAAGAAAATGAAATTTTGATTAACTCTGAACAACAACAGCCATCACAATAACAGTGTTATCATTATGATTAAATGTTATTATTTTTGTAGAAATCATCGTTAATCAGAGATGTTACGGAACTAACTGTTCTTGATTTGACTGGTGCCACAATCTCAAGGTCTGAGCCGACTTTTTAACTGGGTGTTTGTATTGCATTGCTCTAACCTTTGTGCTGGGCGCCTCCTTGGTCTAACTGGTAGCATGTTGGATCACAGATCACTGCCACCTTAATTCGAACCTCGGCGTGGGCATATCTAAAGGGTGTTTCATCTTTGACTTCACTTCATTACTTTTCGAGGTCGCTCGGCCCATTTTGCCTACCATGTGCACAAAGGTGGCCGTAAAACATCAATCATCATCATCACCCAGTGATTGAACTATTCCACTGATTGTACTGATAGTGATGGATTCATTCTACCTGACAGGTTCCGGGTTCAAGACTAGGTTGCCAGAAATATACTGTTACAAGAACGAGCTGATCATTAAATGACAGTGGATAACATTTTAGTGTTGATGTGTCAGTAAATAAACTTACTCACTCATTAACTCACTCCATCTGTCATTTGTAAATATTTCTAAGGCCACTTTTAACGTATCATGTGTGGATATATATGTATATAGTACTACACAAATCTGGTATTGTAATAATAATAATAATAATAATTGGTATTGTAATAATAACAATAATAATAATAATAACAGGTATTGTAATAATAATAATAATTTGTATTGTAATAATAATAATAATTTGTATTGTAATAATAATAATAATATTTTGTACATACATTTGTAATAACTCATACACCAGGTTGCACAAGCTTAGCCCCCAATCAGTAGTATAACCAGTGATTTGTATATTCAATTTATAAATAAAAAACAACAATAAAAAACAAGCCACTGTCAGTTTAGCTGTGACTATCTTAGTGTTGAATGTTGAAGGGTTATCCTTTGTACATCCTAAACCTTCATCCCTCCATTGTACGACTAGTGGTCTTATCGTTCTACTTACGGCGGAATTGCCGGGTCAGACTGACACGGTCAGATATGGTAGACAAAATGAATGGGCTCGGCGTTATCTGCTCTTGTTACTCTATATGTCTCGTCCCCATTGCTTGTGTTAATTAATTAGCAGATGCAATTAATTAACTTCTATCTGGTCCGAGAGCAGATTAGCCTCTTTTGTTGTTAAAGTCTACATTGTGGTGCTTACATATCGGATGGTTATGATCACTGGTGATGTGAATAAGAATAATACATAATAATAATAATAATAAAAATATAAATAAGAGCAGCAGTAGCAATAATGAGAAGCAGTGATAATAATAATAATAATAATTGATGTAGCAACAACTACCATGATGTATTAATTTGCTCTAGTAATGATCACAATAAAAAGAGTAAGATTTAAATATGCATTCTTGTATGATTATGTTAAATGTAATATGCAAATATTTTAATATCAAATCTTATCATAATTTAGAAAAGACAGAACTTGAGGCTGTACTGTGTTTCAGAAAATAATAATAATTATTATAATACTGGCAAGCAACTATTTACTCTGGTGTTTCTAATTTAATTAATTTCATTAAAAATGATGAATAATTATTTCCTACTTTGTATTAATACATTTTCAACTAATAATAATAATAATACTGTAGAGCCATTTTACAGACCTCAGGCATAACCATTAATCTGCGTAGAAAGACTTTATCGTGGTTTATGACAAACGAATGATTATAACCACTTGTGGCTAGATTAAGAATGTCCATTATCTCTGTTAGCATACAGTACTGTACTGGTGGGTATCTCCTCTAGCATCTGATTGGTACAAACAGATGGTCAGTGTTCTGGTAGTTAAGTAGGCCTTGACCAGTGTTCCGTACTCATCATTTACTGTTAAAATTCCTCCCACGTTCGATCCACTGCCCGTTCTATGTATCAATGCTCCCCAGGCTGGCATGGTTACCGGGTCACATGATCGGTTAACCGGGATCGCTCCCATCATATCGGTCAGCCAGCTGACGTCAGACATCGATGTCGGTGAGACCTTGATCCAGGTGGAATTTATTTCCAGGACGTCAATCGTCAGTCAGTAGGTGGCGTTGCGGCGAGATTGGTCGGTGATGGCCTTGTAGTGATCCATGTAGCCAGGTGTGAAGGTGACACGGCTACATACAAGCTACCCACTGTGACAGCAGTTTGATTACAGACGTAGTCAGTTAAGGGCAAAGAACTCTCTCTCTCCATCTCTCTTTATCGCTATATATATATATATATATATATATATATATATATTTTTGTTTTTGTTTTTGTTGGAACTCTTCAAAAATATGGAAAAGGGAATAAATACAAAGCATACATTCACAAATCATAATTGCTAATTCACTGAAACATTTGTTGTCAAATGATATAGTATTATTTCAAAGCTGGCAACCACATGAAATAATATAAAGGTAAACGTATCCTAGATGGAGTCCTTTAGAAATAGGTTAACAATTCAACTACAAGTTCAGAAATAAATGTAATGTGTCCCTACAGAGCTAGAACACTCTTTCCCAAAATCTCCAAACTAACAACGCAAATCAAAGCTTGGCTTATAGATAAAGAAGTCTTAACTGAGTTAACAAAATTAAGCACTTTATATAAATGTGTGTGTGTGGTGTGTGGTGTGCGAGTGCGCGTGCCCGCACTCATATAGCAAACTGAACTCGAAAATGCCTGTAGTTCAAGGATTGTGAATTTTAATTTTCTCAATTTATCATCCTTTCAAATGCATCTCTCTCTCTCTCAACTGCATCTGTTATGCCAGAGTGTATTTTGTCCACAGACCCATTGGGGTGTAGTCTTTTTCTAGCTGACAAATATAGGAACGTGATTCACACCAATCCACACCATCTGTTGTTATCAGGTATGTTAATTCAAACAGTGAGCACAGAGGCATTTCCGCGGCCTAACTGGTAGCGCAGTTGGCCGCAGACCTCTAGCACCCAGGTTCATGCCCCGGTTGTGCTATATGTGAGGGCTGTTTCATCTTTCATTTTATATTATTATTCTTTTTTTTGCTAGTGATATTCTTTTGTCAAAGTTTACTGTATTTGTTTCATATTGAGATCACCCTAGAGGTTGCTGAAGTCCACTCACCCAAACTGGGCAATACGAAATTAGCCCACTCGCCCATCGAGCATCTCCGAATTTGGCATAATTTAGTACATATTTGCAACACCGCATGGCGTCCTGTGCAGGAAAAGTGTTGCCATTTTAAATTAGCGAAACTTGTAAAAATTGAGGCCAGGTTCAGTTTCCCCGTTTGTCAGTGCCCGAGCTTAATGACTGTTTATAGAAGGGTTTGGTCAATCAAAGGCCTTATGCCATCCGAGTCTTGCTCGCCATCTGATTATAAACACCCGCTGCCAGTTAAGACTATAGGGCGCCTCCGTGGTCTAACTGGTAGCGTGTTCGACCACAGATCACAGCCAACTGAGTTCGAATCTCGGCGTGAGCATATCTGAAGGATGTTTCATCTTTGACTTCGCTTCATAACCTTTGGACGTCGCTCGGCCTATTTAGCCTACCACGTGCACAAAAGTGGCCATAACACATCAATCATCATCATCATCATCATCATCACCAGTTAGACTATAATCTCTGTGAACTCGCTACTCAATACGGCTAATCATAACGTAACATGATATATTTCTTAGCAACAAACATTCCTAAATACCGGCTCTTCTATGGCTGGAGGCGGAATACTTAGTAAATGTTGTAGGTGTCGGATACCACGTTATCCAATCCAGTCCATATTTTAATTATGCCTAAATATATTTAGTTAGATAGTTGTAAGCGTAGCTATATTGCTGCGATTCAAATGGGATAATGGAATTGTTCTGACAGCTCACATATTTGTCTTCTGGTGGGATATGGTATCAATTACGTAGGGCATAGTTCGGCTATCCTGGTATTCCCAACTTCTGATAATATGTTCTACGACACTGATTTGTTCCACATTCGCTGTTCCAACATATCACTATTCCGACGGTCCTATATTCTAATAGTCATTTTGATTCAGTCTCTGACACGTGATTGGTTTAATAAACTGAGTAATTTCCAAACGTAATGAGGCAAAGTGAAAGATGAAACACCCTAAAACATAGCCACGCTTAAATTTGATGATGATGATAATTGGTGTTTTACGACCAACATAGTGCCCACGGCTAAATAGGCCGAGCGGGGTCCAAATGCAATGAAGTGAAGTAAAAGATGAAACACCCTTCAAATATGCCCAAGCTGAGATTCGAACTCAGGTGGTAGAGGTCTGTGATCCAACGCGCTGCCAGTTAGACCACAGAGGCACCCCTGAGCTTAGATTTGAACCCAGGTGCTAGAAGTATGGCACCAAATCTGCTAAGAATTGTTCCATTGGGAGTTGCCCTGACTCAGCGGTAGGGAGATCCGATAAATATTCCGCGACAACAGGTTAAAGTAATTAAGAAAGATAGACCACACTTCGATATCAGCTGTACAGGTCGAAACAAAGCATCGGACTGCCACAGGAGGAGACAGCCAATGGGACGATGTATATATGTGTCAATATCAGTCCACATTTCTGATTGGTGATAATATATGTTGGCTTGTACAGGAATTGCTATAATGGAGAAATTGTATCAAACCAACAACTATTACGTTTTCTAGCAAACGGGTATACATTTTTAGTTTGGTCCATTATTGATGAATTTTTAGAGAACTAGTTTCTCCGTTAATGTTACAATAGTACAATATGAAGCCGTACTTATTTTGTCTGAACTATAATTACCAGTAGTTGTGTTCAGGTTGTACATGTAAACGTTTCAATGGAGTAAATATTTAAATTAGTCACCTTGGTTCTTGTGTTAATGAGATATATACTTAAGATCACCATGTGTTGTTGATGGAGATGATGATGATGATGATGAAGGTTATAAGCAGTATTTCTCAGATTATCGGCAGTCCTTTATATTTAGCCTGCAGTTCCATCTGTGTGTTCTCTTCGTGGATGTTTGTTTGTTTGTTTGTTTACAGATGACCCCCCCCCCACTCGATAAAAAGTCAATATTACAAGTAACGTTTGAGCGCCAGGTATCTCGGGTAACATTTGCCAATCACCAAGGCTGGCCAATTGGCCTCTCAGGTGTACTCTTGCCTGTGTATCTTCTCTGGTCAGCAGTTAGTGGCAGGAATGCTCCCCATGTAAATACCACCAACTGCTCTTGGTCTGTCGGGATTCCCACGGAATATGATACATTATAGGTTGTACTTGCCTATAGATCAAGGTGAAGTGTGTCCTGCCTAGCACGTACTACTTACTTACTACCGGCTAGCATTAGGTAGCGGTAGGCATTGGGGTGTGGGTTTGGAATGGGATTTAGAACTCTGTCCTCCTGTATGACATACAGGCAACGGAATGGAGGCAACGCTAAATGAACTTATATCCAGATGTGGTTAACCCTTACTCACTTACTCAGGTTCGATAGATCCTTGATGGGGGCTAACGGCCCGTAGCTTTGGCCAATTTTGACATGTGCTTTTCTCGTCCATAGGTGGCAGCACCGAGAGATCCATTTTCCTGCTGCCATCTGGTGATTTATTTATTTGTCGTTATGATAAGATGTGTGTTTGTAGTAACTATTACAGATTATTAATAATCATAAATGCTACATGCACCAGTTTAAAATCATGTTATTTTGCTGCAGGCATTCGGCAATGCAAAGACTGTTCACAACAACAACTCTAGTCGATTTGGAAAGTTCATTCAAGTATTTTACAAGGAAAATGGCTTGATCCATGGGTAAGCTGGTAATTTTATTTTAAAAATTCCCACATTAATTTGATGTGTTCTGTAGTATTTCTCTAAGATAATGATCGCTAATGGCTGAGTTTTTATCTAGGACAGTGTTTCGTATTTGATTTGTGTTTTAATCTTTCATTATAAATTCTATTTCAGTGCTGTGGTAGAGAAATATCTTCTTGAGAAGTCAAGGATTGTGTCCCAGTCAAAGGGTGAAAGGTTTGCTTCAGTTTTCTGATCATAACCATATCTGTGATTAGTTTGTCTCTAATGCTGGAACATTATGTGAAATATAATATATATATATGTACTTGACCCAATGGAGTTTAGCAGGTATACAGTTAGCAGTTAGTTGTACATTATTGGCTCAAACAATCTGGATATTTTGTCTTTGTTTGTTTGTTTGTTTCTGTGTGTGTGTGTGTGTGTGTGTGTGTGTGTGTGTGTCCGTGAACATGCACAGACCCAGTTAATTGAATGCATGCTTATACTTTCATCTGCGTCTTTGGCCTTATGGGTAGAGCATGAGACTGTAGTAGAGCACTATAGTAGGAGTTTTTCATCCAGCCAGGCAACTGGCAAAGTTTTCTCCACCAAATATGCCATATATTCTAAATTTGTTTAGAATTAGTCTCCGTGGGGAAGCTATAAATTACAGACCATGTGCATCTCCCTCATTTAAGGTTGCCAGCCACCTTAAAACTGGCATTTCAACTATTATTTCGGCCATTATACATTGTTCTTGTCACAAATGCATGCATGTCAACCAGCAGCCATGTTTATATTACATTCGTACATCTCATGTTATTGACACTAGCCATATGATAGCTCTGTGTAGTAAAGTGTATACCTGTCTAGTTATACGATCACTGTTTACAGCTTTTGTTATGTCTCTAACACTAGTATGCCGTAGTTGTTCAGGTGGGTTTTAATACTGTTTGTGGTGGAGGTGTCATCCATCGATTAGATACCGGGTCATTTTGTGGTGTTTCAAAACAGTCCCTCAAATCTCTGTTCCCTTTCATGGTGTAGGCTTAGAGGATTTACGGTATTCAGTTTGGCATCTTTTTATACACCTTCAGTCATTGAAAATGCTACATTCCCCTTTTGCTGCTTTTTGCCACTTTTGGCCACTTGTTTCCACTCACTATTTATAAATGTGATGGAGTCTGCTTGAACGCACTGGAGAATGTCTTCATTGGCACTTTTTAAGGCAGCTTTTAGTTTTTAATGGCTCTCGTAAGTTTTGTTAATTTGTGGTAGAATTGTGTGCATTTTGGAAATCTTGAACCCTAATCATAGGCTAAGATTATCCAATTTTCGTATCGTCTGAGATTTGATAATTTTTATTATATTTACAACAGTTCCCATTGGTCAACTGAAACATGAATAAAACTGCATTTTATTGCTTCATGTTTGTATCAAGGTAAAAATGATCATATCTTAGTTGTGCAAAATTATGGATATATTATACATATGTGATATATTTAGTAATAATATGTTGATGATAATAATAATAATGCCTAGGATTTAATATTCGCCTAAGACTAAGAAATAATTCTTTACACTCTTCTTTGCTAATAATAATAATAGTGATAATAATAATATAATAATCCATAATTTAATCCTTCACCACAGGGAGTGATTCTATGCAAATTTTAAGATTTACAATAGACTATAATCAGCAGGAAAAGTCTTAGCCACTTGTGTGTGGCTGTATGAAATCTCCAGTATGATTACGCCATGGCCAGATTTGACCTCGACCTCACACACATTATGACCACGAGTAAGGAGTCTTGTGCTCTTGACTTACTCGGCCAAATTCCCATATATTTATACAACGTAGTCTAGGATGTGTAACACATCAGTACTGAAGTATCCTTAGACATGGCAAACCTTTCTATTTAAGTCTTTCATCCATTGGCCAAATCTTAACATCAGCATACTTAAGTGTGGTGAATGTTTTAGATAAAATCATTTGAGAGTTATTGTCTCATTGCGTATATTGCATTATGTGAAAATCTGGTGCAATCATGCAATTTCTTATGGCTTTATTTTATTTAAAACTGCTAAGTGCTTGCTACGATATCATGAACTACCCTGATTAGTACTAAAGCTAATGATATTTCGTCTAGTCGTCGTTAACTGATATGGCTTTTTGTATCATATCTGTACGCTTTGTTTCTTAGATTTGATACTAGTCAAACATTAATAGGAAAGTTAATAGAAGATTAAACTTACATTATTAAAAATTTCAGTTTCTTCAACTTTTATTCAAAGAATTTATTCCTCTACTGAGGTGTTAAATCAGTTCCTATTCTGATCTAGAACATACTTTAGTTTAACTTAAGTCATGTTATTAACCCATCAGCATCTATGTTAATCATATCTTGAAATAACAACTGACCAGTAAAAACAGTCTCCAGTGAAAAGCAGATTTTATCATATCCTGAAAATGGTTGCTTGCTATAAACTTTTGCAATCTTTTACATGCGGTGTTATTGTTTGGAGATGTAATGACTTGTGGTTTAAAAAAAGCTGTTCTTCTGGTATAACTAATGTTGGCTTGCCTGTGGCATTACATAACATTTATATACAGGCTATTTGTTCTTTATATTCCTTCCTTGAATATTACTGTCGTTTTTAGGCCTAAAATATCATGATTTATGGTAGTACTGTCCATTAAGCCAACCTAAAAATCTTATGCCTGTTTTCATAATTCGTTAAAATGTGTTTTGTATACTGTCAATAGGTCAAGGTAAATTATAACGATCTACACAAACTGTTTGCACTGAAATTTTTTCTCCCGATGACTGGATTTCTTGACACAGAAATAGCACCAGCCATTAAGCTGAACCCCCAAAATAAGGGTCAAAATGTTGTCACAAAGTCTGGGATATATAAGATATATATGCTTCAGCCATTTTCAGCCGTCTCTCTATCATTCCTGGCTTGTAAGACGCACTAATGCTGATGGACTCTCCTTAAATCTTTACAAAATGGTGACGGCTTATCTGGGCAGATATTCTGTTAGTTTGGTTTCAGTGTTTTCATCATTTCGAATCAGCTTATTACAATAGTCGTTCTTGTACAGATGTAGGCATTCAGTGTTGTTATTGTCGTCTAACTGTGATATCATGTTACGTTAGATGCTAGTGATGATTAAATCCTTTAATTTTTTATATTAACCTGCTAAGTCTAAAACTGCTGTACAGTTGCCGGTTCTCCGATATGCCACATACTATTCTGTGAAAATGTGATAATTACTTTACGTTGATTCAGGGAATAGAACTCGGTTCTCATCAGTTCAATTGCTACAATGATGATTGGTTTTTAGACTTTTAGCACGTTCTAACTCTGAACTGAAACGTAATTTTCAAGTCTTATTTTTATGAATACGGATAATTGAGATGACGTCATGTTTGTAAATAGGGAAATAAAGCAACTTGGAAAATGGACTAGATGCCTGTCATGTTAGATTTATATCTGTCAGTCTGAAATATATAAATATATAAATAACAGTATAAATAATTGGTACATTTGCAACTGTTTGATCTGATTTGATGTTGGAATTGTTTCGCTTTCTTACCAAAATCAAATAATTCAGAAAACCTAATAAATGAAGGAATTGTGAAAATCTAATTTTTTTATCTAAGTTTTACCTTGCTTTCTGCCATTACCGTGTTGTCCGTCTGTACATTGTGTTAAGTGTCGGAGCAGTCTAATTTGTTCATTGTTTGTTTCACCTGTCCTCCAGGAATTACCACGTCTTCTATTACCTGTTGTCCGGTGGTGGGGAGTTTGAGCGCGAAACTCTTGGATTGCATGAACCTCAGGATTACTTCTACTTGAATCAGGTAATTAGCTATATTAACAGGGGCAAATAACTAATTTCCTTAATCACTCAAAAGGTTTAAATAGAGAACCTTTCCACTTTGTCAACAAACAAAAATAAATGGAACGTTTTCACTACATTTATACTAATGTGACAATTTCTTTAATGTTTCTATGTCGACTTGTGTTGGAATAGTTTCCAAGAGTTGCAGATATCGGCTTCTGCAAATTTAAAATAATGATGATCAAAATGGTTCTGACTTTTGTTTTTTTATTTCAGATCAATCGATCTATTTGAAAACAAATATATATATATATATATATATCCCAGGAGTTCTGTGTCTTAAGCAATGCAGCAATACTAAACATGGATATTTTTATAATCAGATGACTGGCATATATATATATATATATATATATATATATATATAGACACACACACAAACTATGTATCATTTTAATTGTGTACTCAGCACAGCTGTACCTGGACACTGTGCTGTTGAATGAGTATAGTGATCTGAAGGTATTTTGATAATGCTCAATGATCAGATTCAATTCTTTTACAGAGTGAATGCTATACACTCGAGACTTTGGATGGCGAGTGCGTGAATGAAGCCAGTGAGTTGACCACTCTTATAGAGTCGATGGACATGGTCGGCTTCTCAACGGACATACAGCGAAGGTCATATCTACTTTCTGACAGTTATTAAGTACATCATGTCACTGAATGTATGATTTTCAATTAATGCACTGGTTTATGTCTGTTACTGCTGAGGTTCAACTAATACCAGTAATGCCATTGGTGTCTACCGTTTGTTTATAAAAATTGTTTACATGAAGTGAAATTTCCACTCTTGGTATATTCACAATTTTTAGTAAATCAGTTCTTGTGGCTGCTAAGTAAATTCGTTCTGGGGCATGTTGTGTAGTAGGGGCACAACCCCTTCAAAAATACATTTTCTACAATGTATAGTAACATTTAATATAATATGTCTGTCTCTTATCAGAACATAATCAAATATGTCTCCTCTGACAGGTGACATGAAACAATTTGTTCCTGCATATATATTTATGGATATTAGGGATAATTAATTTGTTCATATTCAGTGCCTTCCATTATCATTTGCCACATCTTATGGATAACCACCTATAAATCTGGACTACTTTAGCCAGCTCCAAACAAGGTGTTTTCAGATATATTTTGTTATCCATGAATTCAAATATTTATGGGGTCTTCCTGGTGATCATGCAACCTATTTTGGCCCTGAGCCCAGTTGTTTTGAACCATTTTGAAGATCTTGCCAAACATTTATTTGTTTATTGCATAATTTAGATTAGATGATATTCATATTTTTAAAATCTATTTTGGATTGTTGTATGTTGTTGCTTAAAACAAATCTATTTTAATGAAGCAATATAATTTTTCACTGATTCACATAGAAATACATATTTAATTTGTAATATCATCATCATAATGTCATCGGTGATATACTGTTGTATTTGCTGTTTAGCAGACTTCATCTTTTTCCACTTTACCACAGGAAATGTCATAAATGACAGCTACTGTATGTGTGATGTCTAACTACATATTTAAATATTAATATAGAAATTAAGTATAATAACAGTTTAACATGATATTATAAAACACATTACAAAATTTGTTATAAATCATTCCTTTGTTGTGAGTGTACTGCTGCTTTAAGCTTTATAAATATATATCCTTTCATAGGATGGCCATATAAGGCAACTATAGCAAGTTAATGAATGAATTAATTAATTAACATAAACTGATGCATATATAACCGATGTTGTTTGTTTTTGTGTTTTACAGAATATTTAGTGTGCTAGCAGCAGTGTTGCATCTTGGCAATGTTTCATTTAAAAAGGTGAGAACAAGGTGTGCGGTAGAAATGCCCAGTTATGACCAATAAGATATTTAGACTGCCAGTCTCTTTTGTTGTGTCTTGTTCATGTTACAGTCTGGCTTCATTATAATGTTGTCTAATATACTGCGGAAATGGATATTACATGCAGTGCTTGGCTCCAGATTATTCGGACTGAAGATTTTAAAAGTTTTGTAATTTTCTGCAGCAAGTCTGCTGAAAATACTTCCATATCATAAACTTTGTTATTGATGAAAATTGAAACCAAGTTTTAACTCTCTGTATTTGTCCTAACAGAAAATATTACCAACACTCACTAATTACCCACTTTGTTTATTAGCTGATCTAAACTAGAGAAATGACTTTTTAATTGGAGCTTAACTGTATATTAAAACAAACAGACATTCATGTGAATGGTTTTGTCTTATTGTTTGGCTTTGATATTTTCCTTAAAAATTGCTATGTTTCCATAATTATCATATCAAACATGGACTGCCAGTGATGGTCTGAAAGATAAATCTTACTCCATCTTAGAATGATTGTGTTTTGTGTGATTCACATGAAAAATACAACAAATTATTGATTGATTTTCCTAAATTATGTAACATGAGTGGATAACATATGCATCAGTAAATGGCCTAATTCACAAACATATAGGTGGTCCACTTATAACGTGGTTCACAATCCTTGGCCCCAGACATTACGTTATTAGGGAGCCATACTGTACGTAGTTCTGTACATTCCCCCCATGGTGACATCAGTCGTCTTATTCAACACGAACCTATTTCTTCAATCACTGCCAGATACATAGTTTAGAATCCTAGGCCACAGATACTATGTTATAAGGCAGACATACTGTATGTCGATCAGTACACCCCCCCCCCCATGGTGACATCAATAGTCTTGTTGAACACAAACCTATTTCTTCAATCACCAGTCACCATTTGTGTACATTTATTGCCAATTTTGACATTTTGTACCAGCATTTGGTGCCAGCATCCATCTACTGGCGTATACTTTCCTAACAAAGTACACATTTCAATGTTGGTAAGCACAAGGCTGTCAAACAGTTGGTTTGTTTTAGAGCATACTTCTGAGTTTTCATTTCTGTGTTTTCCACATGTTGTTTCAGTCATCTACACAAAGGTACATCCGCATTAGAAAGATACTCCTTTACTGACAAAATATGAATCTAACAGTTGCCTTCATCAATAACTGGGTGTTTTGTGTTTTGCATCACCTCTTCAACAAGCTGGAAACAATTGTGTTGCAATGATCATTTTATAATGTAGGATCCATTACCATATAATTGGTCTGTTTATTGCTCATAGTCTACAATTTAAGCTTGATTAAATTAGTGCGTACCTAAAAATTGAGCCACTTGCTTAATCCTGACTGATACATTGCTTGTGAAAGTTGAAAGAAGTAGCCCTGGTGGTGATGGAATTAAAAACATGAATCACAGAATATGTATCACCAGCTCCTAACAGCTGAGCTCACCTGCCCCCCCCCACACAAACACACATATATAAACATTCTTAACCATGTCTTTCCCCATACTTTTCATTTCAGAAAACTGACCATGCTCATCATGAAGCTGTCCAGGTACAGAATATTGATCTTGTTAATCTCATCTCAGGTTTACTTAAGGTAGGTGTTCCGTCATCACGTAAGTAGTTGTTGCTATTCATGTGTGACCATCTTGTATTCCATTTATGCTGACAGTAAATTTCTTTTTTTTATGCAATGTTTTGTGGCAAACAGCAGATTACCTTTCTGGCATGCTACAGCTGTGCTCTCCTTCAGCCAGGCATTTACATTTTTAATTGTTTTCCTTCAAAAATTACCTAGTATATTGAAGTTAATACAGAGAGTGGCCCATATTAATTTTTATCATTAATTTTAAGTGGATAAGTCTAACCCAGTATCCCTACCAAAGTACATAAAAAACAGTATATTTATGAAGGGAGTTGTGGAAACAGACTAGAAACTATGAGGTGTCTCTGTCATAATTTACTCAGTGATATTTTTGCCTGATGACACTCATATATTATTACTAAATGTGTTATACTTCAAATAACCATACTTAATATATAATAATCCATGTTTATATAGCGCCAGAACTGGGTGACCCTTTTCTGAGGTGCTGTACAATATTATTATCCCTGACTCAGATCTGCTTTAATCCAGCACCCACCTCAACTCCCAATGGAGCCTACAATACATGCTACCATTAAAGACGCCAAGTGTTACTCAAACACAGAGCCATCATGTCCTGTCAGGTTCTCATTTTTATGGATGAGTTAACCAGTCGCTACATGACAGCATTGCAGCTCCCGGAGACTCGAACCCACGACTCTTCGACTATGAGTCCTACGCTCTAACTAACTGTGCCATCATGGCACTTCATGTAGCTACTCGATGCCTTCATGTTCAATGGATAATATAAATTATTGCTTCACAAATGTTAACCACATGCCACATATTTGTACCCTGCTACAAAATGGTGCCCCAGACTCTGTTCATGTGCTGCTACATGTTCATACGTTGTTACAAATTGGTGCCCAGACCCTGTTCATGCGCTGTTACATGTTTGTGTCCTGCTACAAGATGGTGCTCAGGCTCCATTCAGGTGCTGCTACATGTTCATGTAGTGGTCCATTTTTCTCATCATCAAATACAAATGTTACTATAACTATCACTACATTTATATGTCAGTAACTGATGTTTCACTGATGTTACTATAACTATCACTACATTTATACGTCAGTAACTGATGTTTCACTGATGTTACTATAACTATCACTACATTTATACGTCAGTAACTGATGTTTCACTGATGTTACTATAACTATCACTACATTTATACGTCAGTAACTGATGTTTCACTGATGTTACTATAACTATCACTACATTTATATGTCAGTAACTGATGTTTCACTGATAAGTATTATTATTAGGGTAACGTATCTCATTGTCAATACAAATTGTTGACTCTTAATATCTTGTCCATCCTAGGTACTTCAGTTATAGCTTGCCATAATAGTCACACAGTAAATATAGCTTTGTTGTTGTTTTGTTGTTGTTTTGTTGTTGTTGTTGTTGTTGTTGTTGAGCTATCATCTGATATATATCTCCAGGTTAAGGAAACAACAATGTTGGAAGCTCTGACTAAAAAGAAGACGATGGCAGGAGGAGAGACTGTGGTTATGAACTATAAGATGGCTGATGTGAGTTGTCTTGATACCACAGACGTGTGTGTGTGTCTGTGTCTGTGTGTGTGTGTGGGGGGGTGCGTATGTGCGTGTATGTGTGTGTGTGCACGCATTCACACACACACAGTTTCTTCATCTTTCTTTCAGTCTAAAAGCTAGAATTTCACACTGACACATAGGGTAACCCCCCCCCCCCCAACACACACACACACACAACACACACACACACTGAAATTCATTAAGAGCTATATCGACTAATCCAGTATTGTCATATGTTGGGGGAGGGGCACCTCTGCTTTAGCAGTAGCGTGTTGGACCACAGATCACTACCACCATGTTCGAATCTCAGCATGGACATATCTGAAGAGTGTTTCATCTTTGACATTACCTTTGGGGGTCACTCAGCCCATTTAGCCTACCATGTGCACAAAAGTGGCTGTAAAACATCAATCATCATCATTATCATCATCATATGTGATCAGTTAATGTGGGGGTGACATCATACAATAAATGTACCTTTTGTGGCACAATTAAATAACACAATACAAGTTATCCTTTGCGCTAGCATTTTTATGTCATTAAGGTGACCTAACCCTCTTCTTTTTCAGGCCATAGCAACCCGTGATGCGATGGCTAAGTGTCTGTATGGAGCATTATTTGATTGGATCGTGTTACAGATTAACCATGCCATCCTCGTTAAGCGTGATTACAGAGAACATCAGGTAGTAGAGATGGGTTTAACATGTATTTGTTTACCATAAGATATGAAACACATAATAAGTAGGGTAAAAAATTTCAGACTCCTGGTGTGGGTTTTTTTTCTACCTATTTTAACATATTTTCCTTCAAAACACCTTTGCTTCTATTTTCATGCTTTGGCAAGTGTAATATTAGAATGTCAAAATGTATATAAAAGTCTGCGTATCGACTATGTTTTTTGTATTTATCCTGCAAATATGGAGCATCAAATTATCTCAGAATTTTAATTATAACCTCTCAAAGTTGATCACAGGACTTAACACCTGGATTCTAGTCAAGGATATAAACCAAGAGAACAGTTTGTTAAGTACAGGGTTCCCACACATTGTGGCAAACCTGGAAAATTCATTTTCCAGGTCATGGAAATGTCCTGGAATTTTACAAAATCAGGAATGTCCTGGAAATGTCCAGGAAAAATATTGCCTGTGAAAAATTTACTTGTAACAAAAAACCTGTGACTGAATATTATGACTGCAGAAGAAAACTTCGATTGTAGAAGAAGAAGAGTACCAATACATTGTCTTGATATCCCATATTAGTTAAAATTGGAATAAAAGTGGGTGGATCAGAAAGTTAGAAGGGGGTGAGGGGGGGGGGCTGTACCATAAAAATGTCAACAATCAAGCATGTTTGAATAATTATTATATGCGTTTTTGTACATATCTTGATTTATTACCTTTAGAATCTAAGAATATTTCCAATGATCAACATTAGTACGTCAAATCCTACTTGTATATCTGTATCAGTCTATAATATATTATGTAGGGTCTAATTTAATTATGTTACACCTCTGTATACTGGAGTATCCAACGCATACCTTTGTTTGTGGGATATGTTACACTTCTGTATACTCTATCCAATGCATACCTTTGTTTGAGGGATATGTTTCCATACTGAGTAGCCAATCAGCCTTAAGTCCCAGGTGTAAGCTGTAGGTACAGAGAGAGAACTGCAAGAAAAATATTAAAGTCTGTTCTGAGTAATGTCACTTGCCGTTTGAATTTCACACATTTGTTTATTTGATATGAACATGAATAATGTTGCTAGATGTGCAGGTTTTGTCCTATTTTCCTTGTTATCCTTTCCTACTTTATCCTACTTTTTCTATGGCTTTGTTCTTACCCTTTTCATACATTTATAAAATAAGAAACCATTTAATATGACACAAGATCATTGAGCCAAACAAAATAAATTGAAATCCACCTTGCTTAATTTTGCCCTGTTTTCCATGATAATTAGTGAATTCAGTGTTACGCTTTAAATGTGAGATGTTCGCACATACTTACATATATATATATATATATATATATATATATATGTACATGTATGTTCTCACATACATATATGTGTATGTTTTCACATAAATATATATTTAATGCCATGGTAATATCACAGTATTTTGAATCATTCCCCACAGGGTAATTCTATTGGAGTACTGGATATATTTGGCTTTGAAGACTTCGAGAAGAACAGCTTTGAACAGTTCTGTATCAATTATGCAAACGAACATCTTCACCACTACTTTAACCAGCACATCTTTAAATTTGAGCAGGTAAGTCATAATCACTACATATAGATTGTTACTGATCCTGATGGATGATACATATGTTTACTTTAGTTGTAAAACACAAACAATCAGTAGCTGAACTATTATGTATTGGTAAATTTGCAGGAGGAATACATCAGGGAAGGCATACAGTGGAAAAATATAGAATTTATGGATAATTCTGGATGTCTGGATCTGTTCTCCAGTAGGCCAAGAGGATTGCTGTGTCTGCTGGATGAGGAATGCAAGTTAGTAGATTCTATCTTCTAAGCTATTAGTGGAGGCAATGTTTTGGATCTCCAATACATAATGTGAGTTGTGACCACTCTGATAGTGCACTCGTTGGAGTGCTGTGCCTACCACCTTCCAGCTCTAGGTTCAAATCCAACTGATACCTGTGTTTGTGTGGGATGTTTCCCCTGGGAGTCATCTCCTAGGCCATGTGTCCTAAGCATAACTATTGCCAAGACTAAATAAAGGTCAGATTATTCTGGGGAAGGGCTGCCTGTCGGCAAGTTAATGGCAGGGTGGTAATGTGTGAGTAAACTATGGGGCACTGAAAATACATTTAGGATGTAGTGGGCCCAGAGGCTCCCCCCCCCCCTCCAATTTGTTTTTGATAATTATTGGTTATAGGTATCTGGTAGCAAACATAGAACTAATGTATGTTCTTACTCTCAGTACCTCACATCTCATCCTCCATAATATGCTTATATCATCAATTTGGCTGTGCACGAAGTGGTGAATTATAAATGGGATGTTGCAGAAATCCCATGAAAGGTTTCTGTGTACGCTGCAAAGCGATATTGCAGTTTTACCCTTCCTTGTTTCCAGTTTCCCAGGTGCTACCAATGAGACTCTGTTAAACAAGTTCCACACGCAGCATGCGACGAACAGCTACTACGAAGTGCCCCAAATGAGAGAGAGTGCCTTCATCATTAACCACTATGCAGGGCGGGTTAAATACCACATCAAGGTAGGTGTTTGTTGTATAATATTTAATGTGGTGTGATATTTGGGTTATTTTCATCCCACAGTGATGTGCCCAGTCCTTTATTAAAACTGTGGAAGTGACTAATTTCTGATATTTTACCTATTCTGTTTAGCAGAATTTTGATATTGTTAAACACTGGTAGGGCACACCAGTAGCACAGCGGTTAGCGTATTGTGCTGCAAACTTTCAGGCTGTGGGTTTGAATCCGGCTTCCCCCTATGTTTATGGGATGTTTCCCTCTGTAGTCATCCCTTGTTCATATGTCCCCGGTTTAACCAGTGCTGAAGCTAAGCAGTTCAGTTCAACTCGGCTCTTAATAAGCATTGATAATATTCCAACAAATGGATATTTGCATCAATCCATAATTTTCAGACTCTTGTAAGCAACCAGGTGCCTTTGTAAGGCATCTTTATGGATATTCAGTTCTGTCTGTTTCTCTTACTGGCATCATCAACATTAATTTGTTTTGGTGCAGACGTGCTTAAAACTTTACACGGACACTGAAACTTTACACTAATACTGACCTTTTTGCTGATTGGTTTATTGTCAGCATTTTCTGGATGGCTGCACTGAGTTTGTGTGCATTTCATAATATACAATTAATCAGCCAGATGACATCCAGCTCTCTAAGTTGTCTGCGTATATGCAGACCTTTTTACAACATTTTTGCACACAAGAACTCTAAAGGTTAGCATTAAATAGACAATATCAGTGATAGTATGACCAGGTTCATCTAATAAAGGTATTAGCCATCAATGACTAGTCTTAATGTAAACTTTTCAGTAGCCTGCCTTGTGTATATTAAAATTACACATCCTTCTTACATAATGAAAACACGCATAAACACACATAACACATACACACACATTTTTAGTAATCAGTAATGATGTACTATAGGCCTGTCACTATATAGCACTTTATGTGTAACTGCTAAGAATGGTTACCTACCTCCAATCAGACATGGGGTCAATTCCATTTCGTCAATTCCACTTCAAATTTATCAATTCCAATTCCATTTTTTATTGTCAGCATAGGTACTCGGAGTACCTACCTGGAATAGCTACTCCAAGTACTTTGTATTCCAAGTAGGATTGTCATGGAAGAAATATTTCTGAATGAAATAATTAAATGGTAAATTAATTTGTGGATTGAATTTTTTTTTAGCAAATTCCAATTCCAAATTTATTAATTCCAACTCCATTTTTTTTTAAATTCCAGTTCCAAAATTGAATTGCCTCCAATAAATGTATTAATATTTGGATAATAAATCTCTTGGATAAGGTGTTATTCAGTGACGTGAATTCAAGATTGGAACATATTTTTATTGTATATAAATTGATATTAGATGTGTGTAGGTCAAGCTGGCCCAAATCAGTTACTGAAAGAAGGTGATATGTGTGTGTGTGTGTGTGTGTATTCCGGTATTAAACAATGCTTCTGTTTATAGGATTTCCGAGAGAAGAACAGCGATCTAATGAGGAATGATGTTGTGCTGCTGCTGAAGAACAGCAACCTGGCATTTGTAAGAGAACTCGTTGGTGAGTGCGGTGTGGTTCAGTGTTTGTCTTCGTTGATACAACTGACTTGATACGACATAACACCACCTGTTTTGTGGTGTATTAGGCACTGGTTTGCTATATCAGCAATGGAAGATGAAATAATTCTATCCTCCATTTCCCCCCCCATAGGAAATGATCCCGTTGCTGTGATGCACTGGGCCATAATGAGAGCATTCTTCCGAGCTTACTCTGCATTTAAGAACGCCGGAAAACAGCACCGAAAGAACGCCGGAGGCAATGATAAAGAGAGTCCAGCAAAAAGTAAACTGGAGTTTATATATTCAATATTAAAATGGTGTATTGTAATATTAATATAAATTTTTATGGCCAAGCCTGATTATAATAATCCTTGTTTATACCGAGGATGTATTGTATTTGTTTTGTCGTGCTCTAGTGGAAAATTCGGTAACCATTGCTCTGTGTTGTGTGTGTGTGTGTGTGCGCCAGGGTTCTCAAACGTCCTGGAAAATCTTGAAAACCTAGAAAATAACAAATTCATTTTCTAAGTCCTGGAAAAAATACTGCCTGTGAAAAAATACACGAATAAATAATATGCCTGTAGAAGAAAACTTCAACTGTAAAAGAAAAAGAGTACCAGTATATAGTCTTGATATCCCATGTCAGTTAAAGTTTAAATAAAAATGGGTGGATCAGACAGCTAGAAGTTGTGCCATAAAAATGTCATTAATTAATCATATATTGAATAAATATGATGTGCTTTTTCACACATATCTTAATTTATTACCTTTAAACCTTCTATACTTTCTCCTGGAAATGTCGTGGAAAATAATATTTCCTTGGCTGTTGGAACCATGTATGTGTGTGTGTGTGCATGCGTGTGTGTGTGCATGCACGTGTGCTATGCCCAGTCAGAAATATCAGTCTGGAGAATACTCATCTGAACATCGGCCTTTTTTTCTTTATCTCCGTTTTAGTGTCTCGCATGGGTTCTGTTAAAAAATTAAAAGAACGCTGGGACCAAAACCTTCCGGAAGAAATCACAAATGCAGGAGAGTTGAAGTGAGTATTAACAGCCTCATGGGTACCTTGTTTGTTGCAGATAGTCGTATCATCTCCAATGGCTAACTTTTAGTTCCAGTAGAAATATTCTTTTTCTTTTTTTAGTCGTAACCTAATGAGTTAAGAAGTCTATTCACATTGATCCACTGTACCACCCTGAATGGTGTATGTTAAATTTCCCATGTTATTTTGGTGTAATTAATGTATTGTTTTCCTATTTTGGGAATGTGCCACCGAGCGTGCAGGTGTGCTATAGAGTAATTAAACTGTTGTTGTGCATCCCTGGTCACTTGTTCTCTGTTGTTGATTCATCTTAATTTTGACCTTGTTTTGATCCCGATGAACAGCAGCCTGTTCAAAGTGACTTTGGCATTTTCTCTCATTAGAAGGATCCAGTAAGTTCATTGTACAGCTCTATCTGTGTACATAGCTGCCAGTGTACATTCTGTATGTTCACTATTAATCATTGTACACTGTTTATATTTGTGCATCGTTTGTGTTGTGCAGTTGAGTTGTGTGATGTCGTCGACCTTTGTAGGGAAAGTGAGCGTAATTGTTATTGTATGTTTGTGGCAGGCCATAGACATAGGAATTGTTTGTTTTAGTTAGTATTTTAATTGTGTGATAAAGATGTGCCTAGTTTAAGATCCGTAACCTCGCCTTCTGGATAAAAAGTCATCTTCTTGGCCTATCCTCTATTTGGTAATGTTTGATGTCTGTTCCCTATTCTTCACATAACAGTTATTATTATTACTATTATTATTATCAGTCTGCCTCACATCATGATTTGTCATCAGTAAAGGTGTTCTAACTGCTTTGACATATAATGAGGTGTTCTGTCACTGTAAATGGGACAACCTTTTCTTGTTATGAAGCATTATTCCATTTTTGGCACCGTAAGGCATGTAATACATTAGTTATATGCAAATTTGTCTGATTTAATATGATATATTAGAGGCAGCATTCAGTACATCACAATCCTTAAGTGGCTCAATGTTATCAACCCGATAGCAGGATCTGTAAAGAGAAATGATCAGATCTGGCCTATTTTCATATGATAAATATAATTTATCAACTGCGGTGTGTGAAATATAAAATGCTACAAACAGAAAGTAGTTATACTTATGTGCTCGTCACTTTTACCTGTCTGTTGTTGACTTTGGAATTGTGCCTTCTTAACAATGTATATATTCTACAGAAGACAAACTAATAAACCATATCAAGTATAATCATGGAATTTTTTTATAAACATGCCATTAGTGGTAAAAAGTATGACATGCCAAAAAATGTATACTTGATTCTCATCTGTGACTGTGCAAGTGTGTGTGTGTGTGTGTGTGTGTGTGTGTTAGCCTTGTAGAATAAGGCACCAGAACAGAGAATCTCAAACAGTCAGTTAATCAGGGGATTGAATCTGGAGAGGTGACTTTTCATGCTGATGCATGTTTCCTTCCACCGGCTCGTCCAAGAGTGTTTTTATATCTTTCAGAACACCGCAAATGTTGTGGCCCTCCTTTTGCATATTTCTCAAGCAAAATTCAAATTATCATTACCACTTTTGTTTTATTAGTTGATGCATCATCCAAACTATGTATGCGCCAATTATATCTGTATGATCTACACTGCTCTGTTTGTTCTCATCTCAGTATTTTTTAATACGAGGTTTCGACCGAAACCGAATCAGTTGATTCATTCATTGATCGATGCCATCTTTTGAGAGATTTCACCTATTTCACAAATGTGATAATCTAACTCCCGCATGATGTCAATACATTTAATTGTATTATCTGTACTGATGTGGATTATCCTCGTCGAAGCAAGAAGTACTCGACTGCCAGTTCCAGATCAACTCCCAATGATTCAGGACAGAGATATATCCCAATTGGAAGGCAACAGATGAGTGGACATTTAAAAGTGTAAAACCCTTTATCCCAAAGGTGCAAAATGTTGTTCTTCATGGTGTATTTGATGCTATTAAGGTGTCTTACAATTGGCATGAGAATGCCTTACACAACCTCTAATTTTCATATATTTCCTGTGGGATATATGTCGGACCTTGCCAAAGACACTGCATGCATTAGTCAGTTAATGTGAGCAGAACACCGTAAACACTAACAATCATCGTTAATATTTTTTGGGAGGAATGCTTTCGGCTCAGAAGGCTACATTCTGGTTGCTACTGTGGATGCTGAGGAGCTACCAGAAAGCTAATATCAATCAACGATATGATATTACAGTTTTGATGGTTGCCCTAACCCTGTAACCTTCATTTTAGATTTAGGTTTGGTTCAGTTTTCTTTTTGAGTTGTGTGTATATATTGCAGATCATAGATTTACCAATAATGTGAGTACACTCTAGTTGATCACATATTAATTCACACTGTGTCATTTAATGATAAAAAAATTTTGATTATACAATTGTCATTTTGGAAATTTTAGATTAATCCAGACCCATTTTGCGATATCTGTATAATTCTGATTATTAAATGTTACTGATGATGTTTTTGTCATGTTGTGTGCTTGCATGTGTGTGTGTGTGTGTGTGTGTGTGTGTGTGTGAATTAGCCAGCCAGGTCGGCGCACACCTATGTTCTGTTATGATGCTGCATAACCACGAACCTCCTCCTTCAGGGATGAGGTTTCGGCATCTTGTGTTATGCAGGCACTTGCTTTATAAGACTGTATTCTCGGTGCCCTGCATTTTGTTGTTCAGTCATCTCACTTCTGAAGCACGCAGTATGTGCTGAAAAAATATGGTCCTGCATAACATTTAAATTTACCATGGCTCTGCAAAGGCTTTTAGCCAGATAAATGTGGTGTGGTTGTCCAAGCTAAAGATTTATGTAGCAAAATTCAGTTCCTAATTGTTCATTCCTCTCAACTGTTCAAGCCGTAAAAATTCTTTACCTTGAAAAGGTTTGAAATCTGGATGTGTTAGATCTAATTTGCAAGCATCCTTGGCTTATTTTTGTGTGCTTGCCCATCTGAACTGATTTACCATTATGATACGGAAGATATATCTATTATGAATACTATTATACACGAATGAGCACATCTGTTTCCTTTCCTCCGAAAAGTTTCTCCCTGCCAAATTTATTTCCGGCAATCTTATTCAATCGTTAGACTGCTCTCTGGCTAAAAGCTTGGCTGTGCATGCTTTGCTTGCAACCACGAAGGAATGAAATTTGCAACCGACATTATGGTGAAGGTAGTGTTGATGTTTTCATGTTTTGCAATGACATTATATCAGTATTATGCATTGTTCGTTTGTCTTTTAGAATCTCTCTGTTGGGTGGTGAGTGTAATATATATATATATATATATATATATATATATATGTATATATATATATATATATCCTTAATTGTAACCAGTCAAAAATGTAAAAGAAAAAAAAATGAAAATGGTTGGTATTTGTAAGAAATCTTAAATATCTTTATTAACCAAAAATTCTTTTAGTCCAATTCACATTTTAGTGGCACAATTTGGGAAAACATGTATGTTACGCTCACTTCTAAAATGTTTGTTGTTGTCTTAAAGGCCTGCCTCGTGTCATCAGACTTGTGCATTTATTTCAGCTTCTGGCAGAGACCCCTTAATAGAAAGGCTGCCCTTAGCAGCCAGTCGTACCTAGACTTGGTCCGCCATGATCAGAAAATGCATCCAGTTGTGAAGGGCACTAGATCGGCGCCATGCACCCCAGTCATGGCACCTTCTAAAGTAGAATCTATGTTGATTGGTCTAGATCAAAAGCAGGTCGGCCAAAACGAGAGCACCATGAATGCAGGAGCTGTGAGATCAGCAAACAACCATCTAGTTTGTGATCCTGATGACCATGAATTGGAATACGGCATGCCACTGACTGATGATCGAGTGGTCCTGAACAACAAAGCCAGTATACACTTAATGTATGTTTTAGAGATGTTTCATTCCAGATCAAAACCCACACATCCCCATTCATGGTCAATATGTTCATTCTCTGTTTGTTGTTGTTGTGGAGCATGACTAAATTAAATGTAATTGTATCGTTTGGTGGAATGTTTCATATTATCTACAAAGCTCAGAGCCTATTGCATGACACCAGAAACTGGTAGGTCTGTGTTATGCATGCTTCTTCTAATCAATTGGATAACATGTTTGAAATCAGTCCTTGCTCCAATTATTCTCTTTGTCTGAGATATTACATAACAATCAATAATACTGAGTTTGCTGTTAGCTCTCATTCCTGTATGCTGATAATGAAAGCCTTTTAATGTACGACTATGGATAACGCAAGATTTAACTGTTATGTAATTTAGCTGCGTAATGGAATAAATTACTTGTTTGTTATTGTGATAAAGTACATTTTTCCATCCGTAAATTGTTCAATTCCATTTAACGGCTTCTTATACAAATGCTAAATTAATATTCTTATCTGTACGCCTTGTTTTTATAGGAAGAACCGGTCATTCAGGCCTCGAGCACGAACTGCCAGGGTATCTATATTCCTAATTTTGTTATGCAATATATAACTAATATGTCTGTTGAAATACTTCCCACAGTATTTCTGTTGAATGAAAGAGCATTTTTATCCAACTTAAGAATTTCTTGTTTTTACATATAAATTTTGGGGTTGCTTCTAAATTAGACATGAGTGTGAAATTAAGGGACCTCATAGTTTAATATAAAGGCCTTTAGTTTTTCAATAATGAAGGCACATACAATTTTTAAAAAGGGGCAAGGTCTTTCCTCACTCTGTTTGGCTGCCATTTTAACATCAACAATTACACTGCATACTTATGGAATGCAGGATTTACCATACTCATCAGTTAAATATGGTCAATTATCGGAAATATTATCAAATCCGCATAGTCACATGTTGTGTGTCTTTTGAAAGCTATACAGAAATACTGTCATCATATGTATAGCTGATCCTACTCAGTATAGATATATCATGTACTTAAGAAAAGAAACCCATTTTAGCTTTACTCCTCCAAGGACAGATTTGGGGCACTTTCGTGGTCTAATTGGTAGCATGTTGGATCACAGATCACTACCACCTGAGTTCGAATATCGGCGTGGGCATATCTGAAGGTTCTTTTATATTATTGACTTCGCTTCATTACCTTCATTTAGCCTACCATATGCACAAAAGTGGCCGTAAAACATCGATCAACAATCATGTTTTGTAATCCCAGAGCTGCGGTAATACTTCAACGGGCATATTATAGTTTATTGAAATCTCTTGTACATGATGACTATTTTTGGTATCTTGCTGCATCTTATTCCTGACTGTTAGCATTTTTACAAGTGATGTAACTGCTTCTCTTAGATGAAAGTCTCCATATGCTAAATGAATTGTGCAATTTCAGATTGTTTTCTGATCACTTTTGCATTCTCTTTCAGCTGCGTGATTTGAAGTTAATGAAGACACTTGCTGGGAAGAGAGTGGTGGGTCCACGTTCTAGCAAAGGCAAAAACAAACCCCCCAGTGTCAGTGCACAGTTTAATGTAAGTGTACGATGGAAGCACTAGTGGAACAAGTGCACCAGAGAAATGGGTGATTGGTCTGCACTTCGGTTTGTGAACATGATGTGTGGACATTTTTTTTAGATTTCCGAGCGATATCTTTTTTTAGTTCTTCCGTTGCACTTATATCAGTATGTATGTATTGGGACTGAGAGACAGACAGAGGGACTGGAACAGAGGCACATACATTGTAGATGGATGTGCATGCATACATGGACAAATGCTCACATACATTCATGTACATACACACACACACACACACACACAGAGAGAGAGAGATTTCTTTTTATCTCTATGTATATATTGTTTTAATGTTATCATCTTTCAGTATTCCTTACAACAGCTGATGGAGACGCTTGGCCAATCTAACCCCTTCTTCATCAGATGTATAAAGTCAAATACTGACAAGGTGAGGTTTTACATGCAGTTACAGGAGGTTGTGTAGTCTGGTTTATCAGGTCTGTGTCAGTGGGAGGTTTCATTTCTCCACAATGAGCTTTGTTTATGTGTGTTTTTTCCATTCTGTTTTAGGCCCCTTGTGTCTTTGATGATGAAATTGTGCTCAGACAACTGAGGTACACTGGGATGTTGGCCACAGTTAAGATACGACAGTCAGGATATAATTATAGGTTAACAACACAGGTATGTCTGTATTATGGTGTGTGTGTGTGTGTCTGTGTGTGTTCACATATTTAACAATTCTTCTAATAATTCTTTATACAGTAATTAATTATGTGTTAATCACCTTAGAGCAACTTGTGGATATGTTGCTATAAAAACCGCACATTATTATTATTATTAATATTATACCTGCTATTTTCTTTCTATACCAGTGTTCATATAGTTGCCCATTATATATTACCAATATGGCTTGTATCTTTCCCTATCAGGAATTCCTTCACCAGTACAAAGTGTTACTGCCTCAAGGCCTTCATAGTTCTAAGCAGGATATACACGATTTCCTGCTTCAGTGTGACCAGAATCAGGAGAATTTCCAGATTGGAAATACCAAGGTTGGTCTCAGTTTCCTTATCTATGCCTGCATTCATGGTTTGGTGTATCAAACGATCGGTAACTGCGTAGTCTTCTCTTAACTAACTCTATCAATAGATGAGGGTATCTTTGTGGTCAAACGATAAAGTGTTTCAGTAGAAATCTCTACCACCAGGGTTCAAATGCTAGCCTAGTTCTATTGGAAATTGTTCCTTTCATCTTGCCTCATTGTGCTTGGCAATTGGTTGACCCATTTTGCTTATTTGCATAAAAGTGGCTGTCAGACAAAAGGGGCTTTGCATTTATACCATCAGATGTTTTTATTTCTGTTCAAGTAATACACTGCATGCCAATATGTATATATATATATATATATATATATATATATACACACACAGGTGTTTTTGCGTGAGACTGATAAATTAATTCTTGATGAAATGCTCAATCGGGCCATTATGGAGAAAGTGATGTCAATACAGCGATGGTTGAGGATGAGACTTGAAAGAAAACATTTCCTAAGATTGAGGAGTGCCTGTGTTGTGATACAGGTAAGTTTGTCTTTATAATTTACTATTATTATTATCTTTGGAATTGCAGTTTGTTTTCTGTGCCATTCTGTCAGTGCTTGATTCTAGAGATAGTCTGCCTCATTATTTCTCCGCTTTTGTCCTCTTAGTCCTCTGTGCGCAGATTCCTCGTACAGCGCCACGTCCATCTTTTGCGAATGATGTATGCCACCGTTATGATACAGAGTATGTTCCGAAGGTACAGGCAAAGAAAGGCTTTCCGGCTGAAGAAGGAGGCAGCATTAGTCTTGCAAAAACATATCAGGGGCTACTTGGCAAGAAAACGGTGAGTGGAGAAAACTAATTAGTATCAAAACGTTTACATTATGTGTAAAAAGTGAAGTTTGACTGAACAACAGTATACTATAGGCAAAATTAAATGAAACTGTAGAGTTTCATCATTATAATATATACAATAATAATATTAATGCATATTTATATAGAGCCAGAACCAGGTAACCCTCTTCTGAAGCGCTGTATAGTATTATTATCCCTGACTCACACCTGTTTCTACCCAGCACACATCTCAACTCCCAAGGGAGCATACAACGCATGCTGCCATTAAAGGTGCAAAGCGTTACTCAAGCACATAGCAATCACATCCTGTCAGGTTCTCATTTTTATGGATGAATGAACCAGTCACCACATGACAGCATTGGAGCTTCCTGAGCCTCAAACCCAGGACCCTTCGGTTACGAGTCCAATGCTCTAACTAACTGCACTATCACTGCTCGACAGTTAATGTACAAGTGGTTTACAGTGCAGCTTGGCTATAATATATTCAGGGCATGAATCCCAAATTATTGTGTATACTGGTGAAAGGTTTCTATTTAATTATTCAGTAAAGGATGCCTTTTTAGAAATGGCTAAATTGAATTTGACTATGACTATTTTCACTGTATGAAGAACATTTGAGAGATTTGACAGTTCTGGCTTAGCATAGAACTAGAGAAGTTAAGGTTTGTGTTAGTGATGTTCATGTGGAAAGAGTTAGTGAAAACTATGGCAACCCTTTTGGAGCATGCCATTCTGCATTCAGGAACACTTCCATAGCACAGTTGGTAGTGTTGCACTGCCTTCTGAAGGTCTGTGAGATGTTTCATCTGATAGTCTCTTATCCATAGTGAGTAGCTTCTCAGCTGTATGTCTCACCCATGACCTGTGATGAGGCTGTACGACTCCTTGGTGGCTTAGTGGCACCAGTGATCAACTAGAAACAGGGGTCCTCAGTTCAAATCGAAGACTTGACTGCTTGCTACTCTTTCATGTACTTGCTGGTTGGCTTAGACATAACGCGAGTACATTTTCTGGTCAGTGATGGATCATTGTGGATCTGCCAAGTGTAACTGGTGGCTGCAAACTATATACTGCCCAGGTAGCCGATGATGGGCCTCAGTTGTTCAATTCCATACCGATAGGTCAAATATTGAAATAAATAAATTTACTATCCACAGATGAAAAAGTCCATTGTATAGTAAAGGTGATTTAGTCCCCCAATAACTTGATTCAACAAAAATGTTCATTGAAATTACAATAACTGTAGAAGCTGCATGTGTTTGTGTGTTCATCGATGTGTGTTCATGCCTCTGTGTGTGTGTGTGATATACAAAACAGTTGGTTTTTTTAGTGTTATTTTATGGTAACAGTCACACAGTATTTACAGGTATTTCATCATTCACTAGGTTAAGAGAACTGAAGTCATCGGCTGACCTTGCCACAGCCAAGACGGGGGCAAGTCTGACCGTACCTAAAGAGCTACCTCACGTAACTCACAGTCCAGAAGAGAGGACACCACTGGCCAAATTTAGGCAGATATCGGGATTGGACATTAGAGACAGTGCTCAGCAGATCTGTGATAATAAGGAACGCTCGGAGGGACTGAAACGTCCCAGCGAGAAGCTCAAATGTGATATCACTGATGTAACGGATGCTCAACGCAGAGTGAAGAGCCACTCGGAGAGTGATGGTGATACGAGGAGTGAGTTGGCTTTGAAGATGGGTGCTCCAAAGATTGTTAGTTATGATGTTGGAGCGGATGAGACAAGAATGACAAAACTCAGGTCGAGACGGCATTCTGAGCAGAAACTGGCAGATTACAAGACTTCTGACGAGCGATTCCGGGCGGAGTGCCATGATCTTTACTCATCGGCCAGCGATGAGGGAATCCTCAGCAAGGAGCTCAGTTCTGAGGAGTACCTTGCTGACAGGACGGATGCCGATGTGGCAAAGGGACTGGAATCGGAAGGGTGAGTCAATGTTCGTTATTGTCCAGGTTTGGTTGACCTCAAATGAATGAGAATGTATTCATCTGAGTACGGCAGTAGTAGTAGTAGTAGTAATATTTATTTCCAATTTCAATATCAAATAACGTATACATAATGCAATTTTACAAGTATATTACATAAAAAGAAATTGGGGGACCAATGTAGCCGAAGCTGTCTTCCCATAAAACGCTGTTTGTGTATTTGCAAGTCTGGTCATGTGTGTATTGGAAGTATGTGGACTAGGTACCAAGGAATCATATAATTACCTAGACATGTGTGTTCCCAAAAAAGGGGGTTGGTTGCATTTTCCCAGTTTTTGAGAAAGTAGCTAGATGTAACTTTTCGGGGGTTTTTTTTTTTTTTTTATTTTAAAATTAAAAATGGAAAGGATACTATTCCAATTGAAAAGGTTAAAAATTATAATGGGAAAATCAATTTAAGGGAACCTTTACGATTTTTGACCAAAATTTTAGGGTAAATGGCCATAAAAAATGGGTTTCCTTGTTTTTTTCCCGTCCTCAAAATTTAATGAAACCACAAGGAAAAAGGGTCTTTTGTTAAATCCCCTTTAAAAAATAGGGGAAAAAGTTTTTCCAACAATTTTTAAAAAGGGTTTGGAAAAATTTGGGGTTTCCCCAAAATTATTAAAAATAATAACGTTTTTTTTTAAAGCCTTTTTCAAAAGTTTTAACTTTTTTTGGTAGGTTTTCTTTATTTGTTTTTCCATAAAGGCCCGAGAAATCTTATTTTTCACGTAAATCAAATGTATTTCCATGAAAGAGTCTCGTCCAGAAAGACACCAAGAAATTTGGGGGGGGGTTTTTTTTGGAATTGAGAACCAATTTGTTTTAAAAAATTTTCCCCCTGAAATGTCCAAAAACAAAAATTTAACCCCCTTTAAAAAACCCTATATTTTGTTTTTTTTTTATTTAGCGGGGACCATTTGCATAAAACCATTAAATAAGTTATTCATTTCTACATTTGCCCTTTTGATATAAGGTGGGAAAAATCAGTATCACTAATGATTAAAGAAGTGTCGTTCAAAAGATAATTATGTGCATTTGTGGATTTTGAAATATCTTAACTATATTAGGAAAAGCAAAGGAACCCAGGATAGATCCTTGTGGTACCCCACATTTTATGAATTCAATATTGACTTCGTTTTACCGATTTGAACATATTGTTTCCTATTCACAAGATAACTGGCAAACCATTTGTTGGGAAATCCCCTAAACCGTAGTAATTTAATTTATTTAATAATGTGTCTGTCTTTATAACATCAAATGCTTTTGAGAGGTCGCAGAAAAAAGATAAGGTAACTTGCTTAGGAGTGAATTATTAACTAATGCACAAATTTTAAAAAATGTATAATTGGGTAATTTTTGAGTGTTTCTCAAGAAAACCATACTGATGTTTGTAAAGAATATTATTACTATTGAGAAAGCTCATTACCTTGTTATACATTATCTTTCAAATATTTTCGAAAAAGCTGGGAGAAGGCTGATGGGTCTATAGTTTTTTAATTCAGTGGGATTAGCTGATTTGTGTATTGGAATTACCTTAGCTATTTTCAGTTGATTGGGAACAATACCAGTAATTATTGATCTATTTATAATGTATGTCAATGGATATTTAATGTATTCAATAGTTTCTTGGAGTAGTTTAGAGGATATTTCATCATGACCTGTACTAAGCTTGGGGTTTTTAAATTTTTTTTTTGATTTCGAGGACTTGATCTGGTTCTTAGTTTCCAAAAATATTTGTTTTTTTGAGGTGTTTTCAAATTTGTCATTAACCTTTTTTTTAGGGGTTTTTGGGACATTTTCAGAGGTGGTTTTACCAATTTTTTAAAAAAACTTATTGAAGCTATTTGTTATTTCAGTTTCACCTGAAATATTTTTGTTGTCTTTTTGAAAGTCTGGGGCCAGTTAGAATTTTTCGTTTTGTTTACCTATTGCTTGTTTTAGTACTGACCAGTGTTTTTCATATTGTTTTTATTTAATTCTAGGAGATGGGAGTAATAGTTTCTTTTTAGCTCGCGCTTGGCTTTATTGAATAAATTCAAGTAATTTTTATAGCATTTAATGTTTTCGTCAGTTGGTTTACTAAGTTTCTTTTTAAATAACTTTGACTTATGTCTGGCAGATGCCAATAATCCGGTTGAGACCCATGGGTCACGTTTCATGTATTTCTTATTGAATCGTGTTTTAAGCAAAGGAATATAGTTTTATAGATTGACATGAATTTATCATAAGCGGAGTTAGGACAATCATAATTTATTATTTCAGAAGAATCCCTATCACATAGCAATTGTTTAAATTTTGTCATATTGGTTTCAGTAAATTTCCGTTTCGTAATGAATGTAGGTTTATCGGTATTTCTGTTTGAATCATTTACAATATAGAATGTACCGAAGTGATCCGCCACATAAGTTAAGATAATTCCTGATAGTGTGTCTTTGCAGGTCAGATTAGAATAGATATGATCAATCAGGGTAGCCGACATGTGGGTCACTCTGGTTGGCTTGTGAATAACTGGCAAAAAACCTCGAGATAGAATACCATCAACATAGTCCCTTGTTTTATCATTAGTTCCATATTTCAATAAGCAAATATTAACATCACCAAGAATCAGGCTTGATTTACACTCAGTATTGATAATTTCCATAATATCAAACAGTGTAGATGTAAATACATCAATAACGGCAGATGGTAGAGTGTTGGGTCTATAAATGACACCAGCGATTATTTTCTTATGAGATTCATTTTCCACTTCGACAAACAGGGATTCATAAACATGTGGAATGAATATACTCAAGTCTTGCCTAACTTTAAAATTAATCGAGTCTTTTATAAATAGACCCACGCCACCTGCATGATTCAAAACTTATTTTATTAATTGGACAAGCTGAACCATGGAATGTTGATGCACAGTCACAATCAATAACTCTCCAAAATATCTGGAGTGTTTAGAATTTTCGATGAGTGAAAAACATGTGCTGTAAAATCAGCTGTCTCTATCTAACCTTGACCAAATAATTAAATATTCAAGTTAGTTTCTTCCTAGATTGATCTCAGGTTTATACGCCAAAGAATGGCTTTAGCTAGTTTTATTGGATATGGTTGTTATTATTATAGTTTTTGTTGTTGTTTATATATATCTGTGAGAAGATTGTGGAAAGTTGGAACAAATGAGCAAAATAATATTTGAATCAACTATTAATGGTGATTACGCATTTAGAAGGCAGCCCCCCCCCTTTTGGGAATAGGTTTCTGGTAGATATCAGAAATCTCTTGAAAAGTTCAAGGTTGCTTTCACTGATAAATAATGATTCTCTTTCAAATCCCTCATTGTTTTTTTACAGACATATTATTTGGGCTACACCATACAGCACTTTTAAGGGCACTTTACTAAATATATAATATTATTTATTATTATTATTGATTAGGTGCACAGTCAATGTGAGCCCAAATTGTATGGTAAACAGTCTGATTAAATTTGTCTTATTACAATGGATCTGACAAAGAATGATTAGATATTACACATCTCTGTGAATGATTATTAGAGCTTACATTTTCCTCCCCCCCTAGGAGCAGTGGCATACTGGAGGACTCCGAAACCGAGGCTGTTTCCTTCCCCGGCCAATACGAGAATGCCAAATCGAGAGAATCTTCCATCTCTTCATTACCCACCCTGGCATCAGTGTCACCATTTGTAAATGCGTCGCCGTCGATCACATCAACGCCTGATGGCAAAGCTGACAAGGTACCTTCGGTGCCATTTGAGGATATCGTTGATTTCCAGTTCCCCTCTTGTCTACGGCGTTCAGTCTCGCATCAGTCTCCTGATAAGTAAGTTGTGCACAGTACTGTTAAACTGCTGTAGTTTTAGACAATATTTGGCAATATAGTGTGTTGAATTTAGAGATTAAAATTCTGTATTTATTTGTGTAATATGACATTGTATTCCATCACTTAAATTATTCTTATATTTTGTGGATTTACATATGCGCACATACACACACACACACACACACATAGTATGGCAGTATGAGTTTAGATTTCTTTTTGTAATTTCACTAACTACAGTAATTTATCATATTTGTATACAGGCCCAGAGCACACTCAGTAGCTGTCCTACAAACTACAGCACAACAGCCAGGTCCCAGGGATCTTGAGGTATTTAGACTGATATTTACTACTGTAAACAATGGATGTTATTTGATAAGGATGATATTGATGATAATGATGATGAAAATAATAACAGTTATAGCTAATACTACTAGTAATAATAATCATCATCATCATAAAATAGCACATGCCAAAATTTTAAAATATTCAACGGATAATTTATGTTGTAAAATAATATTTATGAAATAAACATTGTCAGCAGTTCAGTGATATGATTAGCATTCCATTTTCCGTAATGCTAGATAATTTAAGTTAATAGCTATGACTCACTTTGCAAATACGATGTTATAAAAAGAGACATGGCGGTGTTGTTGTTTCTGTGGCAGTTACGTGTTGGTCCTGTGACGAAGGCCGTGTCTGAAGAGTTCCTGCAGACGTATGAGAGCAGCATGTACAAAGTGACATCGCTCACTTCTCCACATCTGACTGCACCTCTCGCCAAGCCAGAGACCTTCTCAGAGTTTGAGGTACATGGCACATCCCATTGTAGCGTGTCATCTCTGTCTGTGTGTGGCATCTGCATCCATTTCAGTTGTGTTTGGTATCAGTACTGTTATTAAGTTACTGTACATTGGTCTCTCGTTGTACAATAGACCGTACAATGAGCAGCCCAGTGCCCACACCATATAGGTGATTCATGTGACTTGCATGTCAGATTTGTGTGTGTGAGTGCATTACTGCAGTGTGACCACCCTTGATTTGGGTTGGGTTGCAGTGAATCAGCTTTTTTCCATGATGTGATTTTCTGATATAGGGACCTAGGACATTTCGATGGCACAGTACTTGGGGCATTGCGCTGGAAAACTGCATGTTGTGGGTTCTGATTCACACCTGTATTTGTGTGATGTTTCCTTAGTCAGTCACCCCTTTTGCCGCATGTCTTGGGTGTCGCTAGAACTGAAAGTAAACAACTCAACTCAACTGATCCAGGAACTCATCCTGCTGCTTAGTCGATACGTTAATTTTTGTCTAGGCACAAATTCACGTGGATGTTTTTCAGTACCACATTTGGAACCAACATCTTAAGAGATTTCTATTAATGTGGTGGAAAATTATAGTGCATTGTTTGGGTTCCATGAAATATCAATCACAAAGAAGCCGAGTTATGATTTTGAGCCATAATTTAGTAAGAAGGTATATTCCAATTTGGCAGTTACCGTAGGTCCTGGCCATTAAGCCGAGACTTTGTGTCAACGTTTTTACCCTTCTTTTGGTGGGTTGGCTTAATGGCCGGTGCTATTTCAGTGTCAAGAAATCCAGTCATCGGGAGAAAACGATTCGGTGTGTTAGCAGCCGTCTTATCAGACTCTAGTCTAGATCTAGATGCAAACGGACATCAATTGTCATTTTGATTTAAACTGATGCAGTCATGGAGTGAAAATAGAAGTGAAACAAGTTGATGATAATTATATATGGCTTTATAATGAAAATCAATATATAAATGTAGAATTATCCGATTTTTTTAATTATGGATAAATGTTGTTGGACCCAGTAGCCCATTTCACGACTTTTAATTCGAAGGCAGCATCGGTAACAAGACAACTCGTACCCAGACATTCCGTGCCCAAGAGCGTCTTATCTCATTCATTTGATGGCAGACATATTTTGTCTGGGCATATTTATACTAATAACGGTATCATTACTGATTAATTCATTTATTTTCAATAAAGAGTTAGTTACTAACTCACCACATATACTGGTAATTTACATTGTCTCGATTATTGCCACGTTAGTGACCAAAACGTACCATCAAAGGCTCAGTAGTAATTGACTTCATATGCCGTTCATTGAATGTTTAATCATGCCATTAATTTAAGTTTGAGGTCCTACGTATGCGCTAACAGTTTGTGTAAACGATCGTTATAA
Organism: Paralvinella palmiformis; assembly: GCA_025642065.1. Taxonomy (NCBI): domain Eukaryota; kingdom Metazoa; phylum Annelida; class Polychaeta; order Terebellida; family Alvinellidae; genus Paralvinella; species Paralvinella palmiformis. The sequence goes on from JAODUP010000107.1 coordinate 206,286, forward strand.
TTTGCCTTGATCTTTTGACAACATACAGAACACATTGGTATGAATAACAAATTATGAAAACAAAACTATTTCCTGTGATCAAAATGTCACCTGGAAATACTGCAGGAAAAAGTTCCAATTTTTAGGTCAGCTTATTGGACGGTAATACCATAAATAATGATATTTTAGGCCTAAAATACTACCCTGGCTTAATGTCAGAATACATTACTCAATTAACAGTTGATATGCTGAAAAGTTTATTAGATTAATGCAATTCTTGTCATATAATCTATCTGTGATTGTTTCCCTTTGATAATTACTCTCTGTTGCTCGTTGTTTGAGCAGGACTCGTTGCTGGTAGACAGTCCAAGTCTGAAGAAGAAGCAGCCGTCTTTGTCATCCCTGATGACTAGCGATGCTGGTAGTCTGTCTAGTCAGAGTGGTATAGTTAACAAGAGTCCATTCCATAAAGCACGCCGACAGCTCAAGCAGTTTGTGACAGGTAAATGATGCTATTGTGTAACAAGTGTGAGATCAATTTACACACATACTTCGTGTCATGTCAGTGGTTGTTCTGTGATGGATTTGACAAACATATTAAGACATTTTGATAATGTGGGTTTTTCTGGTGCATTATTTGGGTTAAATATGTGAGCAGTTACAATACAACTTTGCACAGATGTTATGATAGTGAAATAGAGATGGTAGGGAATTTCTTAAACATAACTGACACATAGACACTACCATCTGACAGCGGCTCAAATCGAGGTGAAGTCGGCTCAGAGAGAACTGGCCCTTGTGCTGAATGAATTTCCCTCATTGAGCTTGCAGCGGAGCTCGGAAGGTTTCGGCATTCAGCGTCACCCCTCCACCCTGAGCAGTTCGTCACTGTCACCCCTCCAGTGTGAAAGAGCTGTCTTGTTTGGCACGCACAGGACAAACGAGCTGTTCGGACAGTCACGGCTCTCTATTAAAAATGTGCTCAGACAGAGTGAGTCTTAGATCCAGACCTTAGATGTTTTCAGCTGTTTGTGTTCAGTTTGGCCGTGCTAAACAGTATAATAAACATCACATCCATATTTAGCCAACCTGCGTGTACCCATCACCGAGATTGCACTGATGTACTTGTTTTACTTAAAATCAGGTTCTATTTCCCTGTTTTTAAGTGGTCCTCGTTCGCGCTATGTTTACACAGGATGACATAGCCAGTTATCATCCTGTTCTTCATATTTCCAGTTTAGTTCAGTTCGGTTTGTTTACATTAATCGGAGAATGTTGGTTCATTTAACAGCTGTTTCAGTGCACACCCAGCACATCCTCTTAACAACTGATTGGTTCTTCCCTCAGTATATATTTTTTCATCATTCTAGTCTTCCTTCATCCTATCCTTTAATGTTATAGCATGATTAATTGATGTGGGGATATACCTTTATGTCTTTCTTTCTTTGATACAACTCTTTAATACAAAACGATATTAGGAATAATAGATGTATAGAGGCTATCACATCTGAATGGTGTAAGGGTGGTTTCAATTTCATAAGCTGATTCTCTTTTGTTCTCATGTGGTAATAAGTCTCGTGGTATACTGACATATGGTCTGGAAATCCAAAGAAAAAGTTGTCAAATTTCAAAGCCTTCAACATATATTAGTACCTGTATCACATTAATAAGTTAATTGGCAATGTGCTAATTGAAATGTACTACATTAACACCCCCTACCAGTAGTTATATTTTGTAACCGTACCAAAGAGCTCTAATTTAGTGGATTCCAAGTGGAGTTATCTTTTTGATGACGTCTATTTTAGGTCTGGATACTTACATGAAACTTTAACTAGATCAACTCCTCGGTATGCAACATACATCATGATTAGAGATTTGAAACAGTGTTTATTTAGCGTGTGAAATCAATATTTTTATTTCACTGGATTTATTCACATCGAAGCCACACATCCTTCTGACAACTTAAAAATGAAACATGACAATCAGCTGTTAGAAGGCTTTACTTGACATGTGTTTAATTCAATTCTAAAATGAAATGATTTCCACTTGGAACTGCCTGCTTGTGCTGATGGGGTGTATGGGAGAGATCTGGGTTTGAACCCCATACCTTGACACTTCAGATCCCTGACTGGAGTAGACAACCGTGTTAATAAGTGTCATCGTTATCCCGATTCATTCTGGTTTTCTCCAGTCGCAGAGTTATATATTTCTGTGGTTTCCATCAGCCTTTTAAGAAATCGTCGATATCATGTTTACTCCCACCGTCGAGATTTGTTGCCTTCCTAACATTGTTTCGGATGCTTAGGTGTCTAGATTAACATCCAACACTAATCAGTGAGTTCTATCGCCTACTCGTCTGTTTTGTTAACATCGTGCACAGCATCGCTGTTGTAGTATTAAAGCCCAGCTAATGGTAATACTTCATTGAACTGGATTGATTAAAAATTGCCATAACTAAATATTTACCATATGGAACCCATTATTCTCATGCAAATTGCAGAAAGATGTTTGCCAATTTGTAATATGTATCATGGTGTCACTGAGGAAGATTAGTAAGTAATATCGAAACTGTTCCTTAGTTCTCGCCATTTGATTAGATATTACTGAAACGACATTCTGTGTCTCTGGTTACAGGTGGCAAGAAGAAGAAAGACGACATGGCCTACGATAGTGATGACAGTCAAATTGAGGATTCGCAGTCAATTCAGAGTGAAAAATCGGGTGAGAAATGTTAATGCCGTTTCTTATTGGGAGTTGATTGGTTGGCTGATTCCGGAGATGACAAATGGATCTGATGCTGTCTTCATTGGTAATGGGGTTCATTAACGATGTGATGATAGTAGATTGGACCACAGATTTGGAGATAATTCTCTGCAGCTCGTGACAGCTGTTATTTAAACAAACATTTATGATGTTTGCATAACTATAGTTTTGTTGACAATGGTGTTCTGTTTCTGTAACATTTCTGTTGAAAATATTTGGCGTTCTTGAACATTTGAAAAATGTGACAAAATGGAGACCTTTAACTGTGTGTATCACTGTGCCAAATAAGTCATTCCATTGGAAACGTATGAAGTTGTGTTAAAGTCTCAAAATTGAGTACCTAATTTTGTAAAGGCGTGAAATTTATCAATCATAATTTCACAGTTGCTATTCGATTACATGATGATCAATCATGTCTGAATTTTTTGGCATATTATTTGCAGATGCATTCAAACAAAAGGAGAGCTGTGCTGACGAAGAAGACGGTGGTAGCTCTAAGCCAAAATTGCGACGTAGGAACAGCAAAAAGAAGCGATCGCACAAAGAAAAGGCCAAAATCATGAAGATATCATCGGAATCGGTACAGACCACTGCAGTTGGCAGCTGGTCAGTGTCCGGTACGTCAGAGTGGCAGTATCCCACAGACAAACTGGTGAACAGCTGGATAGAATTGAGACAGCTAGAAGATTTTGTACGCTGTAAAGTGAGTCATGTTTCAGTGCTGCGATCCTCCACAAAGTACCATTTAGTCATTTTTTCAGAGATGGTTTTATCCATTTTTTTCCAGGCACCCTAATTTGTCCATGAATAATTTTGGTACTCTTGGGGTTACCCATAATTTTCTTTAGCATTCATATATAATAATATATATATATATATATATATATATATATATATATATATATATAGATTAGTGGCTAAATAAATTTATGCCCTTTTTTGTTTCATCCCATCAGTTCAGTTGGTTGTGTCTGGCTAAAGTTTATCTCTGTTGTGACACACTCTGGCTTACTAGTCACCTTAGTGCCATCTTGTCATCACCTCCAGTTTTCTTTAAGGCCATTGTTTTTTGAATACTTGTTTCGTGGAAAATTTTCCTTCCAAAAATTAGGGTCTGTCAGTTGGGACACAAATTATAAATCACTGAAAACATAGGGTCGGTCAAAAAAAAAAGTTTTGTTTCTGAAAGATTTGCCAGATTCGGTACCCAACTATTTGCAAATGGCCCACGACACATATTCTGGATTACTCTGGTATTATGTTTTATTTTTACATTGATATTTAAATTCAGCTTAACAATGATATCCACTGGCATCATGTCTTCCTGATCGTCTGGTCCACAACAATATTTTCTATAACATATTTTTCCTTTAGTTGGGATTTCACAATCAATGGGTTGTTTTTTGAGCCTTTATAATTTTCTTTTAATTGTTCAGTCTTCGCACTCATTTTCACAGTGTTCAGGCTGTTGCCGCAAAAATAATAATAAAAAGAATAAAAGTCAATTTTATTTCTCAACAGCGGGTTTCATCGGTGATGGCCTAATAATGGCCTAATGGAATATTTTCAATTAAATATCTAGTGGTTTTTATATGGAAATATTGTCTGTGTCTCAGTTCACACACACACACACACACACACACACACACACAAAACCACACACACACAGAGTTTCACATGGTGTTGTTTTTGTTTGCTTTCAGTTGGTTAGGCTGGAGAAAGGTGAAAAGAAAGAGACCATATTTGATCAGGTCTTCAATGGAGCACTGAAAGAATTCCAACACAATCTACTGACACAGGTCTCTGTCACACAACAGGTATAAAGGCAATAGACATAGCTACGATTTAAAACGCTTTTTAATATACTTAACACTTGTGCTTAAACGGTCACAGGACACGTATTGGTAGTATGAGAGAGCAGGCCAGGGATAGATTAAGTGCATGAGAATTGTACTTACTTATACGAATTCTTGAACTTATCCCTGGTCACTGTCTGTACGTTTTCCCTTTTGGGTGTTGACTAAGTGAAAAAATATTGTTACTGAAATCTGTTAAACCACTAAGAGTCTAGCAAGAGATAAAAATAAATGATCAGTAAATCATTAGGTTTATGAATTGATAAATCCTTAAGGAGCCCTCTCCATGGTCTAGTTGGTAGTGCGTTGGACCACAGATCACTACCACCCGAGTTCGAATCTCGGCGTGGGCATATCTGAAGGTTGTTTCATCTTTGACTTCGCTTCATTACCTTTGGAGGTTGCTCAGCCCATTTAGCCCACCATGTGCACAAAAGTTAAAATTTAATTATCATCATCTTATAAACCCTTTACCACAGAGATATTTAATTTATTTAAAGAGACTTACACAGAATCTATGTAAAGATTATTTAATGGTTCAGCGTAGTATGTAGAACTATACTTGCAGCAATCCGACCTCACGTGTATCAGATTTGATGGCATTTGATTTTAGGTGGTATGCAAATTGATCTTTTAGGGGTCATTTCAGGCCTATGATGATGATGGAACCTTTGGATACAGAATGCACCAAAACCATTGATGTTAGGGCCCCAATAGATCATTGTGTACAACAAAAAGTCTCTCTATATGTCGATGATCCAGTGTAGAGCTGTTTTGTTTTGCAACAAAATATCGGATACTGTATCTGTCCCTTTCATCACAAATCATCTATAATATGCAAAACCCTTGTAATAGTTTCCCATCCTTCTGCCAAAAGCATCTATTTCAATTGGTAACAGTGATCTTCACCCAGGGCCAGAAAACTATATTTTCAATTCAGTTGCCCCCAGGCAAGTAGATTGGAAATGCACTTGCCCAACAAATGTTTTCACTTGCCCAACAAAATTTCACCTGATTCAAAATTATCATTTATTTTTAATCTGCTATATTTCACCTGCCTACGTATAAACATGTATTTGCAATAGAAATTGACAAATAGATGATGATGATTGATGTTTTACGGCCACTTTTGGCCACATGGTAGGCTAAATAGGCCGAGTGACCTACAAAGGTAATGAAGTGAAGTCAGAGATGAAACAACCTTCAGATATGCCCATGCTGAGATTCAAACACAAAACATCAATCATTATCATCATCATCACTAATTCTAAGACTTTATTACAATGCGTGAGTATATTGTTTGTTTTTTGGGGGCCGTGAAAGATTTATACATTTCGTCTTCATTCCACCGCAGCACACCATCAGCCTGTCCTATCGCGACCTGATGATCAGCTTCGAGGAGATCCTGAAGGCGCACACCAAGACCGAGAAGACCAAAGAAGAGTTTCCCATCACTCTCGGGATCAACGCGTTCCGGGGATTCCTGAACGAGTTCAACAAACGGAAGGAGAACAGAGAGCTGCCCGACATCAAATACAAGAAGGAGAGAAAGAAGAGGGAGAAGGTGAAAGATAAGGAGATATTTGTGGTGAGTCATCCATCATTCTTGTTTATCAGTCGCTATGTGATGTCTTTACGGAGTTTGTTTAGTTTTTCTGGGTTTTGTTTTCCGTGACCACGTATTTTCTGTGATTGATTGTTGACGCTAAGGGTTTATAGGTGTGGCTAAGCACTTTGTTCATTTGATCCCCACCCACAATTCAGACCTATACAGTCATGTCAAATGTCCACTCTCCTTACCCGATTCACAACAGCCCCATACCATCTAAACACATACTGGTTTATGGTCGAACCGGCAGCTGGTTGGTGAATTTGAACAGGGATATTCCTAGTTTCAAGACTAGCACTTTAATACTGAGCTGGTCTGACCCTGTAGAGACTTCATAATTTTCATCATCATTCATCATCATTGTCCCTGATCATTCCTGAAGATTAAGCCATCGACAGTAACTCGCCAGAATCCTCTCTACATAATAATCATATCCAGATCCATCTGTTTTCACCTTTAACCTACCTGTAGATCTTCCAGACAAGAGTCATTCCTCTTTGAGGCTTATTATCTCTCTTACCCTCGGTCACATTTCTCTATCACATATATTTTCTCTCAGATGGGGGGGGGGGGGCTGTTATCACACTTGGACCTTCTCCTTTACGTAAGAAGTCACAGTGGAATTTCTTAAGTTGTGATGATATCATTTATAAAAATTTGTCTCTAGTTTTAACAATATTTCTGTGGCCTCTTTCTTCATCGGCCAATTATATTGATTTAAAAAATATTTTTAGTCCTTAACTTTTTGAAACAGGCAAACTGTTGTATTTGTATGAATTGCTTGAATTAATCAATCAGACAAATATTTTGTACACATCGCTTGAGATTACGACATTTCAATTTGGATTTTGAATTGTTTCTTCTTGCTGCTTACTCTATACAGGAGCACAATGGCCACCGTTATGAACAGGCCCAATTCAGCATTCATACCTACTGCGAGCTCTGCTCTTCACGCATTTGGCTGCTAGAAAAGGCATTTGTTTGTCGAGGTAAGGTAGACCGTCCCAGTATCACCACCTCATTCGGTCGAAATAGTTATTTTTAGATTTCAGGAATTTACATCGGTCATTAATGACCTTGGGTTAGGGCTTCTGCTTATCCATGTATCAGTGCTGCTTCGATGTGTTTTCTCTGTATCTGTTGTCATTGTGTTTTGTTTTCAGTGTGCCGATATACTGTACATAAGAAGTGTTACTCAAAAAGTTCAATGAAGTGTAGCTGGTACAGAGCTACAGCTCATACTAGGGTAGGTCTCGGATGTGTTTTTTTATTTATGTGAACGTGGTGTCTCCAGGGCAGGTAGTTTTTAATAACATGTGGCTGGGTGGGGCATTTCCGTGATCTAACTGGTGCCATGGTTGGCCACAAGCCTTTAGCACCAGGGTTATAACCCTGACCTAGCAAAATGCTTGAGGGATGTTTCATCTTCCACTTTTAACAGTTTACATTTCATACTAGGCTCGGCCATGTCAACAAGCACTTGCCCAGCCAACCAATCAGAAGAATGATATTTTCCAAATAATTTGTCCTTTCTTGCTCGGTTCTTAGAGCAGTGCCAGCTTTGTCTATTTTTCTTCAATAATAAAGCATCCCATCAGTTAAAAGTTGTTTTAATTTAGTAATAACCCATCTTGTCATTTAATATGTTAGTAATGATCTGTCCTGTCAGTTAATGTTTGTTGGTGTGTTTCTGTTTTCAGGACGACCGTGTGTTCGGTATTCCACTACCAGCTTTGCTTTCTCCTGGTGAGGCCATACCACGTATATTAGATCGGTTGTTTAAAACAATAGAAATGAACTGGATTTACACCGAAGGTCTCTACAGGAAGGGTGGTGCTGCGGCCAAAATACGAGATCTCATTAGGGATCTCAATACAGGTAGATGGGATTCTCTTTACTGTAATAAATTGTACTGCTTCCATGTTGTATAGGAATTTAACGAGAGATGAATCACTGTGGGAAGATTAGCATGTTTCTAACTTTTCCTTATTGTTAGCCAATTTTGAGGATACTCAATTCTCCATAATTTTCATGTTCTTCTTACACTGGATTCTAAAGCTTCAGTCAGAGTTATCCATATAAAATAATGAACGTTTTGTCTGTGTTCAGATAAGATTAAATAAATGATACAGGGAGGCTAAATTGTATCCCAGATGAAATAGATACTTCGAAATGTATCTATAAAATCATGACTGATACATTTCTAGGATGTTTTGTATTCCTCTTTGGTTGTATAATCTTCCCATTCTACACAATATCCAAATGTATTGTGTCATTCTCCAGAATTTGTGCTTAGTTTCAAACCCAGATCCTCTAATTTTTCTACTCCATTACCCTACTAATGTGACACAGTGTGCCCTGATGGTGCGTGGCTAGGGGACTGCATTGGAAACCTCCAAGTTGTGAGTTCAAATCTGACTTGCACGTGTAATTGTCGGATGTTTTCTGAGGTAGTAGGCCCTCAGCTGTATGTGCCAGGTGTCACCAATGCTGAGGTTCAACAACTGAAATAAACTCAACTACGAATCCAGTGGTATTTCCCACTGTGAATAACAGCACACAATTAGGTCAACTTGGAGTTCATCAGTCATGCACTGGTGATATCGTAGAATTGTCTATTTTGTCATCCGTAGATCCGAACTCCGTCGATTTAGGGGAGTATCACGTCCATGTGCTGACCTCCGTCATCAAGCGCTTCCTACAGGAGATGCCAGAACCATTGTTCACCTTTGATTACTATGATGACGTTATCCTAGCTACTGGTAGGTTAAATCGTGATGATCATTATCATTTTCTGATTGTTGTTGCCATTATGATGTGTGTGGTTTCCATCTGAAGCTTCAGCATGTAGTCTTTACCGAATGTTGCAGAGATAACGAATGAACGAGAACGAGTCACTGGCCTATACTCGATCATAAACAAACTGCCGCAGTCTCATCATGACCTCCTGGAAAGACTCATGTTTCACCTCGCCAAGTAGGTATAGAATAATGTGTGCACATTGTTATAGGTGATGTGACCCACTTTTTGAAACATGCTCTAAGTTGCTGATGGATTCTTGGAATGCATTCATGTGAAAAATTGTCTATTAATTAAATTAATGTTCTTCTTACTGGCTGATGAATTTTCTTTTCTACAAAATTAAAAAAGCACACTGATATGACCAGTTTTCTTTTTAAAGAGGTTGCAGACGAGACTAAGTTGGGAGTATGGGGTAGGCTTATAACATTGCTGTGTATGTTTTTCCACAATCATCCATAAATATTTTCCAATTAAATCATAAACTAACTCATTTCGTAAATTAAAATATGTACCTCATAAGAATGTATTATGCATCTGTTAGACGGTAGACAATAATCGTTTGTTTTCATCACCTCCTTGATGCAGGGTAGCTTTAAATGAAGAATACAACAAGATGTCATCCAATGCTCTGGCTATTATCTTTGCGCCGACCATCCTGAAGACGGACAGACCACAGACTGCCCAGGACAGTCTGAATGTCGTCTCAAAACAGAGTCTGTGAGTAATCGTTTTACGTCGCATACCGACAGATGGATGAAAACAAAACTATATCGATAAAAATGTTTACAGTAGATCATTTCGTGTTGTACAGAGCTTCATGCGATGCTCCAAGGGTGCTACTCTTGCCTGACACACTGAATAAGTGTAATAGTCTGATTGTTTATTATGTTATAATCAGATTGTATATCATGCTGATGTAACCTCTCTTAGCCGAAATGCGCCTTAACCGTTGACGCTGTTGGTACATTCCAGCTGCGTACAGACAGTGATTGAGGAACAGATGCACAAGTTACACCATCTGCTCGAGGACATCAATACATTAGACACAGTGACAGCTACAGCTACTAGCCGTCTGATGGAAGTGCGAGCTAGTCTACAGGCGTACGACAAGGTCGGGTTATATGTTGATAATAGTGTGTGGTGTTTCTAATGTAGGCTTCACATTCCCCCCCCCCCTCGACACACACTGTTTTTCTAAGTATAGTTCCTGTTCTGGATTCGCTCCCAATTATTATTCTCTGTATAATCGCCTTTATACACACCCACACCAGGTATGCGGTCAAATACATTGAAATGTATTTAAATACAAATACTTTTATTTTGGTCAAATACATCCATTCTTAAATTTGTTTAAATACAAATACTTTTCAAATGAAAAGAACAAATTCATTGTTTTTCGTTTGCTTTTTATTCTGATACACACGTTACATAACATCACAGCATCAACTAGATTTGTAACATCAATTTAAGAATTTTTTGTTGATTACACCTGAGGAACATAAGATGTTAAAAATTCTTGTAGGAATGTCAGGGTGTATCAGCTGGAGTAATGAATGATATATGCTGGAAGGTTAGTCCTTTTATAAGAAAGATGAGATCTGTTCATTGGATTTACTCACAAGATGTTTCATATTATCCTTTGATCCCTTCTAATTATACTACATATAATTGAGGATAATTTCCATTTGCTTGACAAGGAAGCCATCAGAAGTCATTACATCAAAGATATCATTAATTGCAATTCCTTATGATCACAGAGTGAAGACAATTCCTTCATGGTTGTGTGTGTGCAATTAAGTGATCAGATTATTTCTGAAACAAATCATGTTGGTGACAAAATATTCAGATCAAAACATGAAATAATTTTAGAAAAATATTTTAATGTATTTGTAGATGCATTTGAAAAATCAAATACTTTGTGAAAGCGTTTAAATACAAATACTTTATGGTAAGCTCAAATACAAATACCTGAAAAAAGTATTTAAATACTTTCAAATACAAATGTATTTGACCCCATACCTCTCTCTCTCTCTCACACACACACACACTAAATCAATAACCTACCTCACTTTAACCCTGAATCCCATTTACTCTATATCACACAGACTCCCCCAGAAGCAGTATCCAGACCTGTAGCAATTGATGAACGTGATGAGGAACAGATATTATCAGAACAGATTGCCTTGTTACAGCACAGAAGGTAGGCCTTTCTCGGCTGGAACAGCCTAGAAATACCCTCAACACATATTCTGTCTAATGTTATGGTCAATTCGTGATCTGTATCCTTCTCAACCACAATAACAACTTCATATCTCCAGTATGACTTAAGACCATACCAGATTTAGACTGTAAAGTTGTAATTTCTGTTAGAACAGTCAACAATTTTCTTGCAGCTGTATTTCAAAATATATGGATATACACAAAAGTGAATGTAATCTGTCACTGACCGACCCAAGCTTCTTCTCAGGGGTTGGAAGTTGTAGTTATAAGATCAGAATACTAACGTTTTGGTGTTTAAAAAATACTTTGATGTGGAGTTGGTGGGGGAGGGGGGGGGTGGTAAACTTTCATAAAATAATTCATCTAATACACAGAAGGCAGATAAAGTGATATTGCTTATGTAGATATGACTAAGCTAGGGGGCGGGGGACACTTCAATAATGATTGTGATGTGTGAGGGTTTGTCTGTAGCAGGGAGGGGGGCATAACCGGGTAGGTGACAAAGTTCTGAGCTTATTTTAAATTACTACAAATGGGAAAGCAATAAAAGTACTTTTCATTAATTCCTCCCTCATCTGATCACCCAGCTACGTTTTATAATCTGCCATGCCGACCTTTATGAAATCAAAATTAGATTAACTCGATCTGATACAGCAGCTTATTTGGCGAGTGATGTTGATAACTGAAGCTTCAGCAAGACCTACAAGTGCCTTCCCATTATTTGCTTGATATTTTTAGTTGATTGCGTTCTTGACATTCTAAGCCGATATTGATTGTTCGCACTTTTTACATTCTGAGCCTTTTCTGGTCAACTGTGTACGTGTTTGTTTTCTTGATAGAGAGACATTGACCAATCAGATGACGACGTTAGACAGTCAGTGGAGCAGCTCAGAAGAGGATCTTCTCTCCACACCACAAAAGGACGTGCCATACGATAGTTATACGACCTGCTTTCAGTATCCAGGTAGGTTGATGAGAAGAGCGGGCTGTGTTAGTTCTGGAACCCAAGGATATATAATAATATAATAATAATAATAATAATGTATATTTATAAAGCGCCAAAACCAGGTAACCCTGTTCTGAGGCGTTGTACAATAAAGAAAGAGATGTTTAACAAAATCACTAAATATAATGAGTAAGTTAATTAAAATATTGTTTGAATAGGAATGTTTAACATGTTTTTTAAAAACATTTAGTGACTTTCTAATAGTGAATTTCTAATATGCCTAGGCAACTTATTCCACAATGTTGGTGCAGCAACACTAAAAGCATTCAGTCCCTAAGTTTGGAGTTTGTATTTAGGAACGACAAGGATCAGTTCACATCTTCTCGTGTTAATAACCTTCTCATAGATTTTTGCTCCAAGTTGTAGAAAGTTGTATTTGTGCTACTGATCAGCCAACCAATTACTGGAAGATTTATTTCATCATCCTGTCTTAACTAGTAGTGTGATTGGCCACAGATCTATAACATTGAGGTTGAAATCTATGGCAGAATAATGGTTCATCCTTCACTTGATCCAGTAGGTTCAGAGGTGGTTTCATCCATTAAGCCTATCATGTGCATTAAAGTGGCTATATAATAGCAATATTAAAAAAAATTCTGTTTCAATGAAAGTTCGCTGAATATTCATGCTTTTATGGAATACGTTATTGGTTTCATAATATTATAAAAAAATTCTTTGATTTTATTTGTGTGTGTGTGTGTGTGTGTGTGTGAGTGAGTGAGCGATATTCAAGCAGTAGCTGACCCGTTTTGTAGTGTAATTTTATGCCTGTTAGTTGTCCGCTGACCTCAATCATCCCTCTCCAATAAAACATTTCCATCACATTTGTAGGTAGTTCGGTTGAAGAGGCCAGCCAGGTGTCTAAGCAGAACCAGAGTCTACCCTACAGACAGCCATGTACTCCGCACAAAGTAAAGCCACCGAGTGGTTTTCTGACTTCGGCTAGTGATGATGACAGCGACGGCGAGGTTCCCAAGAGGCCAGCCTTGGCTCCACCGCAGTTGTCGGCCGTTGGATCCGAAATCATCGTATAAACTGGATCCTGGGTGCATTTAACGCAACGTATTAGAGCAGGACGTGCGTGCCCGGTGTTACTGCAGTGGAGAAATGCAGGACATTTTCTTGGGAAGATGACGTTGGCAACCGGATTTCATAAATGAGTAGTCCATATTCATGTGGGCTGTTATTTAAAGCGAACGAAGTTGTATTCGGATTCCCCCCCCCCTCCTGCTTTGCCACAATGCACAACTTTGCGTGAGCTGTAAGCATTTTTCACCTAGCATTTTGCTCATAAAGACACTGAGTGCTTAGCCCCCCCCCCCCCCCCCCCCCCCCCCCCCCCCCCCCCCGGGTAGTTCCTATGTCCAATATTTGTGATATATATATATATATATATATATATATACACACACACACACATTATTCATTAAGTCATTGTTAATGGTGTCTTGCTGTGCGTACATGCGTGTGTGTGTTCATCTCTGTGCGACTTTTCATGTTAAACAGGTCAGTATAGCAACTCGGTGACTGTGCTCTAGCCCGATTTAAATCCGTTCATCGTAAATTTGATGACATATGTCAACACCTAAATGCGTCTTCTCTCGTCTGCTGTGAAATGACGTCACAAAAACGGAATGGCTAATCGCGATTTAGCACCTAAATCCGATGAAAATGGCGGCCTTTTTATGTGCCGTTCTCAATAAAGTCCGCTCGTGCGAAGCCAAAGTTGTGTAGATATGGAATATTGCTGTAATCCGAGAACACTGTAGTAAATTAGTGTTCAGGATCCGTTGTGTATGTTCACCCTGCCAGGCAACGTTTTTGACCGGGTCACGTGTCACAGACCGATAACAACAAACTGGTATCGTCTGCTTTATCGTTTGGCAAGCCATTTTTCGGGATGGGAGGGGGGGGGGTAATTTGGAATTGCCTGCTTTGATTTAGTCTTCTCTGTACAAAAGATGTAGACCGGAGAGTATTTATTTTTAGTCGTCGTCGCGTAGTCGTTATTTATGCCACTGCAATCGTCTGCCAACTAGTCAGAAGTAGATCTGCAAATTGGTGAAATGTGCAAAATGTAAATACTGACGCCGGCTTGTATTGTTGGCTAGTCTTAAATAATAATAAAAAAACCCGGATGTAAAATAGGGGTTTGGTGAATTCGGAATGGATGTTTCTTTGTGTACGTATATAAAATGTACTAGTTCATTAACTGGATACGGTAACAGAGTGCCGATTATATATAATCTGTGTTCATTTTTACTTTTGACGGATGAAATGTTTATCAGAGAGCAATCAATTTTCACTTTATTTTGCGCTGTCATTGTTAAATTAATACATACTATAGGCAATTGGTGCGCTGTGTGTCACGTCATGGGTGTCCCCGTCGTCGTCGTAATATTACCGGAGTCATATTAAATATTGACGACGTATCCGGAATGATGCGAGTGGCGATGGGACAGAGTAGATATGGAAATTGTTTAATATAGCTGTTTAAATCAACTATAGCTTTAGAGCCAGTCATCTTATAATATCTGGTCACAGTTTAGTATTTCTCTTGTCAGCGTGTTGTCGGGGACGATTTGTTTGTTTATCTGTCATTTTACGCTTGTTTCTTTGGGGTAGGGTGGTCATCGAACAAACTGCTCCACAGAACAAAAGTCGTGACCGAGTATATTATGTGATGTTAATTGTGAAAGTCCGGCTTTGTTTTCTTCAGGGATGGTGTGAGGCTGCCTCACTTGATGTATGTTGTGGATTGGTAGCCTTGTACTGTCGACGGTGTGTGTGTGTGTGTGTGTGTGACGTATGTCTAGTTGGTGACACTGTCGTCGTCGCGGTGATAATGGATTTGTACTTTACCTTTACTGCTCAATACTATCAAAAGACTAGTAGTAGGTAATGTGTGTATGTATTGGGAAGGGGGAGGCGGTGTCGGCTACATATATGTATCTGTACTATGCGACGTTCACTGTAAATCGAATGTGCCAATTAAGTTATAGCCGTATTGTTCAAAATTGAGGTACTTAATTCAGCTCGTGCTGGCCTCCGTGTTTTTTCCGCAAGCAACCGTGTGTGTGTGTGTGTTTTCTGTGTGTGTGTGTTTTCTGTGTGTGCGTGTGTGTCTGTGTGTGTGAGGGAGGGGGGGGTTTCGGTTTCAGTTCAGGAATGGTTATTCCGGGCCCGAGTGTAGTCTTGTGTCGATTGAAAAGCGTTCATGGTTATGAAGAAGACCCGTATAATTTGGCTTCCTTTCCCCGGTCCCATTAAGTTAACCATTACCCGCTAATACGTCTCTAGTACACGTTGTATACATCACATAGATCACGTCATAACCCTACTATCGTCAACATCTCTATATCTGTCTGTTATAGCCCAGCGTTCAATGGAGGAAAAAAAACTAATTTATGGCAGATTTATCTACTATTTGCAGCGTACCTTGTTGACATTTTGTATTACTGGCAGAATGATAAAGACTATAATAATATTACATGTTAGGCTCTATTATTATTATTAGTAGTAGTAGTAGTAGTGCTTCATTGGTTCAAGGCATTTGTCTAAACACTTTATCGCAGTGCACTTGCCCTGTATATTACTTCTATATGTATTACTCACTGCAGTCTAGCGTCATGCGTCAAACCTTTAATGCGGCATCTAACTATTTTGGCTGTAATCTTACGGCCTGCTATCAGTGCATTGCCTTGCCATCGGCTAGCTGTCGTGTGTGCGTGCGTGCGTGCGTTTCGCCTGACGCTCTTTCACATTCACTTGCTCGCACTAACTCCCGTGGTTGGCGTATTACCGTCCTCACCCGTGGGTACCTCCAAATCTCTGATAACGATATTTTTATACGATGTATTCAAGTTCGGGGTGGTCGCTCTTTTTTTTTGGGGGGGAGGGGGGTGAGCTGGTGGGTGGATGAGCCGAGTATATTATAACTATAACCATCACCAGGACCTGTCTTGTATATATCGGTATTGGAGTCCCGCTGTTTTATATTTTGTTGTTGTTGGTTGTTTTCAACGGTTGACGTTTGTATTCAATTAACCGATTGATTATTGTATTATATGTCTAGGTTAAGACGAAGGCCATTTGCTGTATATATTACTTACGTTGAGCGTTAACGCTGTATTACTGACGTTATATGAGGCGGCCATACCGCGTACTCTCTATAATAATCTGTTGCTGCTGCCGACGATAAAACAATGCCGTTGTTGTTGTTGTTGCTGTTCCGCCATATATATATATATATATATATATATATACTATTAATTGTAGCAGTGTTGTATATTAAATACAAGTGCCTCGGAAGCTTGGTTGATTGAATCAGTTTTTGTTGTCGTTGCCGTCTTAGCTTTGTGTGGATGAGTGTTTACGGCCACTTTTGTGCCCAATGTCGGCTAAATGGGCCGAGCGACCTCCAACGGCAATAAGGCGAAGTGAAAGATGAAACACCCTTCTGACATAGCCCGGCCGGGGTTTGAACCCAGGTGCTATAGATCTTCGGGGACAACCGCGCTACCAGTTAGGTCATGGAGGTGCCCGCTTATCTGATCGTGGTCTCGGAGAACAGCCATTCCGGGGTTTTTGTTTGTTGTTGAAATATCACCCTACGAACAGAACTCCGCCCCCTGGCGGGTTACGGGTAAAACGGTCTCGGTCTGATGGGTGAATTCCATTGTATGTTAGATTTATCCCGTATTTGAGTTTTTATAGTTTAGTAAATATGGGGATGGATTTCGGCTGGTTGTTGAATCACACACGATCTTGGTCAATATTCTGGATTTTTTATCGCACACGAATACCTTTTTCATGACGTGACTATCATTGTCTGTCTTCAAGCAAGACCCACCTCTCGTGTATATATATATATATATATATATATATATGTCTGTGTGTCCCCTGCATGAAATCACTAGCTATGGAATAATACAATTTTGGGTTGAAGACTACGTGCGATTACTAGATACAAAATTAATGATAAGATGAAAATGTTTGGATGATGGCTAAATCTTGGCCGTACGTAGTATCTTTATGACAGGTGTGTCTTCTAAACGTAACACGGGATGTAATTTATTTAAATTTTAGTTAATTCAGTCCGGTATGACTCGGGTAAATATGACCTTCTCGTATCATTAACTGCTTGACGCTGTAGTTGATGCTGATTAACGGGAGGAATCTATTTTACATATCTATTTAAATAATCAAGATAACGCATTAATGCAAACTAAACTGGGTGTGAAATATGAGTCTCATTTTGTAGACGGCGATGAAGCAATCTAGATGGACACACACACACACACACCAGGTGAAATTATCAATGCAAATATAGAAGAAAAACCGTTACTATTATAAGTTCTAATAAATACAACAAATATATTGCTCACAGAATATTAGTGATAATGCTTAATAATATTGGTTGAACAACGAAATAATAACAAAATTTTATAAAATATCTGTTTCGGTGTAGGCACCATTTTTTAACGAAATCCTTAACCAATGAATCGGGTGAATCTCGTTATTGCGATAAAATATCTCTGCAACAATAATACATATTTGAAGTATCAAAAAAATATACCTGGCCGGACATTATGGCTAATCGTCGGCTTACCTACCGGACATTCTACTTATGGACAGATTGCCCACTGGACATTATGCCTACGCCCACCATGCCTACTAGAATAACAACCAGAAAGAAATTATGGCTAACCAGCACAACTCCTAGAGCTAACACTTTATTTTATATCACTTTCATATATAGAATTTCATTTTATTTACATTCTTTTGATTTGTAACATGAATAAAATACATATATATATATATATATATAACTATAAGCATTCTTACATTTATGTCAAAATTTATTAAAAAAATTATATATTAACTAAGATTTATTAAATCAAATTTGAACCCAAAAAATCAATTTAGAATAAACGGACACAGTCAGAAATTCCACAAATTAAGAGCATTATCTCGAGGATATTAAAAAAACTGGGATGGTGTACTTCTCAACGAGGTTTTGAGGCGTTGATTAACATACTCTTACCTTTTCTTGGTTTGAGGCAAATAAAAAAAACTGTAAACCTGAGTACAAAAGAGATTGTATCTAACGAAGTGGCCCAGTTATTAGGTCCAAACGACTTCAACGATGAAACACAAAACATTGTCTGTATCTTCTGATGTATCTGTCGTAAGCCTGTTTCGGTCACCGACGAAAAATGCCTCACGACGATCACCAAAAGGCCTAATTTTAAGCCTAAGTTAGGCGAAATTCCTTATGCAAGATTCGAATTAGGATTGGTAGTGATCTGTGATTTCGCCACGCTCCATGTGTAACATGGAGCGGCCCTCCAACAGTTTAGAATTGACTAAGCAACACCTTTCTGAAGGATTTAAATCGTAGGAATCCTTTCGTCAAATGCACTACAGTGTCGGGGAGGTGTGAAGGGTATAGGGCCAAACTACATCAAATTAACTTCACTGGAAGGATAACATTACAAAGGTTGCATATTAATATGATTATCGGAGAATTATTAAATATTAGCCTACATTTGTGCTGATAAAAACGGAAATTAACACACCCATAGGCATAGTTAGGTGCAAATCAATAGGTATCAAATCCTACAAATGTCAAAATTCGCGGAGATAGATCAATTAAAAACTTTGATTGAATTATTTTTTTTGGGGGGTGGGTCCCAGGCTGTCGCTTATTCAGCACAACCTCTATGTTGGATGCCAGGTGTCTTGGTTCATTGTAATAAATCTTCCTTTGTCTACCTTCGTGCTTCAGGTACTAGGATTGGAGTATTCGCATTCTTCGAATCTTTTAGGTACCCTGTCTGATCACTCTAGTAACAGCTTTCCATAAACGAGTGAAAATATCATCAAAATCTATCCGAGTTAGTTTTGGCGCGGTTAGTTTGGCGATATTTTGCCTTCGAACAGCCGACGTGTCTTGAATGTGGATTGGGGACAGCAAATCTAAATGTTTAAACGTTAAACCATACAGAGGAGTTCGACTCGTTCCATATATGGACCTGAACTGCAGTTATCGTCGCCTTTGTATGGACGTCATGACGATTATCCGTAGGCCAACATCGCAGCTTCCACAGAGCTAATCTCCTCCTATGACAAAGACCACAACTGATCTCCTAAGGCAATGAGATGAAATGAAAGATGATACAACCTTCAGACGCAGACCAGCAGGGCATCTAACCGATATGCCAACGCAGCATTTAGAAACTTGTGTTCATCCACGTCATCGATTCGGCCACGAAAATCTCGGACTCCCATCATAGAAAATCTCGCACAAATTGCGAAAAATATTGAAATAATATAATAAATTGACCATTCTATCTGAAATATAGTAAAAATAATACAATGTAGGGAGCTATGCGGTTTACATGTTATCGTGTTAATTATTAAGGCAGGGACTGAGAGGTACGTTCATCAACATCATCATCCTCGTCATCATAATCTTCGTCTCCATGTATAGTTGTTGTTACAGGATTATACTATAAAGCAATTACTGTAGAAGTGTAGAGTTCTGATTTATATCCTATCCGTGTGTCTCTTTCCTGGTATTTTTTGCTGCCTTCGTGTTGTCTTTGTTTCCTAAAATAACCCCATTAAAGAGATTTCGAAGAAGATATTATCCCAGCAACTTTTATCCTATAAGTTTCCGCATTGTAATCGTTGTCTTGTAGAAACCACAACTGCCTTAGGCCGATCCATATCGTTGAGCCCTTAGTCCGCACATCTAGTCTGCGTGAGGCGATGACGGGAATTAGAACACACCACTCAATAAAATGGCCTTCACCTTACTCGGTCTTAGCATTTGGCAAAGGTTCCTTTGTCTAGTTTTTATGGGATTATCATTTTCCAAAGTCATCAATGGAAGGGAGGTGTCATTTATTTTCGTTGACTTTCATGTGATTTTATTCAAACCATGATGTAACTTTGTATGTGCTGTGTAACAATTTGCTTTTAACAAGTTCATACTCGTGTCCGGAACATACCAGAGAATATTCTGCTCTGCATAATTGTAAATATCCACATCATTGTCTACTACACCAAGCAAATCATTAGAGAATATATTATATGATAGCGGCTTTATAAGGGAACCGTGTACAAAACCCTTGTTGACATATTGCCATTCACTTTTATTGTGTGCGTGTGTGTAAAATATAATTATGACGAGAACGTCGGTTTTCGTAATGTTTCCAAATGTGTAGGAAAACTTATACAAAAACACACACACACACATTAGTAATTATATTTAGATGTATAGATAATTATGTAACGTCTGAAGGAATCAGCAATAGCAAAAGTAGATGTTTAACGGATTTATTTCGCCAGCAATATTTATACTAAAATTCACTACAGCGCCTGTTTCTGTTTAAACAAGAAGCTTTCATTATGCGATAGTCATAGAGTGAGTGAAGATGTCTGCAGGTTTTGATCCACGTCTGGAATTACCCACTTTCGATGTTTATCTTTGAAAAGGGATGGTATCTGTGTCTCTGTGTGTGCGTACATGCATGCGTGCGTATGTGTGTGCGTGTAAAATTCAACCCCGGAATACATGAGACAAGTTACAGCATTCATAATTCTAGTGTTTTAGATAGATAGATAGATATATTTTATTTCAGGTAAAACACCCATAGTGCTTACATTCATACATACTTAACATAAAAAGACTAGATTACAATAGAAAATAATATACTGAATGACTAGATTACAATAGCACAAACATTTGTCAATATAATATGAAAAATTCAATAGTTATGAGAAATATATAAAGAATTATCCCACTGCTGCCAGACGTAGTTATGTCGCAACCATGATTATTTTATAACAACAACCTTTGGCTAAATGTGAAATATGCCTTACCCAAGCGCCTACCATAGCCTAATAAATTAAGAAACACATTGTTATAGGCTACTCTCAATTTGGATATACTCGACATGGAGTAGTCACATCATAGTTCAGAATAATAAAATTTTAACCAATACGATTCAAGAAGATGGAACTTCACGTTTTGAGTACAATATGAAAATTTAAGTAGAATAGTATTTGAGCTTGCATATAGGCATCTCAACTGGCGACTGATATCTACGTCGTCATTAAAATTGTTATTGAGAACAACACCGATATATTTGATGGAACCTGTGTACACATGGTCTTGCTTGCTTGCTTTGTTTTTCTGGGAGAATCCCCAGGCTGTCGCTTATTCAGCACAACCTCTATGTTGGAGTGGTTGATAACCTCATCCCCTACCACTCACAGGGGAGCAGTACGGAAATATGTTCAGCGTTATTCAGGCTTAACGAGGGAATTAATAGTGTGTACCTTTTGGTAAGCATAGTCATGCACATAGATTTATCTAGATGGTATACTATATCGTACATAACACCATATTGTTGACATACATCAATAAGTTTATGTAGACCAGTGGCGGACGGGGCCATTAGACACGTCTGCATATAAAAGTGATTTGCACACGTACTATCAATGCAACAACCAACTTGTGTATCAGCTAATAGTGTACCGAGGTCTTCTATATAGAAAGAGAATAAGCTTGGAGATACAATTCCGCCTTGTCGGACGCCATTACTGGCTTTAAAATACACTGAAGTTGATGGATAGATGGATGAATGTTGTATAATGACACATCGGCACAGTTTAGTCCATTCAGTGTCCTAGAACGTTACACAACTCTTGTGAGTTGTACCAAATGCATAATAATCTAACAAACAACAGAGGAACTCCTCGTCTGGCAAGTGTTTCAAACAGTGACCAGTAATTAATTCTATCAAAAGCACGAGAAGCATCAATTCAGGGCTGTTATACTGTATATTGTACTGGATGACATTTTTCAAAGAATAAATACACATGTCCGTAACATGTTTGGATTTAAAACCAAATTGATTACGACTAGACTCAATACATGTCTCTATATTATTTAAAGCCACAATTTCCAGTAACTTTGATGCAGCAGAGACCAACGATATTGGTCTATAATTAATTGTTCTTGTCGTTTTCATCACCTGTTTTACTCTTAATAAGTGGAACAATGATTGTTTTCATAATGTTAACAGACAAGAGACTGTGTGTAATAAAGGAGGTATATAAAAGGGATAAAAATACTTTCAACGTACGATCAGAGTGGCTATAATGTTCGGATGCGAGCAATTCAAATCCAACCGATTTTCTTCTCTTCAGACCCTTAAGAGCCATAGCAATGTCGTTTAGCGTGATGTTTTACCCGAATGTTGATAATTATCACAAATTAGTGTCCAAACAGTGAACGACGCTCGTTTGATATAAACACATCACATCTATCATCTTTGCCTGTGAGATAAGATAACGACGATGATAATGATGATGATGGCTGTTAGTGACAATTAGCCGATTATAGTCAAACAGTTCATTAGCGACAACTTCTGTCTTCATCAACACTGTCAGTCAATCAATTGATTCTGAATATATTCCGCGTGGTGATGGTGGTGATTTTTCGAACATTTGATTTGGTTTGGCAAATAGTTGGAACGAAGCTGTAAGGTAATGATGTTATTGGTTTAATATATTTTAATAAGCGACTATCAGTAAGCCGTCTATGGGATAATATCTATTTTTCCACAGGATGCGTTGATGCGTGGATTACCTGTTGAATCTTACACCGTGACACACACACACACACACACGGACGCAATCCCATTGAAAGTGGGTAATTCCTGACGTGGGTCAGAACCTGGAGACATCCTCACTCACTCTATAAAGACTTGAATAGGTTGAGTCATGTTGTATCGATGCTACTAGTATTGATCTGAATTTATTTTGATTTATGCTTACACTATTGATATATTATTTATATTGTATACTAGTATTTTATTTTTCTATGTTGGGCTTAATTTGTTTATATTTAGATTATCCTCTTCTGGATTATTTTAGTAAATTTTTTTCTTCTAATTATAAAGATAATTAAATTATACATGTAATTAAATTATACAAGTAATTAAATTTTTTTTTTATATAATTGCTGTTCGAATAAAAGTAAGACACCTGTGCCAGCGCCTTAAATATCTTTATAAAAAACACACACACATTTTAAGAATGATGCACAATAAGTTAATAATGATGTATATAATGAGCTCTGAATAAGCCAAATCCAACATTATTCGTACTACAAATGGAAATTTTCACTTCTACATTGAGATTTCTTTTAGAAGTTAACTTACACGTTTATTTACACATTGCCTAAACTATTTTATTAAAAATAACTACACAAAATACCTTATATGTCAATAATATCGATGGAAACATTCTGAAGTGGAAGACATACCACGAAGCTCTCCGTGCTACGATTCAAAACGATGAAAGTTTGGATCGAATACAAATGTTTCAATATGTATTCGCCAATGTGAAGCGACTATAATAGTTGATGGCTTACCGTTGACTAATACAAACTACGATGAGGACGTTGTTTTGTTGAGAAAACGCCTTTGCCATTAGTGTCGTCAAGAGTATTACACATCACTATGTCTTGGCAATAACCAATCTGGTGCAAGGGAAATAACACATTACAACCCAAGACCAAGAACAGGTCATGTTACTGTGGCTCCAATGACTAAATCTGGCCATACCTACATATTGATGCCGATATATTGATAAATGTTTTTCAGTTCGAATAATGCCGCCCCTGTAAAGGTGAAACCCGTGGCGGTGGCTCCCTCACGTGCAAGAAATGTGGCAAAGAAATGCAGGGACTTGCCGCCAGAATGAAGTAGCATTATGATTCTTGCACAGATGAACACACTGTTGATACCAGTATCACTCATACAGCTCCAGCTGTTATACATGTACCATGTCGGGTCAAACGTCCTGCATCTCAAATCGCATTACTACCGGCAAAGGTGCAGAAACACCATGCAGTGACCCTCGATAACTTTGTCATGCAAACAAGTGCAAGTGAGAAAGCAGCCAACGACATTCAAATTACACGCTTTATATGCGCTACCAATTCTCCGTTCTCCATCGCCGAAAACACAGAATTTATCAAACTCCTGTCAATGCTTCGCCCGGGTTACAGTCCTCCTAATTGCCAACGTATCGGTGACCAAATTCTCAATGAAGTCTATGAATCGATGCAGTCAGAATGTAAGGACAGATTTGAAGATCAGAATGTATCGATGATGTTAGACGGTTGGAGCAATGTCCACAACGAACAATCGTTTGTGTTTCTGTCACAACACCAGATGGACAGAGCTATCTTACTAAAACAGTGGACACATCCGGTCATGGTCATACTGCTGACTATCTAGAGGAACTCCCTGGATCTGTTGTAGTATCTACAGAACGGCGATTTGGCTGCAAAGTTGGTAGCTTTGTGACAGACAACGCCTGCAACATGGTAAAAATGCGGCGACAACTAGCTGAAGACAGTGATGCAGATATTATATCACATGGCTGCTCAGCACAGTACCTGAATCTTCTAGCAATCTTCCTGCTGCCTCGTACAAGAAACTTGTTCTGCCTCAGGAAGTTCACTGGAATACTCTTGCTGGTTGCTTACAATCTTATCTGGATAATTGGTCTACTATCCTAAAAGTGTGTGGTGATCACAGAGACAACATTAACTCTAAAATATCGAAGAAATTGTAGGACATTAGCATCAAAAAAAATGCAGAAGACTACTTGAAGCGCATGAAGCCCATCGCCGTAGCTTTGGACAAAGTTCAAAGTGACACTTGCAAAATCAGTGGTGCTGTCGAAGTTTGGAAAGAACTGTCACATGACATGGAGGCATCATAATCACTGAACGTCGCAAGGAAAGTGCAACATCGCTACGGACAATCGCTAACTGATGCACACTACCTCGCTAATACCATTGATCCCCGTTACATGGGGTAAAGCCTGTCTAGTGCTGAAATTGATGCTGCTTTAGAATTCTGCAGTCAGAATTACGCATCGTGCCTTTCATCGATAATACAAATACAAGTCAAAGTGACCCATTCAAGCCATACATGTTTGCCGATGAGTTAACTCATTCAGTATCACCCCTCACTTGGTAGAAATCACAGAAAGGCCGTTTGGATAATTCCATGTTAACACTTTGTCGCCAGATGCTTGGCACTGTTTCATCTAGTGCTGGTGTGGAACGCATTTTTTCTACATTTGGTATAGTACATTCCAAACTAAGGAACAGACTGGGAGCAGACAAGGCAGGAAAACTTGTGTTCATATACAAACTGTTAAACCAACGCTGTTGAACTGATTATCTAATAATGATTTTCATTTTTAAAAGATAAAAAAAGATATAAAAGGTCTTCATTAGTTTTGTGTGTTAGGAAATGTTTGAATATTTTTTTTAAATAAACAAAATCGATTTAAATTTAAAAAATCTGATTTAAATTTAAAAAATCCGATATTTTGACAACCCTGCCTACATGTCCTATATTACTCAAGACAGCAACAAGCAGTCTTACCAGCGACAACAATAAGGTTACTGTCAACATATTTCTTAGATGAGGGTATTCAGCAGGTATTCAGCGTACCTTTGTTACAGAGTCTGGCGCATCCGTGGTCTAGTTGGTAGCGCGTTGGACCACAGATCATTACCACCCGAATTCGAACCTCGGCATGGACATATCTGAAGGGTGGTTCATCTTTGACTTCGCTTCATTACATGTTTGGAGGTCACTCGGCCCATTTAGCCTACCATGTGTATAAAAGTGGCCGTAATACATCAATCAGTACAACTGGACCCGAAATATTTCACCTTTTAGCATAAAAGGTCACTTATCCAGATTCAATTTCCTAACGAATGGTCCAAAAGTTGCATCATGGATTCGTGATTCTCTATGTTATCCACACGTTCATATATATATATATATATATATATATATATATATTGGAGTATTTACTATTTACCACAGAAGAATCTCATTCAAAGGAAGCCAACGTCGTATTGCCTGATTACGCGCGACAACAATTACCGTTCTCAGTGCCACTATATACCACAATAATATAACACAGCAGGCAGCCGTAATCACACTGACACCACCACCCACAGACATCATGACAAGATACTAACTAGCTAAACAAAGTCTGCGCTTGGCAACGGAAACATCTGGTTTGCGTAATTGAGTATGTTATTGTTTGAGCATTGTCGTGTTGTTATATGGCGTTGTTGTCGTTGCTGTTGTCAATTCGTAATGGAATCCCTTTTATAGAGATTTGTAGACGTAGTCCCGTTGTAGACGTAATCTCGGCCCATAAGCTGAAGGATGTTTCATCTTTTAGTTTCTTTTAAAATTCGCCTTCCCATTGACCGTCCCGGACGTCCGTATGGCGCACAAGAGTAGCCGCAAAACGTATCCCGAACCATAGAGACGGGAGCCAAGGATTTGTCTCTTTGGTTGCTGGAACTGAGCGAGACTCGATTTCAATAAACAAAGTTTCGATTCTGGAAATAAGGGGTCGCACTTACGTGCGCTATCCCTGTTTCGCGATCATAGATCATGAAACGAAAGAAAATATATTTAAAAAAATTTACACGAAATTCGCACATTGTTTACACGAAATACGCACATTTGTACCCAGAAGCTGTTGTGAAGCTAATTTCACCTTGATCGTGGAAGCCATTTCTCACTAGCGTATCTTTTTCTTCTACGTCCACTTCAATATTTGGCATCGTTAGCGGTTATTTACCGGATGGTGTGGTAAGTAGAACAGACCAACTGTACACGCCAATAATCAACCACTTCCGGCAGGTGATAGTCGTGCTGGCCCTACTGGTCCAGGGTAGCCGGGTGTTGTTGTATCTGTTACGTTCGATTACGACATTATCATCTGAACTACAAACACGTCCGAAATGTGTCTCGTATTAGCAGGAAATGGTCGAATTGACAGCCATTTTAGTCAGTTCTGTTAACACGCCAGTAACAAGTAACCAGTAACTAACGAATGAGGGTCGTATAGTCCTTTTGTTTAACACAGTTCGTGAATTTGTAAAATTTTATTTATTTCTCTGCACTACCCCAATCTTTGGAATTCACTCCCTCAACATGTTAATTCATCAAATAGCATAGTTTCTTTCCGTCACCATTTGGAAACTCACCTTGGTTATCCCTTGTAAGTTTCTACTGCATCCGATCATTTGTTGATGAACTTTGCAATGTACCTTGACTGAGATTACCCAACACCTGTACTAGGTGCTCCATCGAGTTCGATTCTTTTCGAGGATATTGGCGCTATAGAAATTTGTAATTATTGTTATTATTATTATAATTATTGTCCCTTATTCTACGACTGCAGTTGCACATCTCTATATCCCTTTCTGATAACGAATATATGTGTCCCTTAAAATCAGTTATCCTTACGAAAAGAATTACTGGTAGAAACATGTGTGTGTGTGTGTGTGTGTGTGCATCTAGAATTTGTCTACAAGATGAGTCTTTAGAAAGATAGACAGTTATTCTTGTACTGTCTAAAGTCGGACTACTTTCAGTTGACCCTATGGACTTGCTTGCTTTGCTTGCTATGTTGGAGTGGTCGAGAAACCGCCTCCCCCACCACTCACAGGGGAGCAGTACGGAAAGATGGAGCCGAAATACCTGAGGGTGGTCACTGCCAGAGTGTTTTACGTCCTCAGGGGGTTTTAACGTCCCCCTTTATTTTAAATAATTCAGTGGAGACGGCAGCGCCATTTAACGTGGTCAGCCACCCACGAAATTATTCTCTGGAAAAGTTTCGACCTCTTGCGGGGCTTGAACCTGTGACCCTTGGCACCAAGTGCCGAGAGTAACCGTTAGGCCACCGGATCTCACTAGACTCTATAGACATGATAGACGTTGCTGTATATAAAGCTCACATTGGTTACATATAATGCTCCGGGTACTGATAATGCTTCACTGATATATATATATATATATATATATATATATATATATATATATATATAAACTAGATGGCTAGAACCGTATTCTTACTGTGGCACCTCTTGACCCTACCGCAAGTAAAAGTCGCCATTTTGTTTGAGACCTGTTTACCTGAGCGATCCTATACATCATTAGCACATATTTTAGGTCGATGTGTGTATAAAATAGCAGGCGATGGTATTTCATCGAGCATCTGCCAAACTACGTACAGTGAATCGGATATCATTCCACATATACTCGTATTTTCAGATTCGTACTTTTCGTACATATCACAAATTAAGCAAACTAGTGATGCGGCGACTGGGTAACTGGGTTTTGATTTAATTTCAAATACCGGGAGAGTTGTATAAAATTATGATCTTAGTTACATGAGATATTTCATCTTACAGATGCGCGTTTTAATTTTAAAAAAATAAATATCGCGTCTTACCTCACAGTCATATTAGAGTCTAGAATTAGAAACGAGCAACATGCTACGCGGGCGAAGGAAACACTCTAACTGGAACTTCTGAGCCAAAATATTTTAAGGCTAATCATGTTCTGACAAAAGAGTCTTAATCGACATTAGTTGAGACAATGATAGGGACGGTGATGTTTACTGATTAAACTTATTATTCTAAACCCTTAGTTTGATGTATTTCAGCCCTATAATTGTCATGATGCCACTTAGTACTTAATCGTCATGATACCACTTAGCCTTATAATTACCATGATGCCATTTAGCCCTATAATTACCATGATACCATTTAGCTCTATAATCACCATGATACCATTAAGCCCTATAATCATCATGATACCATTAAGCCCTATAATCACCATGATACCACTAAGCCATATAATCACCATGATACCATTAAGCACTATAATCACTACGATACCATTTAGCCCTATAATTACCATGATACCATTAAGCCCTATCATCACCATGATACTATTTAGAACTATAATTACCATGATGCCATTTAGTCCTTAATTACCATGATACCAATTAACCCTATAATCACCACGATACCATTAAGCCCTATAATCACCATGATACCATTAAGCCCTATAATCACCATGGTACTATTTATCCCTATAATCACCATGATAACATTAAACCCTATAATTACCATGATACCATTAAGCCCTATAATCACCATGATACCATTAAGCCCTATAATCACCATGGTACTATTTATCCCTATAATCACCATGACAACATTAAACCCTATAATTACCATGATACTATTTAGTCCTATAATCAGCATGATACCTTTAAGTCCTATATTTCCCTATTCCCAATACCGTTGGATACTAAATTGTTGTTCCCCAGAGCAGCTCTGTCGTGCGATTGTCCCAACTGATCCCTCCCTTCCCCCCTCCATCCCCCCTCCGTCCCCTCACTCCCGGGAAATACCTCGGGTCTGTTATGTGTGAGTGTTACCGATATCGGCCAGCATTAACCTGTCAATTACTTATCACACCTGTTAATGTTGTTAGCTGTAAGGCACCGAACGACATATGCTGTGTCCATATTAGAAACTGGATATAAGCGAAAGACATTGGACATACGGATAGACAGATGGACGGAGAGATAACTGACTACACTAATGTAAATATAACCGGGACATGATATACATCAGTGTCTGTTAGATGACCAAAGTTGATCTATCTTAACCTAGATATCAACAATAGATAGATGACAAATATAGGTAATATATAGTTTGTTGTATTTGGGGTTTTTAAACTTTTCCATTGTCAATATTATTATTATTAATACCAAAATTATTATTATTATTAGTAGTAGTAGTAGTAGTAGTAGTAGAAGAAGCAGCAATAGTAGTATTAGTAATAGTAGTAGTAGTGGCAATAGTAGGTAGTAAATAGTAGTAGTAGCAGTAGTAGTAATTGTAGTAGTAGCAATAGTAATAGTAATAGTAGTAGTAATTGTAGTAGTAGTAGTAGTAGTAGTAATAGAAGTAACAGCAGTAGTAGTAGTAGTAGTAGTAGTAGCTGTAGTAATAGAAGTATTAGGAGTTTGTAGTACTAGTAGTAGTATTGGTGGTTCAACTAGTAGTCGTAGTAGTGGTCGTCATAGTAGTAGTAGCAGTGGTAGCAGAGGTAGCAGTAGTTGTTTTAACGGTAGTAACAGTAGTAACAATAATAATAGTAGTAGTAGTAGAAGTAACAGTAAATAATAGTAACAGTAGTAGCAATAGTAACAGTTTTTTAGTAGTAGTAGTAGCAGTAAATCGTCTTTTTTCTCGTCCAAATTTCGGATTCCTTTCCTTTTATTAATCATTCTCTATAAGATTAAAAAAAAATCGTTATACGGATTTTGTTTGCTCATCGGGTATCATCGGGTATCATCGGGTATCCGCGGGTATCATCGGGTATCCGCGGGTACTCATCAAGTTTGGTCTGCGGGTGTGAGACGGTAGCGGCTATTATGGGGCGGGTGTAGGGTTGGTGCGTCTACCCCAAAACACTTGATATGTTATGGCAGTTCAAGAAAAAAACACAATGTTGTGCACAATGATTTGGTCTGGAACAGTGCATGACAACGCAATATATAGGATGTCCATACAGTCTTTTTACGGTTAAAAAATAGTATTATAAAAGCAAATGAACCTCTTCCAGCAACAGGGTACCTGAAAAACACAAATACACTGCGATTAAAAACACTTTGATAACCATTAAATTGCATTAAAGAAATCTAATAAAACATCCCATAAATGTTTTAAATTGTAAACAGACTTTATTGTATGTATGGAATTATGATCTATTATTCTGGTTTATATATATATATATATATGGGGGGTGGTGGTGGTATGGCTAACACATATTCACCCGCGGTGATCTTTAGTTTACACGCATCTCACCTATACAGTTCTAAGAACACCGCGACCTAGCCCTGTAAGGTAATTGCTCTTCAGAAGGTAAATATCGATTTACCATAATTAATATTTAACGTCGAATATGCCAATTGCCAATAAAGGTGTCGGCAGTGTTCTCGTCAAAAGAACATCTACGTCATACCCCAAAAGGACGTATCCACGGCCTAACAGATGGCGCCATCATCCACATACTTCTTATGCCGATGTCCAGAACGAAGCTGGCTTACGTTTGAAGGGTGTTTCATCTTCTACGTCACCTCATCGTCGTCGGCGGTTGCCTGGTCTTCGTTAACATACCACATCTCTGAAAGTGGCTGCCAAATAAGATTGCAGCTAACTTTCTAGATACACAAGCGGAAGTGATAGCCTTCCATGTGCTGCAAACTAACCGTAAACAAAAACACTACATTTGCATAATACTAAAATAATATACCCCCATTTATTGGTATAATATTATGTAACCTGACACGGTGGAGGTCATCAGACCCAATAAAAAACCACAGTATAGTATGCATAGCTTCGGCCCATTTATTTGGGTTGATTATCGAGAAATAGTTTATTTATTAATTTAAATTTTTAATAGGTCGCTGATCATGCGCAAGATCAGCACAATGGCTGACTTCCGGATCTTCGACGCAGTCAAGGGTAACAACGCATCAAACAGCCAGGATACATCGATATTAATGGCTCGAGAAAACGGGACGAGCGACAAACACGTGGCCGACGCCGAATGGAACATCCAGGCCAGGGTGATCACCCTGTGGGTACAGATCGCCCTGGGTACGCTGGGTGGCATGGGCGCATGCGCGTGGTTGTGGCTGACGAGGTTCCAGAAGAAGCGCGTCAACGTGATCTTCCTACACGTCACCGTTGCCGACCTACTCGTTATGTTAGCCAGCCTAATCCAGGTCTTCTGGGAGATGGAAGGCCGTTGGTGGCTGCTCGGGGATGCCGCCTGCCGAGTTGTGAAGTTCTTTCAGGGTTTTACCATGATGGCTAGCTCCAATATGGTGATTCTACTGAGCGTTGATAGACATCAGGCGATCAGATCGCCGCTCAGCAGGAAATGGCAGGTGAGCATATTCTAACCGTTGTTTAAAAGAGAGATGGGGGGGTGGGGAATATATATATGGATATATATATATATATATATATATATATATATATATATAAAAGAGAGAGAGAGAGAGAGAGAGAGAGAAGAGAGCAGAGAGTATATATACAGACTTGAAAATAAACATGGAATATAATTTTATTGTTTGTTATTTCTTACTTAGAATTAAATTTTTCATCTTCATTACCTTTGGAGGTCGCTCGGCCCATTTAGCCTACCATGTGCACAAAAGTGGCCGTAAAACATCAATCATCATCATCATCATCATCATCATCGACCAACTCGTAATATACTGTGACAATTTGTCGTAATATACAGACTACGACTATGTCGGTCGGATGGATGACCGGAAACGTTGCCACCGAGCGTTTCCGGTTCGAACATCATCTTGTCCCGGTGTTAGATCCTCGATAATAACGGACTTTCGGATGTGCTCTACGTGCATCATCTGGGACGAACACGTCCGACTGTTAACCGGATCGAGTTATTTGATAACATCAGCTTCTGTATTCCAGCCTCCGGGCCCCATGCTCAATTTGAAATTTTCTAACTTCTTCGGGATTTAACCTAAACCCCCCGAGCGCTTCCTCCCTTTCCCTTTCTCTAGTCGACGTACACATCTAGTCGACTTATTGCACAATACCAAAGAACCATGTTGAAGAAAGAGTTCAGGAAACGAAAGAAAGAAAATGCATGGCCTAAAATTAATTGAATTTGAAATGGGTTCAATAAACAGAGTTACTGTTACTTTTTATCCCAATTATTTACCAGCAAAGTGGACGTATTTCATGGTGTATTGCTGTTCACAACTATTCGGCTGTCCAGGCTCTAGTTTAATCCGACTGTAATTTAACCCGACTGTAATTTAATCCGACTGTAATTTAATCCGACTGTAGTTTAATCCAACTGTAGTTTAATCCGACTGTAGTTTAATCCGACTGTAGTTATGTGTTTGTGCGTGCATGTGTGGAAAATCTCGGCCGTGGTCCAGTCTAAAGGGTGTTTCATCTTTCACTTCGCCTCATTTATCGGTAGAACATTAATTACGCATCTTTTAATGCATGACACAAAATGTCTGAGGTTGATTTGCTTTCCCCCGATTATTAAACTGGAAGAATGGCACTAGTCTCGTGTAAACAAACAAATATTGACAATGACAGAAAGAAGTACACCTTTATTTTAGTAATTTGACGCCGAGTTCTGCGCGCGCGCGCCCTCCCATCCATTCTCCCACCCACCCATCCGGGGGCGCCTCAGTGGTCTAGCGGTAGCGTGTTGGACCACAGATCACTACCACCCATGTTCGAATCTCGGCGTGGCATATCTGAAGGGTGTTTCATCTTTGACTTCGGCTCACTACCTTTGGAGGTCGCTCCACCGATTTAGCCTATCATGTGGAAAAAAGGGTCCCTAAAACATCAATCATCATCATCATCATCCCAGCTACCCATCCAACGACGCGCCCCCACATATATTTATATCATTACAGATTCTATACATTTTTGTATAAACAATATGTTTTTTTTTAAATATGTTTAGGTCTGGAAGTTGTCGTTTCCGTTTTGGTTGGCGGCGGCTTTACTCTCTCTCCCGATGATGTTCATGTTCCACGTGGTTACCATCGGCGATCCGAACAGCATCTTCTACAACAAGACGGTCTGTGAATCCAGATTCCGGGATATGCCGCTCTCCCATCGGCAGGCGTTCCTCACCTCGATGAGCATCCTGCACGTGTTCGCGCCGTGCGTCATCATCTGCGTCGGCTACGTGCGCATCTTCATGCGCATCGCCCAGGAGGAGGGCGGCTTCGCCAACCTCCATCCGGAGAGCGTCGCGTCCGGGGCGGCCCGAATCCGACGGATCAACTCGCCCACGCTCTCCCGGGCCAAGGTCAAGACGCTGAAGATGACTGTCGTCATAGTCACGACGTTCGTCGTCTGCGGCCTGCCGTACCACGTGCTCGAGATGCTCTTCAACTTCTGGCACCATGCCAACATCCCGAAGCTCGTCTCGGCCATCCTCGGAGCGCTCCCGATCGCCAACTCGGTCATCAATCCCTACATATTTCTCCTGTTCACTTTCAACAAGGATCTCCTCGCCGACTGGTACCGGAGTCCAAATCGGGACTCGAGGACCGGCGTGCTGTCGCCGTTCCGGAATCGGAGTTATCAAGTGAAATGCCCAACGGGATATCGTCTCAAATTGGCGGATGGCTACAGGAGTCGTGCCGGAACGCTAAATCTGGCCAATTAAATAAGTAATCTCTCGCTCGAGTAGGTAAACGGCCATCAACTGGTCATAGACGTCGGATGCGCACAAACATCAGTCTGGGTATTATTTTTTAAAACTACACGTTGTACTGTACGAAATATTAAAGCCATTAGTTTCTAATAGCCGCGCTGTGCGCTCGCATGAGACTTTGCGTCGCTGCTTCTGGTTGTTTTCCAGGTGGGCTCGGATTAATTTGTACTCATTTGGAATATTTACTAGTTTTTACGGTAAAGCTAATGTGGAGATGGCAATACGCTGTAGGCGTGCTGATAGATTATATTGTTGTCTGTGAAATCTTCTTCCTGATCATCAGTTATCACCAGATACTATTTTGTAAACTGTGGTTTTGAGATGTTATGAAATGTAACTATTATTATTTGTTTATTGTTATTATGTATATAGATATATATATATATATATATATATATATATATATATATATATATATATATGTATGTATGTATGTATGTGTGTGTGCGCGTATGTGTGCGTGTGTGTGTGTGCGTGCGTGCGCGTGTGTGTGCGCGTGCATGCGTGCGTGGCCAACATGCGCATAATTTAAATTTGCAGCCAAAAGCTCTCATCTTTGAAACATATCGAACGATCATTTGTATAAGTCTCAAAACTATTCTTAAATATAATTGTATATGATTGTATAGATTGAAATAAATAAATAGTGATTGATTAATTGATTGTTTGATTGATTGATCGATCCAAACTGGGAACGTTTCCATCAGATAATACGCTCCTCTATTGAAAATAAACTGTATCGTGATCTGAAATTATGTCAAAACAAAACGCGTATGAAAGCTTTGAAAGCAATCGAATGTCAAAACTCTATCAATATGTCATTGTTACTTTTAAGATTACTTTAATACGATGTTTGAAATTTAAATTGTCAGTCGGTCCAACGACCGTTGTTGTGATCATTGCAATCGTAAATGCAACAACCAATATGAAAATGACAATCAAATTTAATTGCATTGTTTTGACGACAGATACATGCAATTCTATTGTTACATTAGGGTTCGAGTAGATATTGACACCTGTCACTTCAAATGATATTGCGGCGTATGATAAACTGGGAACTTCGGATTGGCTTGCCAACTTGTTTAAACAGAGACAATTTTCCATCGGTAATCAAAACAGATATATACTAGAAGCCATCGTTCATTTAGCAACCAAGATCACAGCCAGGAAATTCCCCCCCTCCCCCACAAAAACAAAATGTAATCAAATATCGTAATGGCTAGCAAACGCAAATTGTTTTTTTTGTTTGTTAATCCAATCAAAGACTAAGAACAGGGTTATTTTAACCAATTATCGCTCATGCCTCGAACTGATATTCTGATATATATATATATATATATATATATATATATATATATATATATATATATATATATATATATATATATATGGACTATTAATTAAGATAACTCGAAGTACCATTATAACGATATAATGTCCCATTCGCGTTAAACTTAGAATATTAATTACAGCTGGATTTGGCAATTAAGTGTACAAAGAATTGTTACAATAGCAATAAATAGCATTTGAATATCAACAGCAGATGACAATAAAATATGACATCAAAGTCGTAACAAAGTGTTGTCCTGTGTCACTCAAATACCACCAAAACAAAACATAACACCGAATATCTTATCGGCAATGTCCATATACAGTGAGAATCCGTTAATCCGGACATCGTTTATCAAGCAATTTCACCTTCCGACACAGACACACACACTCACACACACACACACGCATGCACGCACGCACGCACAACCAAACACACAATTAAACACCATTAACAATGACTATAATACCAATACAAACAACTAACCGGTTTGATAGCCGCCCAAAAACGTGTCTCCCCATTAGTTAACCAATAAGAAGATACCGACATTTATTATTTTTAATGTTAGTTTAAATGATCGATGCTCGCACTAGACCTGGGGTAATTGTAATTGTAATAGTAATGATTACATTTTTCGCAGTAATAATAATAGTAAATCTCATTTTGGAAGTAATTGTAATAGTTGATAATAGTAATCCACTATTACTTTACTATTACATTTTGTCAGATACAGAATACTTTTTGCCAGATATGTCACTGTACCGTCAAATCTCACTGTCACCTGATTGGTTGCTCAATCAAATTGTCATTTATAATATTGTTCATTATTGATTCTGTAGCTGAGAAGTCACTCCATTTGAAACAGACTAATCACTGTGTACTTAACCGAATCCAAGTTGATTACCACGGGCTCCCAATTATCCCCCAATTAAGAATCTATATCTGGCATCCCTGATTAATGAATGTTGGCATTACTTGTGCCACTGTTCATATATAAGCTTCCTAGTTTACAGATCCACACCTTAGTGAG
This sequence comes from Paralvinella palmiformis, assembly GCA_025642065.1. Taxonomy (NCBI): domain Eukaryota; kingdom Metazoa; phylum Annelida; class Polychaeta; order Terebellida; family Alvinellidae; genus Paralvinella; species Paralvinella palmiformis. The sequence continues at coordinate 243,116 of JAODUP010000107.1, forward strand.
CTCCGGTGGCCTAGCGGTTAAGCACCCGGCACTTGGTGCCAACGGTCGCAGGTTCGAACCCCGTAAGAGGTCGAAACTTTTCCAGGGATTAATTTCTCGGCTCACTACATCGTGGGTGGCTGACCACGTTAAATGGCGCTGCCGTCTCCACTGAATTATTTAAAATAAAGGGGGACGTTAACAGGGTCCACACCATATCTTACAGCTGCTATCACTGCATTACATCTGATATACACATAATCTGATGTTTAATATATTTTATGCTGTATCTAGGATGTTATTAATAATATAGACATCCACAAAAAATGTATAAATCATAATGGCTAAGGTATCACCTCTGAGTCATTTTGAGATGTCTACTAATACCGACGTCAACTACAAAGCCAAATGTAAGCATTGTGGTTCAAGCATATCAGGCTCAGCCAAGACTATTTCCAACTTCACCACACACTTGAGGGTCAGTATTTATTTGTAAATTATAATATATTGTATACTGCACGTATTATTATTATATTATTATATATCACATTTGAAAAATGACAAGAAAATAAATGTAACAGTAAACACATACCGTAATCTACTATTATAAACATACGAGAGCACATTCACATTACTATGCAAGGGCCAATTGATGTATTACCTGGTATTGTTGTATACACCATCTTGTTAATCGTGCTCATTCAGCCATGACAGGCATATATGGAAATTCTTCATCTATTGGGAATTTACTAGTTGTTAAGTGTAACTAGGTAAGGTCAACTGAACAGTGTTGGTTTAATATGTAAATGAAGTTTTGTTTTGTATTATTTTATGATGAGAGTGACCCAGTAACATATAAAACTATCAGCACTATCAATACCATTACCAATACTACTACTACTACTACTACTACTACTACTACTAATAATAATAATAATAATAATAATAATAATAATATTAATAATAATAATAATAATAATAATAGCATAAGCAAAAATATAATAGTAATAGTAAGAAATGTAATAGTAATAGTAATATATTACATTCAATATCAAGTGTAATAGTAATAGTAATAGTGATACTCAGAAGTAATAGTAATAGTAATATATTACATTCAATATCAAGTGTAATAGTAATAGTGATACTCAGAAGTAATAGTAATAGTAATATATTACATTCAATATCAAGTGTAATAGTAATAGTGATACTCAGAAGTAATAGTAATAGTAATATATTACATTTCAAAGTAATTGACCCAGGTCTGGCTCGGAACCTGTGAAAACATCATGTCGAAATGTGATGACATCACTTGAGTTCGAGCGAGATTCCCAACAATTAATATATATTTAATCGAAATTAATTATTCCTCTCTTCTTCCACAAGCGGAACATTCAAACTTAAATGGAATAAATAAATCAATGACTCAATATAAAGATGTTAATATTATACCTAAATTAGATGAGAAGGTCTTCCAGACTTCTTCCAGTGAAGACACGGCCAATGCTATGTTACGTCACTGGTTAAGTTATTTAAACTAAATGAATCAGAAGGTTCTAACAATAATCGTAATATAATTAATCGTTCTTATTTTATGGTTTCTGAAAAATGGTTTAATTTAGTAAACAAAGGTTTGTCATTTGTCCCTACCCCTGATATTGATAAAACAACAATCATAAATGTAGTATTTAACTTGGGTAAAAACATTTAAAAAAAAAATTATTTGTTTATGTGTTGCCGTGACAACTATATTAAAATCAATAAGACGTTTGTGTCGAAATCCAACTGGATACCAACTGATAAAGTAATAGACCCAAATATCCTTCACTGTATTTCAAACTTCACATCAGAAATAAAAAACTATTTTGAGGGAAAAGAATAATATAGATCAGTCGGAATCATTTGCGCTCAGAGAGATCCGCAGAAATAAGAGTTTAGTATTTAAAAAAGCAGACAAAGGTTCAGCAACAGTGATAATGGATAAAAAGTATTATTTAGCTGAAGGTTATTGACAACTAAATAATACTCACCACTACAACAACAAAATTCAACTCTTCTATTTCCTCAAACATCAGTAAAGGTTGCAGAAATATTAAATAGATTAAGAACTTCTGGTGTTATCACAGATAAACAATTGCAATTTTTATTACCGCCAATTAATCCAAGGCCTCGGCGATTCTTTATGCTTCCCAAAATTCATAAGGCATTTAACAGTTGGACTTTTCCAGATAAGATGCCACCTGGTAGACCTATTGTATCTGACTGCAATAGTGGATCTAAAAATGTTGCAAGTTTCATCGACAGTATTCTTAAATCACCTGCAATGTAGCACCCTCCTTATATAAAAAATACCTATGATTTTGTAGATAAAATTGCAAAGCTAGTCATTCCTGATGAACGGTTGCTTATAACATTAGATGTTGAGAGCATGTATACAAATATTGACCATGCTAAAGGACTTAATGCGGTGAGTGAAGCTAATTATATGACGGTATAATGTAACTCCTTGAATTATCATTAAAAATAACGATTTTCTCTTTAACGGGCAATGGTATATTCAAGCCACTGGCACTTCAATGCGGGCCCGATATTGTCTCATTCATTATGCAAAGGGAATTATTCTAAAAGATGGCTACGCCATATTAAAAGTAAAACTGTCCGTCAACTACAAATACAAAACCATGTGGGATTAGCAGATGTAGATCATGTGAGATATTATGTTCTTGTCACAATATCACAAGTAAAGTTACCAGTAAAACACACGGAATAATAGGCAATTTAAATCGATTAATTCGAAAGCGTTGTCTTATGCGTTATTCACGCATCTTTTAGAACATTGAGCAGATAAATAAAGACATGCCCGAACCATCTCTAGATGGTTATTATATAATTCCGATTGAGCAGATACCTACTACGGGTTCATACACTCAAGACAAGATAAATAGATTTTAATTCGGGAAACATTTTGGATAGATACCCTAGGTACATTAGAACCGGGAGGTTTTAATAAGAAAAGATATGAAGACATCATAAACCTATACAAAATGAGGACGCGGTATCATTTTTAAAAACGGCTAACATAGCAGCAAGAATAATTTAATTTTTTTTTTAACTTCTCCAACAAAAAGAAGTGCTGAATGATTATGAATATAGAATCATCACATCTTATTCCAAACACAAAAATCTAGCTAGTTCCTTGGTTTCTAGCAAAATGAAAAAAGTTATATTAAACCAATGTCTCTTGTAGCTCTGAATAGGTTTTCCTGTTAACACGTCTCCAGTGGGGTAATTTCACCTAAATCTGGCCACCCCTTTAAAACTGGCCTTTTTTGGTGGCCCAGAAATAGCTAATTTCCTCTTCGTGTGCATGAGAGGGATACGGATTTTGGTGCAATCTACGTACCGTGCCTATTTACAGTCATTTAAATACTGGAAGGGCAAATACCTCATGAGCACACAAATCCAATAAATACTATGACCTACTCGACACTAATAGAAAATGAACATCTGTGCTAAAACAGACCGTTATGACGGAACTGCCATGATTTATTTTAACATTTTCAAAACAGACCTGATGTCTGCTATATGAACTATAATTAAAGAATTTTGTGTTATTTATTTAATGACTAGCATACTAACGTTAGTCTTGAATGCCATAGTAAGACTGGACATATAACTGAAAATGAATAAACCTGAAAAATATTTAATAATCTTTTCTTTTCTTGTATTCAAAAATATTCACCCAATTACAACATAAACCGCACAGAAAATGTAACTGTAAATGTATCTAGATACATTTGGAATGTAACTATAATGTATCTAGATACATTCATAAATAATGTATCTAGATACGTAACTGTATCTAGATACATTTGGAATGCAAGTGTAACTTATTTAGATACATTTGAAATGTATCTGCCTCAAGTCTGCTCCTAACTACATCGATACACAAATACATTTAAATGAACAGTTCGCCTTCATTTCAAACTGTCAGCATAACACAAATTAATAGGCTCACGGAAATTATAAATGATGTCAAAATATGAATGCGATCAACACGTATTAAATTATCCACCTTAAAATGCTGATTATTCAACTGTAAGTCGTATAAGGATCTATAACATGGTCAGCCAAACTTATAATTTCGGAACACAAACCTATTTACGGATATTACATAATAGTTGGTGCAAACAACCTCGGATGTTACTGATCGAAATGGCTAAAGAAAACTATATTACCGTATATACTTGTGTATAAGTCGATCTCGTGTATAAGACGGGGGTCAATATCGTGGGAAAGCAGCTAATTTGAATATAAGTCGAGACATAATTTAAAACTTTTAAAAGATGTTAATTTCAGAAAAATGGCGTTTTCCTTTTGACCAGGCATGTTGAAATTATCAAGAACGTCGAACTAGTGGTAGAGATATGTGTATGTAGAACTGATTTCGCAGCCAAAGACTTCACCGATATTTATACATAAAACTAACTATGAAGACAGCTAATCAAGCCGAAATTGTTAATTATTGCTGGTACTTACAGCTTTATGTTTTTAAAACATCGAATGAAGCATACTAAAATACAAAAGTGTCGCTGATAATTGTGAACTAAATTGAACTGTTCCGTAGAAAGACGAGTATAGCTAACAGAGATGGGTTTCTTTTCGGCTGACTCGTGTATAAGACGACTGGGGGGAAATTGATTTTTTTCAAGATTAAAACCTCGTCTTCTGCACAAGTATTTACGGTATAGTGAAATTCCTTATGAAGATTGTTTTATTTGAATGAACAGACGAAAGTATCAGTTAGTAGTAGGCCTAATAGTTCCCCTCTATGGCGTAGTGGGTAAGAACGTGTGACTTTCTTCCTTATGGTCTTGCTGTGCGGGTGATCGGAGGTTCGAATCCCGGCCGTGGCACTATAGTAGGAGGAGTTTTTCATCCAAACAGGCAAATGGCAGGGTTTTCTCCGACGAATATGCCATCTAATATAAATTCTAAATTTATTTAGAATTAGTCCCCGCAGTGAATCAGTAAATTACAAACCATTTTGGTCTCCATATTGAACCACGTTTCTGCCGTTATTGTTATACGGGGGGCAGGTAAGGTCATGAGGATGGCTAAATCTGTGACTTGACTTGATCCAGATTGAGCTGGCTACATGCTCCTTGCGCCAGTTGACACCAGAAGACGCGAATTTTCTGTAATTCGAGGAAGCTGTAAAGGCGCCCCTCCAGTAAGTAGGATTATTTGCTTATATCTATGATATCCGGAAGAGTTTGTGATTATTACTGTGAGATTTTGGTTCGGTTCTAATAGGCGTTATTAACACTCAGCCGACAGTTATAACCCTGTAGCCTCACTTCGCTGGCTTTATGATCTCTGGATATGAAGGGCATTTAAGCTATACTCTTTGCACTACGATCTATCAGACCTCTACCAGAGTATGACATCATAGTCACGTGAGTATTGTCAAGACTAAAATGGTTATAGAGTATCCTGATTGGGTGGCTTTGTAAGAACAGATCACCAGAAGGATTTATAAGCCATTTGTATCCTTTATTATTTCCCCAACCCATCCAGAGATTTCCCTACGATTCTTAGTTTGTGTGTCGTATGCTTATATATTCTCCTTAGGTGTCACTCCACTTATGGGGTTGTGCGCCTCCGCGCTGTAACGGTAGCGTGTTGGAACACAGATCACTACCACCCACGTTCGAATCTCGGCGTGGGCATATCTGAAAGGTGTTTCATCTTTGACTTCACTTCATTACCTTTGGAGGTCGCTCGGCCCATTTAGCCTACCATGTGCACAAAAGTGGCCGTAAAACACCAAATCATCATCATCATCATCCACTTGTGGGGTAGTATATACAGTCGTATATGTCTAAAATGTTAATCTATTCACATGGACTATATGTGATTACCTGATTAACCACTGCGACTAATTTTACATAACTTTAGGATTTCATGTACGTGGCATATGATCCAGAAAACCCCTTACCAGTCATCTGACTAGATAAAAACCTCTCTCTATTATAGCGACATGGTCGGAATTTAGACATAACAATACACTTTGTTTGAGATTTTCCAATCAACTCCGGGCACTTATTTAAAGTTTTCAGAACTTCTGGTGGATCATGAACACTTTAGAAGACTAGTGATTTCTTATTACGTGCTGCAGTCAATATCACCCAACTTTGCCATTTTAGAGTGTCCCTTTACACTCCCAATCTGGCACACTTAATTATATTTGTTTATTAATTAATTGCCAGGTAAAATTTTGTCCTTATATAGTTGCACCACAACGTATTGCTGAAACTCCTGCAAATATAGATTTAAATTAAGAGAATTGAAAAATCCACCTTTTCACTTCTCAAACATTATATGATTGACAACTAAAAATACCCCCCCCCTTTAATTCGACCATGCAGTTAAATCAAGGTAATAGGTATTATGATGTCATAATCAAATAATAATAATTACATTAATATATTTTTTTTTAAATAATTAATAGAAGAGGAGAAAACGCTATATGTCATTATTATATGTTGTTATTGGCTGAAAGTGGGCATGTCTGAATTTTTTTTTTAATCTGGCGTCTTGAATCAATCAACTTAATCGAAAAATGTGTCAGTATTTGTCTTGGTTGATATTGTATTGGAATTCCTTTGGAGTCTACCTCTATGGCCTAGTTGGTAAGAGTGCGGGACTTTCTTACTCACGGCCATGTTGTACGGGACGTTCGAATCCCGGCCGTGGCAATATAGTAGGAAGAGTTATTCATCCAAACGAGGAATCTGGCAAGGTTTGCTCCACCGAATAGGCCATATATTGTAAATTTAGACCAGAGAATCTTTTGTATCTGACGTTCAGTTTGTGTTATCTGGTTTACCACAAGGTTCAGTTTTTGGTCCTTTGGTTTTCACAATGTATACCCGTCCTCTAACGATCATTGCGCAGCGATATGGGGTTAAATATCGCTTGTATGCTGATGACATACTTTCGGAAATAGAGTACAATCCTGGTGCCTCCTGTCGACCAACTGTAGACCCGCCATCTGGCGAATGGTTTTATCTCGCGAGACGTCGCGATGTTGTGACAGCCCTCACGACCGTAAACAACTTGCTTGAGATGTCCGATACACTTAGTTATCAGGCAATTAGGAGCGCAAATGTCGCTCGAGAGGCGGTAAGATATATGCTTTAGATGTTACTAACTGTATAATAAGGGATACTTATTGTCGTGTGTCATGTAGATATGAACTTTGACACCAAACACGTTTTTGACCTGATTTGTCGACTTTTGCCATTTTGGGTTTCGTACTCACCGAGTGACCGACACCTGGTCCGGGTGACCGGTTGTAAGTCTTAGACTTAATTCTTAGACTTGGCTAAAAATGGATTAAAGTATTATTTGACGGTTTTACTATGTTACCTCAGCTTGTTTTGAGTTAATGGCATTTGAATCATCTTAAAAATCAGCTTTTGTGATACAGCAAATATTGCCATCGTTACAACACCGTAGCCTCCGTAGGCGTAGCCTAGCCTCCGGCGGGCGGAGGAGAAGAGGGGACATGATTCAGACTTACAAAATATTAAATGGAATCGATAGAATAGATAGTGCTATATTATTTGAACTAAGTGCTGCATCAGTCACTCAAGATCACGACCAGAAGATAGTAAAAAAAACATGCCAGATTGGGAAGTTGGCAGTCAGTTTTCAGTCAGAGAGTTCTGAATGATTGGAACTCCCTCCCAGCTGAAGTCATTGAAAGCCAGTCAATAAACAGTTTTAAGTCCAGGTTGGATAAATTTGGTGTCCAGAGCAATACAATTTGCCATGAGCACTATGTAAATATTGTAAATAAAGTGTATGTGTACCAGTCAAGACTGTAATAAATAATCAGCCAGTGCCTCTATATTCCGTATATCCGATATCAACCAGGGTAGGCCTAGGATAGACACTTTCATAAACATCATGACCGAATGTCACCAAAAAAAAAATGGCCGACTATGACTGCTCTTTGGAAAAGGCGTCAAGAGGGGTACTCCCTTTCTCTGATATTTTTGCTGCCTCTTTTTCATTTCTTTAATGTAATCTCATGTTGCCATTTTTGTAAATAAACATCTTTATCATCTGATTCATTATCTATCAAAGTATGGCCATTGTTCACATTTTGATGTTGAAATGTATGTACAGCATATTTTTAGATGCTCATTACTCCCATAAATAACCATCTGCCAACAAAAATATGTCATAGACATATTTTTCAGGGTTTTCCTTCCAAAGAACAACTTTTTAATAATTTACTAAATCATCTGGAGGCCGCAAAAATGTGGTGTTGATATTTTTTAGTAATAAATTCCTTGTCCACTTGTTAGGAGGTTAAGAAGTTTTGTATTTGAAGACAAAAAAAACGTTATTGATGTTAACTTTTGAATTAGTCTCTCAGGTGTTATCATTATGATGGTCACAATTACAGCAATGCTAATAAATAGTAATTGGTGACATAAATTCATGGTATTTATCTGATTAAAATTGGTGAAACTTTCTTTATATGTTACCTATTGACATAATTCAAACTGTATATGTCTTTATAGAAACTGAGCTCTTTCTGTTTATATGATTTTTTTTATCAAACCACCAAATTTAATTTTTTATAAAAGTGTCTATCTAAGGTGATGGCTAGGGCCAGAAAAATATTTTTACAATTCAGTTACCCCCGGGCAAGTAGATTGTAAATGCGCTTGCCCAACAAATGTTTTCACTTGCCCAACAAATTTTCACTGAATAAACAAAAAGTCAAATAATTTATTTCCAGGATGAAATTCGAACTGAAACCAGGAAGAAGAATCTTCTTATTTTGATGCTTCATTATCTGAATGAAGAAGGGTAAGTCTTGTTTCTGATGAGATCCTAATAGAATGTAAAATGTTTAATAGGATACACATCCGCTGGTTCATATTTTGAAATAATATTTTAGTCAAGACTGGTCTTTGATGAGATTTGGTGACAAATTCGCATAATATGACATATTCACATAAATGTGAATGCGTGCATGAACACACACACACACCTAAATAACATTGGTCTTCTCATTTTATAGATATGTTGAGTCTGCTCGCAGTTTATCAAAGGAGACAAACATTGACCTTAATCGTTATGTTGTCTGTGATAATGTTGACCTGGAGACTGTCCTCATGGACTACGAGTCATTTTACTACACCAAATTCTCTCGATATCCGAAGATAACGAAAAAACTAATATCCACAAGTAAGTAAACAAATCTGAGCAGCTTTGTTGTCGTCTGGAATCAGTGAACTAGAATTTCCATTAACCAGACAATTGAGAATTACACAATTATTTCTATAGATACGCAGAATATTTCAAGATTTTTCCTATAGTTCATTTAAATGTGCTGATTACAAATAAATTTATATAGATCTGCAGGTAAAGGTTTTTCTGATAATTACCACTAATTACAGGTAAACTATAAACGCCGCTTGTTGCTGAATGTTTTGATAGGTTTATATTATATCATATTTACCATGAACTGGTGATACTGTCAAATCAAACTGTTGTCAATCAACAGAAATTTCAATGATTATTTACTGTTTTCTTGCTTTCCCGTTGTATGCCTAATTATATGTCCCAGGCTATCACTATTCGGTCACTGTGTTTCTACTTTTCCTCTTGATGTTAAGATGGCATATGTTAAGACAGCATATGTTAATATAGGATAAAGCATAATGATATGGCATCATCAGATAGTTTAACTTTTTTTTATCCATCTAAATTAACAGAATATTATAATAATCCATCTTCATTTCATCAGATTAATCAATAAATTGATAGGTGATGAGTTTCTTTATCATACTGCATCCGGCAAAGTGCTGGTATAATGAACAGAGTTACCACACGTCCTCGAAAACCGGGAAAATAACGAATTAATTTTCCAGGTCCTGGAAATGTCCTTGAATTTGACAAAATCAGGAAATATCCTAGAAACGTATTGCCTGTGAAAAAAATCCACTTAGAACAAAAACCCTGTGAATAAATATTATGCCTGTAGAAGAAAACTTTGATTATAGAAGAAAAAATGTACCAGTACATTAGTCTTGATATCCCACATTAGTTAAAATCTAAATAAAAGTGGGTAAATCAGACATTTAGAAGGGATGAGGATAAGGCTGTACCATAAAAATGTCAATAATCGATCATGCATTGAATAAATATGATATGCTTTTTCGCACATATCTTGATTTATTATCTTTAAATCTTGTATACTTTGTCCTGAAAAAGGTAATTTTGTTGTGGAAAAGTTCTAGAAATGTTCTGAAAACTAATATTTCCTCGTTTGTGGGAACCACGAACGAGTTGTAATGGTTAATATATGAATGTGCAGTTGGAAAAAAAGTTAGGTTTTAATTTTGGCTTTGTTTTATGTGAAGTAACAATGTGGAGATGTGAAATAAATATAGCAAACTCAATATCCTAATAAAAACTAGATCATCGACGCTTTATTCTCATAGTGAGAGATTAATTGTAAGTGAATGGTTTATAGAGCAGATAAATATGTGAGCTAGATTTGACCTAGTTTTGTGATTCCCTGGTGACCCCGATCACCTAAATGTGGAGATGTGAAATAAATATAGCAAACTCAATATCCTAATAAAAACTAGATCATCGACGCTTTATTCTCATAGTGAAGATTAATTGTAAGTGAATAGTTTATAGAGCAGATAAATATGTGAGCCAGATTTGACCTAGTTTTGTGATTCCCTGGTGACCCCGATCACCTAAATATGAATTGGGAAGAGTTAAGGACAACTTTATCATTCTTGTAATCATTGTGACTGATATTTGTGGGGAAATTTGGAAGAACTCTTTGTCGTGATTCCATAAGGCAGCAAGTTTGAATATATGGTGTATATAATGGAGGATACACAGGGAGGATATGATTTTTATTTGAGCATTCTACTTGATAGAAAACCTATCTAATAAATAATAAAATATTTAGAAACAGAATAAAGCTGCCCTTTTACACACAGTCACATACACACACTCATACGCAGAGTGAAATTGTATGCATGCTAAATGTGTTTTCCTATCTTATATTATTGGGATACAGTAGATGTTTGACTTCATCAGGTAGTTGCCACTCTACTTTCGTCTTTTACACAGAATATCAAGTAAATAATCCTTTTTATCCATGAATTTGACTTTTACTATTTCAGCTGAAGAGAAAGGAAATAAATTTCAGAGAGGCTCAAAAACACGAAGGTAATTAGTCACCTGTTAATTTCATTCTTTCATTACACCCATACATACCTACATACACACACCAACATGCCTATATATATATATATATATATACATGCACACAAAGTTTACTTTTGTATGAAATAGTTCTCATTTTCACAAGATCATGACCATAGATAGCATACCTTAGGGATGGGGCGAGGGCTCATGAACCAGATTAACACCATTTAAAAAATAATTGAAGTCATCCTTAAAATTGACAGTTATTGAAAATCCTAGTCTGTGTCCATGGGAAGTGTTAAAAATTGTGTTTAAACTCCAGTAACGTAATAATAATAATAATATAATTAGTAATACTAATTATAACATCTGAATCAACTGTGTGTTTTATATAGGACGTCTCAGAGAAAACATTACTAAGTTTAATGTAGTATAATATCATATCTAAAATAAAAATAATTACAGGGGGGGGGGAATCATGTGGATTAAAAAATATTGGAATCATTGAATTAATTTTTCCAATGGTTGAGATGTACCAAAATATGAAGTTTTAAAAATTAATTTTAATTAATTTTTGTATTTAATGGACAAAGCTGAGGCAGAGATATTTATAACAAGCGGTTTGTTTATTTATTGGAATATGGTCATTTGATGATGCCAATGTTTGATGAAAAATATAGATAAATCCCATTTTAATGTCGCTCTTAATCTTTTGGATTTTGGTAATAAAAATATTTCTCGATAGACATTCCTGTCATCATTGCCCAGGATCATTTTCTTATAGTAATGGTGTATTGTGGTTTTGGATTTGATCCTCTGTCGTAGCACTAAAGTAGAGTAAGCTATTAGTGTAAGTAGATAACTGATGATGGTTACAGGTTATTACAAATTTATTTAGAATTATTTCCCACGAGGAAGCATTTTATTATAAACCTTCTGCAGGTTTCTTATGTATTTAGTCAGCTGTGGGAATAAATGTCTTTCAACTAATGTCATTGTTATTACTACAGTAGATTCTGGTTTTATTATTTGTTTTTGAATAACCAGCTGCTCTCTTGGTTTTATTGCATTCAGTATGATTAGGTCTCATACAATGGCTATCACAGAGGGAGCTGCTAAACAGTGGTCAGGTGGCAGCACCCACTCACCAACTATGATGTAGGCATAAGTGTCTTTCATGCCAGTGCACAGCAATCTCTGTTTAGATACATTTTGCCATATTCCTTCAAAGAAGTAACAAGATATCAATATTTCAATGTTACATCTACTCTAGTCTCTGTTAGAATACTGCTGCATAGTTGATATAATTAGAATTCCTTTTCTGTGGACAATCCCATAATGGGATATTGTTGTACTGGTGTAAGAATGTACAACCTTGATGACGTAGATGATTACGTGCAACATTTGAACAATATGGCAATATTGTGAATGTCGTATTTAAAAATATCTCGCGTGTTTGTTTTCTACAACAAAATCGAAATATCACTCTTCGTCGTTAGAGACTTTCATCTTCACTGGTTTCTGTCCAGTTTAAGTAAAACAGATTTAAATATGCAGAGGATTGAGAGCTACTTTCATTACAGAAAATCTTACCAACTTTTACATTGGAGGCCTGTATTGAGATCTGGCCTTTTCAAGTCGTATGTGAATTAATCACGGAGGGTCACTTATAGTCCCTGGCTGCCAACATCTCTGATGGGAGATTTGTCAATACCTGTCACAGCCTTCCTCAAATTCATAAGTACTATTAAGTGTCATCTTGTGAATTTCCTCATTTGTCCATCCTCGTAAAAAAGATGTGCAGTTTAATTTGGATATTGAGGTAGACATCTTCATTGCACTCTTGACTTTATACCAGTCTATATGAATTTTTTTCCCATGCATATCCATGATCATACGGGGAATGAACAGAATGGTATTATTAATGTGAAAATAAATGGAACTTAATTCTCTTTCTTCTTAAATGGGGTTGATGTTTAGTCAGCCTATAATTCTTAATGTTCCTGGGTCAATTTTTAATCCACATCAGTGTCCATTAACTTGGGTAGTGAGATATGTTTTTTGTTTGTTTTATATTTTTTGGATGCAACTTCGTCAATCTAGATATCTCATTATTTACAATCTCTTTATCTGTCTCTCTATCTGTCGGTTATAGATGAGGATGGGATTAGGTGGCAAAATTTGGGCTTTGAATACGAATACACGTGGGTACTAATGGGTATTATAATAAATAGGTATCTGGATAACTAGTTATGTGGGTAAAATCAAACATTAATTGGGCTAATTAATTTTCTGGAATTGCTCATCATCGCTTCCAGTTCTTTAATTTAATTTAATTTTTAAACTTTGGAATTGAAATATATTTGTTGTAAATTAAAACCTGCAGCATGATTTATGATGCCATTTAATTTTTTTTTTTAATCTGTCGAATTCTAATTGCTTCACTAATCCATAAATGAATCCACAGAATATGATGATGATAACATTTCCATCTGTATTAGTTATGAACGATTTCTTTGATATAATATTTAATAAAATGATCAGTAAAGTTTGGATTGTTTTGAATATCCATGCAGTTGACATTGTAGGATTGGATGGCTAGGCATGTGTTCACTTAAATACGCGTACATCCAAAGACGTATACATGTACATCAATAATGTTAGAAGATGATCAAACTAATCCAGAATTCTGATAAATTATCTAGTTTTTTCATCAAATGGTTGTATAATTATGTTAGTGTCCTGAATGTGTGTGTGTGTGTTGTGTGTGTGTGATTTATCATATTACTTGGTAATGATAATATCATAACATCTGTCTTATCTGTTTTTATCACTGTCCAATGAACACATTCCATGAGTTTAGTGCAAGTGCTGGTCTTGCCAGGTATATCTACAGTAACTGTAAACTCAAAAATATTCTCTAATTTGGAATCAATTCATTAGCCCCCACTCTAGCTCTCTAACACTAGTTAATAGTTATATATTTTGAGTTTACAGTTAAATAGGATAGTGTTGAATGCATTAGCTTGTTCATGCAACATAGTAACACATAATAGGTTTGTTGTGCGTACAATACTTTGCATGTGCATCACATTAAGTTAGTAGGTATAGTCGAGGTATTCAGTATTATTCAGCATTTAAGGCCTGAATACATGTGAATACCGTGTTTGTTTAATACACATTTCAGATTTGTGTAGTTGGAGTTAGTACTGTAAACTGTGTGTATATGAATTACCAAATATGAACTAAGCTCGGTGTTTTCTAAAAGTAAGCTTTTAATTAATATACAGTCTCTCTGAGGATAAACAATTGAATACTTTGTTTGTGCTAAGGACTTATCCAACTATAACTTGTGGGAGAAAAATTCAAAATTTGGCAACAGCCATCTGACATACAAGATGATTCAATTATTTCAAATTTGTTGCAAGTTTAGATTTCAAGTTTGAAAGTGGCTTCAAAGAAGCCATAAATTATTGCCATGATTGAAAGCAAACTGATGCTTAAGCATAATGCAGTATAGATAGGGCATTACATGGCATCTTGGCGGTATTCTTTGAAGCCGTGTAAAATATTACATCTTGATAATTTTGAATATTCGTTTAAAAAATTTGCCAGGTATTTATCTTTCAAGGTATTTATATTTCAGTTTTCACATTATGTGATTTCGTTATCAATTGTTTAAATCACAAAATACTCGGTTTATAATTTAAATGTAACCTGTGTAAACATTTACAAAGTATAATAACAACCTTCGAACTGGCAAACTATCTCTCCAAGGCACTGATGTTGGTCACTTAAAACACTATCAACAGCTAACATAATTTAATCATTGGTTATTATATAGATAGCACAATTGAGATGAATATTTACTGAGCACATTTTCTACCCACAGTGTGCTATTAATTAATATGACAGATAATAACTCTAATGTTATCAGTGGTCGGTTAATATCAACAAAACAAAATTTAGAAATGTTTCTTTCATTTACCGGTTTACAATATATATATATATATATATATATATATATATATGTGAGGGCAAGATGTTTTTGGCCTTCGGTGAATAACAATGACAGTGAAATATTAATAAAGATGAACTTAATCTGAATATCAACAGGTCACTGAATCCGACTAAGTATGATTTTGCCGTTTCCAAGTCAGTATATTTTCAAACTATTTATAAATATTTACATCTGTAGGCATGTTTGTATGCCATGTCATAAGACTGTGATAGTGGGTGGTTAACAGTGTGTGTGTGTGTTAACAGAGGTAGAGAGAGTGGTTAATATGTATATGTATATAGTCATGTGAGAATTCTAAAGATTGTTATAATTATTCAGTTTTGAATTTTGTGGTAAGAATAATATTAACACAAGGCAGTGTTGTGTGTGTGCATGTGTGTGTGCATGCACATGCGCTTAATTAAATGTGCAGCTTTCTTTGTTAGTTATTATTTAATGGAAACCTTCTAGAAATAATTGTGAACTAAAACAATGCATTATGGCATCACACTAGAGAAATATGTGTACATATGTTTAATCACAAAATAACACATGGTTGCATCTCTGTATTAAGCCTATCTAAGGTACTGTGCTGGTCTGTTTACATTTGTTATTATGATAACGTGTACCTTCATTATAACAAATCTCCTAACACCTTCATTGTAGCACCTTACCCTTCACTTAATACTTTATCCTCTGACAAATCCCTGACTGTCACTTTCATTAGAAGAAATCCATTTCTTTCACACCTTCATCAAAACAAATCTATTGTTTTGCACTTTCAGTACACAAAATATCATGAGATATCTTCATCAGGACTGATTCCCATTACCCTGTACCTTCATTTTAACAAAGGCGCCTTCATGGTCTAGCAGTAGCGTGTTAGACCACAGATCACTACCACCGTGTTCGAATCTCGGCATGGGCATATCTGAAGGTTGTTTCATCTCTGACTTTGCTTCATTATCTTTGGAGGTCACTCGGCCCATTTAGCCTACCATGTGCACAAAAGTGGCCGTAAAACATCAATCATCATCATCATCCTTCACAGTAACAAATCCCTTCACTACGGTATACGTTTAGTTCCTCGTAACAAATATGATCGCTTTGCTTTTAGCCACATCACCTATCACTTCCCATCTTGCTGTGTCGATGCTATCTCAGACACATAATTTGCAGTGTTAAAGTTTAACTAAACTGCTCACCCATAGTAATGGTGTTGTTGTGGTAGCCAGACCCACTGCAAGCAATAAAACTTCTATATGCCCTAAGCAAATAACACCAGTTCCAGTTGGTTCTTCTGTCGAGACTGTGATGAAACATTTGAAATCGTCCATTGCTTAAATGCATGCTGGCTGATCCACATGTAAGAATTTACCTGCATGTTGCAATTAAAAAATGATGGTGACAGACCTTTAAATCTTAGAACCAGGGTTCAATTCCTGTAGCATGTTTCATTTTTTACTTTGTCTCGTTACTTAAGGGGTTAAAACTACACCAAATATTATTTGAAATTCGTTAAACCTACGGGTTAAATTTTTAATATTTTTGAAACTTTGTTGTACTCACAACACCGGCATGTACCATAGCATATGTAGTTGGTAGCTGGTCTGGTTGTGTGTTGTGTTTTGTTACATCATATGCTGAGATGTGCAGTAATTTTAAGTGCAGATTTAAAATTTTGGTGACAAATCATTATCACTGAGTTAATGAATGGCTACAATTAAAGTGTTACTAATACAGTAAGGGGGCATGATGGTTTTGAGTAATATTTCTTTTATGTATTGTTTTAATTGACCATTAACTACATGACGTAATAATATTAAGTTATTGAGTGCAATGCTGTTGTCTTAAGCAGGGATTCGAGTAGTAAGGTCAGTGGTACGCCATCGCTGCCAAGACTCCCACCTCCACACACCCGACAGACATCCCCACCACCCTCTAGTCAACGACCGAAGTCGGGAATACGTCGGGCTCTGAACTCACGCAGGGATGCATCAAGACAGGTTCGTCATGAGAGAGAGGGAGAGTGAAATATTGAAAATCATGAGGCTTTGTGTGTGTGTGTGTGTGTATATATATATATATATATATATATATATATATATATATATATAGAGAGAGAGAGAGAGAGAGAGAGAGAAAGTTAATATGTATGATGTGCATGATTTGAATTTACAGTTACATTAACATAACATAATCAGGAACGACAATGTAAGCTTCTAAAGAGCCGGCAACCTGAAGGTTGCCAATGGAGAATATACTTTGGACTGAATCAACTGATATGAGAATGGCTTTATTATTATCATTATTATTTTATACAAAGTACAGTTTATACCTTAAGATATAATTTTTATTTTGGGTTACAGAATGGTTCTGTCAATGGTTCCTTAAATAGTGTTAACGGCGACACCGAGTCACTATCATTACATGGAACTGTCGTCCAGACGAGCGCCGCAAGCACCTCCGAGGCTAATACTTCAGCACAGCCTGGAAAAGTTCGCTCTAAGGTAAGGTGTGTGTGAGAAACAAGTGCCTACAAAAACTGCTGGATATAATTTTTACTATATGGGGTAGGTATCAATTGGTTTCTGTAATGACCAATCCAGGTTTGTGTAACAGGTAACAGATCCACATATGTTTTTATTATCGATGATGATGATGATGATGATGATGATGATGATATGTAATGTTTATAGCACAACAGCTTTTTTCAAGTATGCTTTATATATAGCGAATAAAATATAATTGTACAAATTTGTGATACTCGACGTGGATCATATTAGAGGCATCAGTGCTGGTTTTTCTTAAGTTGTGATTGATAACAGTCTGAACATGATCTAGAGCAGACATGTCAATATATATTAGGAAATTAATGTGATAAATGAATTATCTTTTGTGAAGATGGTAGAGGGTACCTCTGTGGTCTAGCGGTAGCGTGTTGGACCACAGATCACTACCACCCATGTTCGAATCTCGGCATGGGCATATCTGAAGGGTGTTTCATCTCTGACTTTGGAGGTCGCTCGGTTCATTTAGCTTACCAAGTGCACAAGATGGCCATAAACCATCAATCATCACTTGTGAAGATGATAAAAGATGATGTAGATAATTGTATTCATCCGAAATAACATGACTTGTTTTATGTAAACAAATATTCTTCAGGTGTTTATATCTGGTTATGATCACTTATATACTTACATATCAATATCCATGTTACATGCACACGTGTTAGTGGGCATGTGCTCTCACACACACAAACATATAGACGCACACACACACACACATACATACCCATTTCAAAAATTAATCTTTGAAGACAGTAGCAATTCAGATATAAAGTTTTGTAAATACACCAATTAAAAAAAGATACAAATAGGGATTTAATATAAACATTGTCATGACTACCATCCTGTTACCTTGATGTGTTACTCTTAGACATTATAACTGTAGATTATTGGCTTTTTAGAGTTTTATTGCACGTCAACTGATGAGATGTTAAACATGTGTCTCAGCATGAAAAGTTGCTTCTCTGAATACGGTATTGTGATGAATCAGCAGATTTCAATTAATGATATATATATATATATATATATATATATATATATATATATATATATGTTTTATTTATTTAGGGAGGCCAGATTATTGATATACGATCAATGATTAACGATGCCACAAATGACAGCTGAAGAAGGATCTCAAGAAGTAGTCTCTGACCTTGAAATGACATTGACAGTTACACTGTGTCACAGTATATATATATATATATATATATATATATATATATATATATATATATATACACCTCATCTATCATATGTTTATCATTCACTGGCTCTTAAGTTCAAATCTCAGTGTGGGCATATCTGAAGGTGTTTCATCTTTCACTTTGTCTCATTACCTTTGGAGGTCACTCGGCCCATTTAGCCTTCTTTGTATACAATAGCAGCCATAAAACATCAGTCACTGGCTCTTAAGCTGCACAATGATATCTTTATGCTAATAGTGTCTCAGGATTATGTCATTGTGTATAAAATAAGTTGACACATCTATGATGGGGGTTGGGTTCCTTCCGGAAGAAACCTCCTTCCCCTCCGTGATGGCGGAAGAAACTGGGAGGAAATGATTGATTCGGGAAGAAAAGGACAGCACAGCTATTCATAGGATTCTATAATTGGCATTAAAATCTGAAGGGTGTTTCAGCCTTCACATCAGCTCATCATTATCTTCGAAGATCACTTCCCCTAAAAATTTACAGAAACTGCAGGCCTGGTAATTTTCCGCAGATCTGCGGATTTCATAATTTTTCCGACGAATACTATCAACACATCTGGCCCCTTTAACCCCCACCCACAATGTTTTCAGATTTTTGGGACATTATACATAATAGCTGAATTATAGCTGAAATGGCCTTTTTTTACGTGGCTGGCAACCTCAAATGAGGGAGACGCATATGGTCCCCACTGAAACTAATTCTAAATAAATTTAGAATATATAACATGTTCGGTGTAGAAAACCTTGCCAGTTGCTGGCTGAATGAAAAACTCTTACTATTGTGCCACGGCCAAGGCGCAAATCTGTGACCTCCCACACAGATTGACAATAGCCATAGGTAAATAGTCTCACCCTCTGCCCATGTGGGCAAAGAGGCGGTACATTCTCAGGCCTGAAACTGGCAGCTTTATCAACTGGATAAAATTACTGAGGTATGTAGGCTATCAGTAATAAACAAATGGACATCATCCGTCTTATCTCTCTGGCCATGCCATGTGTGCTCTTCGCGCAGTTCATCAACACATAAGGTCAATCAGGATCTGCTTATTCTCTCAAGAAGGTCACCTCTCAAATTGAGGAAGGCATTTTCTTCCACTTTCATCATTTCGATGAAGGTTACTGATAGATCATCATATACTTTGTACCTTTGTTTATAATATGGACCAATATTGCTTTATGTTTTATTAATTGTTGTGTTATTGTTGTTTTCTTCATGTCATTGTTTTTTTTCTTCTTCAGGATCGTCTATTAAAGCCACTCGGTGGTTATATGGGTTATAGCAGTGACTGGAGAGACCTGGCTCAGGTCATCAGTAGAGTAAGTAACGCTTTACTTTCATTATTTCCTAAAGGACTATATACAGAACTTAATTTCAAATATTTTTTTAATTTCATGTTGTTAATATAGAACTATATTGGTGATGATGCTAATTTAAGTCATCAGTTTGCCTTCGTTAAATCATCCAAATTAATCATTTTCTCCCTGTTGATTAGTGTTGATTTGTTGACAGAATTATGTTTTTTTAATTTTTGGTTTAAAAAAAGAAGAAATTGTGTAAATGTTTATGTACAAAATAGGACTATTGAGGATGTTGTGTTTGGAAATTTTATAGGATGCACAAAAGAAATATGTGTTTAAATCAACAAAACTTAAAAGGAATTATATAAAGCACTGGTTAAACAAGTGCACATATATATATATATATATATATATATGTGTGTGTGTGTGTGTGTGTGGATGCATGTGTGTACATTAATTGCCGGGAAAATCTATTTTAGTGGCTGAGTGGCATAAGTGATTTGTCAATTAAGGTACTGATTGTTATAGATATGGTTCTCTGTGTTAAGCACAAACAAACAAATGAAAATCAGACAAGAAAAGTTTCCTTACATCCTTCATTAAACAACCCAACAGCCATCATCTCCACTATGTTTGTCTGTGTATATTTCTCAAGCTATACTAACACTAATGTTATGTTTACGTGATTCCAATCTTATCACATCTATATTTATGGCTGTATTTTGTGTGTTGTGACCGTATCTGCATTATAAAATCTGTATACATTTCGACACTTATGGAATAAATAAACAAGTAGTTTATCGAAGCCGATATTAAGTTTTAATTGTTTATTCATCATTCAACGAACTAGTCACAGTTCCGATTGTTTATCAATTAAATTATTTCCTAATTAAATAACATCCCACATTTAAACCAGGATACAATATTAAGGTACCACCACATGAGTCAAAATAATGGCTGGCAAATCCATCAGGATCCAAAATCTACAAATTGAATCATTGCTTATCATTTGATCAATTATGTACAGTCTCTCTCTTTCTGGTTCCAGGATATATACTTAAATGATCCTAATGTCAGATGGGATGATATCATTGGTCTGGATCAAGCCAAGAGACTTGTAAAAGAGGCTGTTGTATATCCAATCAGAGTAAGTCTAATTGATCCTTAGATTTTAGCAGCTATGCTATGTAAACATTGGTACTATTATTATTATTTTTAATATTAAGTGGCAGCTGTGCTATGTAAACATTGGTACTATTATTATTATTTTTAATATTAAGTGGCAGCTGTGCTATGTAAACGTTGGTACTATTATTATTATTTTTAATATTAAGTGGCAGCTGTGCTATGTAAACATTGGTACTATTATTATTATTTTTAATATTAAGTGGCAGCTGTGCTATGTAAACATTAGTACTATTATTATTATTATTATTTTTATTTTTAATATTAAGCTGAGCTATGTAAACATTGGTATTATTATTGTTACTGTTACTATTATTATTAGTAGTAGTAGTAGTTATATTAGTACTAGTCATATTTGTAGTAGTATTAAGCATCAGTATTACATAAGGTCATTGTTTTTTTAATGCTGTATATACTTGCGTATAAATCGATTTTTTGGGTAGGGAAAAGGGAGTTCCCAGAAGCACCTCGACTTATACACTGGTCATATTTCCTACCAGCTGAAGGAAAGATGTTTTCGGCCATCCTTGACACCCAATGCTATAGGGTTCAACCCAATAAGAGCCGGAGTCAGAATAAAATCATCACATCGCTGCCTACTAATCCATTATTATTCAATAAATAACAATAAATTTTCACCAAACTGTTATTTGGTTCTCACAAACATGCCGGTCTTCATGTAATAATACTTGATAGTCAGGCGCTGTTACCTACAAGTACCTCCAGATGTGCTGTGACACAGTGAATTAATAACACTTGCCAATTGAAGTGACAATCAGGCGTGTTTTTGTGTTGATGTTTGGAACAAAATCGTCACATCTATGCCTACTAGTCTTAGTCAATAAATTAAGATTCATTTTCACCAAACTGTTATTTGGATCTCATAAACATGCCAGTCTTTATGTAATATAATACTTGATAGTCAGGCGTTGTTAACTACCGGTACCACCAGATGATTAGCTGATTAGCGATAATATAAAAAATACTGTTAACATTGCAAACCTTCATGGCCACTTGCTGTAAAACAATTAATTAATAACACTTGTCAGTCTACAATCAAGCATGTTTGGTGTGACAAGTTTGTTTATTTATATTAGTTATAACATCAAAGCCAAATCCTGTGTGTGTGTGTGTGTCTCCCTCTGTGTGTGTGTGTTTGTGTGTCGCTGCCGGTGAAGAAATTGATATTCACAACACACTTGCTGACACCATGAGTTTGAATGACTGGGTCAACTTTTTCGCGAATGATGACAATGATTCCGATTTTGAGGGATTTTAAGTCAATACTTGACCTCGACTTATACGGTCAGTATATGCCTGAGGAAAGAATTACAGGGTCGCCTTATATGTGAGTATATACGGTACTTGTTTTACGGAAAATTTTCCTAGCAAAAATTAGTGTTGGTCATTCGGGACACTAAAAAAAAATTCACCCAAAACATATGGGGTAGGTCAAAAAAGAAAAACGACAATGTTTTGTATAACATATCTTTCTGTTAGTTGGGATTTGACAATCTTTCCAATAGTTTAGCTTTTTGGGGCCTTTATTATTTTCTTTTTGTCATTAATCATCAGTGAAAAGTAAACAATACACATGTCACTGTCAGCACCAGCATGAGTCACCATCTTTCCAATGGATTCTTATGCGGTCATTGATTGGTTGACGTTAGCACTGTTCATAAATTGATCCGTGCATTTTAATAAGCTTACAGCCGATATTCCATATATCAGTTATGCAAATCCAACAAAAAATGGAACACATTTAAACATAAGAGCATGATTCCACCTGTGTGATCTGTGACAAAATGGATCATTCCATGTAGCGATTGGTGTGAATCGGACTTTTGAATCCAGAAGTTTGTGATTCTGGGTCCTAAACTTCTGGATTTAACCATCCGATTTGAGTATCGAAGCAGGTTTTCCCAAGAAAAATATCTTGGTAGGTGAGAGGGGTGTCCAAAACACATGGATACCGCAGGCAGGGGGAGGGTGCTACTTAATAACGCTCCACTCCACGAGGCCATTTAGTGTGCGGATCAAGGAAGACAGTAACTAACTCACTATTGAAAATAAATAAATTAATCAGTAATTATCCCATTATTAGTATAAATATGCCCATACAAAATATGTATATGGGGCACCCTAATGTCTATGCTACCAAACGAATGAGATTCGACGCTTTTAGGTATGGGATGTCTTGGGTATGAGTTGTCTTGTTACTGATACTGCCTTCATGAAATGTGCTACTGAGTCAAACAACATTTGTCTATAATTACAAAAACCAGATAATTCTACATATAAATATTGATTTTCATTATAAAGCCATGTATAATTATCATCAACTTGTTTCACTTCTATTTTCACTGCATGACTGCATGAGTTTAAATCAAAATAATGATTGATGTCCGTTTGCATCTAGATCTTAGACTAATGTTTTTTCCCCCGATAACTGGATTTCTTGACACTGAAATAGCACCAGCCATTAAGCCGACCCCCCAAAATGTTGACACAAAGTCACTACTTAATGGCCAGGACCTACAGTACCTAGTTATAGGTAGTATTTTGTAGTATTTTGATTTGTTATTGTTTCAAAAAGATATAGGAGAAGTGGAGGTTCGACCAGGCAGGGAGAATCGACCACAACATTAAAACCCTATTCGTTATTTATTACACTTAAAAGTGTTTTAAGCTGGAACATAATATATCACTGAATAATTGTTTTGTGTTTACTTTGAGGCAATTTGCAACAAAAAACCACACAATTAGCAACTTTTGGAAATTTTGTCGATAAGTGTCAACATTTCAAAAGTCTTACATTATGTATATATACATGTGGTCGATCCACCCTGCACTGTGTGTGTTTGGCTGTGCCCAATAGGTGACAGCCATGGGTCTCTACCCCAAGTTTCAACAAGACAAGCCCCATACTGTGGTTGAACTTCCACTCCCACCACTTTGCTTATATAAATAACCTTTACCACATTGAATTGGGTCACAAATCATATGATCAATGCCTTATTAGGAACATTAAACATTGAGGGACCGGTAGAAAAGTACTTCTTGCTGATTGCTGCATCACATATACTAAGATCAAACCATTGAAGTGTAAGGTGGTCAAACCTCCCCACTTCTCCTCTAAATTAATTGAGAATATTTTAGGTTAGTAGCTACTGGGGAAAAATTCTGAGTGCTAAAATTCCACATCTTTATTTTTAAATTTGTCATGAATGTTTTTAACGTTATGCTTAGGGGATGCTTGGTGTAACCAATGCTTCAAGCATCTTCCTTTTGAACATTCTGTATGCGTTGGCTTTCATTAAAATTATGTATTTTGAATGTTGAAATATACAATTTGAAGAAGAAAAAAACAAGGTTACCTGCAGGTGGGAAAATAATACTAAAAAGCATAAAAGTCTATTTTATTTCCCGGCGGCCAGTTTCAGCTGCAGTTGGCGGGTTTGTAAAACAAGTATTAAAAAAATAATGGCCTAAGAAGCAAATGTCACCCACAGCACTTACTTTGTTGTCATCTTAATACATTTTTACAAATCTTATCTACAAAAAATATGAATGAAAAAAAAGGACCATTAAAGGTTCGTTTAAAACACTTAATTGATGTTTGGTGTCTTGTTTCCATTAATTTTTCAAAATAAAAATTAATCCGAGTTAAGAGTTCATCGTTGTTTTGTTTATTTTTCAGTATCCTCAGTTGTTTACAGGTATACTTTCACCTTGGAAGGGCCTCCTACTGTACGGACCACCAGGTCGGCATGAATAAAGTTACTTTTATTGTAACGTCAAAACCTGATGAGTCGGTCTCATTAAACGAGATCCTTAAATACAAAATGGAATTTATGGAATAACAGATTGTAATACTAATATTTCCAGATATTTATGTTTTTAATTTAGTAACATGTTAATAAATAATGTCAATAAAAAATATTAATAAAATAATAATGATAATAATAATAACTGTGTGCCCATGTATCATGCTAAATAAAAAAACGTTTATTGATAAACAACATACTAATAATTATATTTGTTTCCTATGGAAAATTATTAAACTAGACAACTGTTGACTAATAAGAAGATGTTTATGTTGATTTTAAAGCTTGTGTTTTAAATGATTGGTTAACCATTCTTTAACAACAGTCTGTGGTTCCCTGAATTTGTAACTCTCCCTACCGAATTGTGTTCGAAACCATTGTAACAACTTTACCGTCATCTTTGCATTATTATAATTATAACAGCCATAATTATCTCTCGCTTTTATGCATGCTTCAGACGTCAGTAGATAATTAATCTTGCTTCGTACTTTGTGTTTATTTAGGTACAGGTAAGACTTTATTGGCTAAAGCTGTGGCTACGGAATGTAACACCACCTTCTTCAACATATCAGCATCAAGTATTGTTAGCAAGTGGAGAGGAGACTCTGAGAAACTAGTCAGGGTATGATAAATATATATATATATATCTTTTACTTTGTTATCCAGTAACAGATATAGATAGCTTCATGGCTGATTTGTATAATAGTGGACAGAAATGTCCGAGAACTTTGGTTGTATTTAGCTAATTCTTCTTGGACCTGAAATGAGTTCAGTGATGAACTCAAACAGAAATATCAGTGGATTGGATGAGATTTGGTTACACGCATACAATTATGTAACTAGAAACCGTTTGATGCGCAGGAGTCGATGATAACTATAATTGATATTATAGCAGATGTGTGATTACAGGACAATAACCAGATTATTTAGATTGGATCTCGCTAAGGTGTAAAATGTCAGTCTATTGAAGTTTCTTACTCTAAGAATGATGTTTTGATCCTGTGAGATGAATCCACCAATTATTATCATGCTTAAATTTGACAATTAATTTTCATTAACTGATATTATTGTGTGGTTTATGTCGACATATCTACCTTTATCATATGCTTCTGTACACAGATAAATAGATATGAGAAAGATATATATTGTCATGACATGCCAAATTTGTAGTTTAAGAATGTCATATCATGAAACTAATAATGGCATGCACGCACACACACACATTTTGAGTCGTAATTCTGTTATGCTCATCTGTGGTTTCAGTTAGTTTTTCCCTAATTGGCCTCTGAACTCCGATAACATATGTTTCAGTTAATTGCTGACTTGTTTTAAAAGTCAAGAAAACATAGAGAATTGCTTTCATTAAGTTTTTTTCTCTAAAAGAGATTAAATTGGTTTAAGTATTATGTGGGCGAGTTTACAGAATGCTAATATTGGTGCACATATAAAAGTTGTCACAACTAATAAAACACAGTGGCCCTAATGTTAAATTACCTATTATATGAAAGAAATCTTAATATTTTCATCACCAGGAAATGGACAACAAGTTTGCTAGACTTGCTAACATATTACTGTATAGACTATCTTCTGACATCTACACACAATATCTAAATATCCAGTTTTATTCTCTAAGCAACGTTCTTGGTGAATTATACATCACCAGAGATCAGGATTTGAAACCCAGTGTTACTTGTATCCATAAGATAGTTTCATCTGATCTTCTAATTTCCCTAGAGACTAGTTAGCTGAGCTGATCATTTACCCCAGTTAGAATGATTAATTTGGCTAAACAAAGCATTCAGTCACTCGCAGACTCCACATCCAAGCTAAAGTTTGTTGTACTTTGTCAGTTATAATACAGATGTTATACAGTATAAATCATCTTGGGTACAGAATCTGACATTAACTTTTACTTCCGTTAGCTGAATCTCAATAACTGTTCTATATAAATTGGTGTTTGCTCTCTCTCTCTCTCTCTCTCTCTCTCTCTCTCTCTCGTGTGTGTCTGTGCGTATGTGTGTGTGAAATTATTACCCATACACATTGTACATCACAGTTAGTTTCATATATGGTTTATGGATGATTTCTTGTTTTTTATCATTCTGATATTATTTGTCAAAACATTTTAAAATCTGTAACATATATTTCTCTATACTGGTGGATGAACAATACTTTTCGGTTTCTGGCAGCTTAGTTAATTATAAACATTTTCTGTGCAGGTTTTGTTTGAGTTAGCTCGGTTTCACGCACCTTCGACCATTTTCTTGGATGAATTAGAATCTCTGATGAGTCAAAGAGGATCTCAAGGTGGTGGAGGGTAAGTCATTGAGAGTGAGTGAGATTGTGTGTGGGTGTGTGTGTGTGTTCTCCATATAGCATCAGTGCCAATTACACCTGGAGAGTAATACCTTAGGAGTGAATTACTATAGCTTAAAGAACTTGCATCACTAAACTAAAGGATTTTACTTGATAGATGATGCAATCCTCATTTAAACGTAAAGTTCTAATTTGTATCATATCCTTGGAGATCTGTGATGTGGTGTACTCATAATTGTGTTATTTGGAAAAGTCCCATGTCATTCATAAAATCATGTAACTGATGGACCGTTTTAGTGATTGAACATTTTAGTGAGGGAACATGTAAGTGATGGAATATTTTTACCATAGACCATACTTCATGACCAATTTTATGTTAATACATGTATCACTTGTTTATAATTGTATTACTGTATGTCCCGGCCATTAAGCCGAGGTATTTTTTAGGCCTAAAATATCATGATTTATGATATTAACGTCCATTAAGCCGACCTAAAAATCTGAACTTTTCCCTGCAGTATTTCCAGGTGATGATTTGAACACAGAAAATAGTTTTGTTTTCATAATTCGTTATTCATATCAACATATGTTTTGAATACTGTCAATTAATAGATCAAGGCAAATTATAATGATCATTTGTGCAAACTGTTAGTGCATACATAAGAAGACCTCAAACTTAAATTAATGGCGTGATTAAATATTCAATGAACCACGTACAAAGTCAATGACTTAGAAATATTTAGACATATTGAACCTTTGATGGTACGTTTTGGTCACTAACCCGGCAATTACCGAGACAATGTAAATTATTGGTATATGCAGTCAGTTAGTAACTAACCCTGTATTGAAAATAAATTAATTAATCAGTAATTATCCTGTTATTAGTATAAATATGCCCAGAAAAATATGTATATGGGGCACCCTAATGTCTATGCCACCAAAACGAATAAGATATGATGCATTTGGGTACAGGATGTATTGGGTAAGAGTTGTCTTGTTACTGATGCTCCCTTGAATTGAAAGTCGTGAAATGCGCTACTGAGTCAAACAACATTTATCCATAATTACAAAAATCAGATAATTCTACATATAAATACTAATTTTCATTATAAAGCCATGTACAATTATCATCAACTTGTTTCACTTCTATTTTCACTGCATGGGTTTAAATCAAAATGACGACTGATGTCCGTTTGCATCTAGATCTAGACTAGAAAATTTTTAATTTTTTCTCACAATGACTAGATTTCTTTACACTGAAATAGCACAGGCTATTAAGCCGACCCCCCAAAATAAGGGTCAAAATGTTGACACAAAGTCTCGGCTTAATGGCCGGGAGCTACAGTATATCTCACTTCTGTTACTGTAACATGGCAGTTTAAAAACATCTCTTCCAACATATTTCAATGAGGAATGTAAACAGACAGTTGCAGAGGAAAGAGGATGTCTACATTTTGCATGGGACATCTTTTTGTGTACACCAGAAAATTTATAGAAATACACTTTTAAAACAGTGTATCATTGTTATCACTTTAATTTACTAACATCTGATTCTTTAAAATAATGCAATGAGTCTGTGTGTGTGTGTGTGTGCATGTGTGTGTATTCATATTCCATACCCAAGTTCTAAATCTTTGGCTAAATCTTTGTTTATATATTAATTTCAGGGAGCATGAAGGTAGTAGGCGTATGAAGACGGAGTTATTAGTACAGATGGATGGACTCTCAAAAAGTGACGATCTCGTGTTTTTGTTGGCTGCTTCTAACTTACCTTGGTAATGTGATGATATAAGTTGTCATACTGATATTTATATGTATATATGTAATTATGTATGTATGTGTGTTTCTGAAGGATGTTTCATCTTTGACTTGGTTTCATTACCTTTGTAGGTCGCTAGGCCCATTTAGCCTACCATGTGCACAAAAGTGGCCGTAAAACAATCAATCATCATGTGTGTTTGTGTGTGTGTGTGTGTGTGTGTGTGTGTGTGTGTGTGTGCAGTCATTAGCTAACATATCTACCATTATCATATTATTCTGGAGACAGATAAATAGATATGAAAGAGAGAGAGAGATATATATTGTCATGACTACAAATTTGTAGTATAAGGATATCATATCCTGAAACTAATAATGGCATGCATGCACTGTACACACACACTCACACATGCCACACATACACACACACACACACATTTTGAGTCGTAATTCTGTTATACAATGAAATAAGTACATTCATTTTCCTTACTGTATCATTAACTAGTCATTTTATCAAATGCACATGTCTGTTTTGACTCAGTTATTACCCAAACCTTTCTGTCTACATTAATGCCTTATATTTCTAAATGTTTGCAAACTTCTCAGGGAGTTAGACCATGCTATGTTAAGACGTCTTGAGAAGCGTATACTGGTAGATTTACCAACTTGTGACGCGCGCAAAGCCATGTTTATACACCATCTGCCGGCAATAGTGTGCACATCCCAGGAAAATGGCCTTGAACTAATATCGGATATCGACTATGATGAGGTTGCAACGGTAATGAGCCTTAACATCTCTCATCTAGAAGTTTCCTAACAGTTGGTAACAATTCGGTATTTGTTAAAACATTGGATATGTTTATTTGTGTTTATGATTTTATTTATTCAGTTATATTTTGTTTGATGGTGCCGAATAATTCATTCAGATAAATGTATGACCGGAGTTTATGATTTGTTTTTTTATCACCATCAAAGAAAACTGAAGGTTACTCTGGAGCTGACATCCGACTGGTGTGTAAAGAGGCTGCCATGAGACCCGTGAGAAAGATCTTTGATGCCTTAGAAAATCACACGGAAGGTAAATTTCTTCATTTGTGATGTGTCTTATTGATACAACATGAGATGGCAAGTTAGTCGATCTATGGTTGAATCCCTTATGAACCCCCAAGAGTAAATAACAATTCTTCCCCAAAACTTTTAAAACTCTTTAATAACATACAAATGTAGCATAACTGTATTCCATGACTTTTCAATTTAAGCCGACCATTTCTCTTTTTTCATTGCTTTGAAAAGTCCCAATTATTATCCTAAATATTAAGCCTGTTTTATCTGGATGGATTCATCGAGACCATTTCTTGTTACTAGACCACTCTATCTTGGCCTGGAAGTTGGTAGTGGATGATGATGATGATGATGATGATGATTGGTGTTTTACGGCCACTTTATGTTGGTAATGGAACAGCTAGAGAAATTTAAAGTGTTAAAATATCAGACATGTGGTCAATTCAATTCCGGAATTTATGGGCAATTTGAATTCCATAATTGGAATTGATGATTTAAAAAAAATGAAATTGATAAAATTGGAATTGAAGTTTTCTATAAAAAATTTAATCCACAAATTAATTTACCATTTAATTTTGTAATTCAGAAATATTTCTTCCATGACAATCCTACTTGGACTATAAACTACTTGGAGTAGGTATTCCAAATAAGTACTTGGAGTACCTACCCCGAGTACCTTCTCCAATCAGTGATTGGAGTAGGCAAAAATGGAATTGGAATTGGTAAATTTGGAATTGAACAAATGAAATTGAGGGGAATTGGAATTGACAAAATGGAATTGACCCAGTGTCTGTAAAATATGTTCACATTTGTATTTATTATTCATACTTATTTATTACATATTCATTCAGCACAATAGAGTATGAATCATTTTCCTAAACTAGTACAAAGTTGACAAGAAGAAATATTTCAGAATCATGATGATTATGTTGAAATTATTCTCAGGATAAATAGTAAATTAAAAAAATGTGGATGCAAGCAAGAATACCTGCGTGCACATGTGTACATGTATGTATATATGTATGTATGCATGTTTGTATGTATATATATATATATATGTATATATATATATATGTATGTATGTATGTATGTATGTATGTAACTAGCCAGTGGAGCACTGTTCATAATAAAATTGTAAATGCACACAAACATATGCAATGAACCATAAACAAAATTGCATAAACGCCATCCATATATGATGATTTAATAACAGTAATGATGAAATAAAAACTTATATAGATGACAAGGATTTGTTTTCAAGTTTAAAAAGCCCCAACCATTCATTCCGTATGTAAAACTAAACTCAGTTTTGATATTAATTACATGTGGTAGTCGGGTGCTTCCAATGTTTTCAAAGAAGCAGAGCTCTCTCTTTTCAGTGAGTTTATGACAATATGATCGGACTTTATAGATACATTATCAACAAAGTTTCTCCGGAATGTTTGGTTATAAGACGTGGGTTGGGAGTTGAGCCATGAATAAGATGGTATAAAGTAAATACTGTATAACTAGTTGTCACCAACATAAACTGATTTTTAGATTTAATTTAAACAATGTGAATGGAGTTGAAGCAGAATATGTGTGTGTAGCTGTGTGTGTGTGTGTGCATTCTTTGATCTTATTACCTTAATAATGTAACAAAAATTATATTACACTGCTGCCACCTCAGACACCTTAATATCATAATAACCAGAAATCATGATTCATTTAGTGAGGTTCATGATGACCTGCATACTGACATTCTCACCTGCATCACAGCAGATGTCAATTAAGTGGAATGATTAAAATTATATTTCTGTTATATGCTAAATGCTTTTACCGGTCCATCTTCGACTGTAATTTATATATATCATCAGTTTAACAAATTTCTAACTGGCACAGTCACATCTTCACTATCTGCAGCGGATCTTTAAATATATTTTTTGCAGACACAATTTCATTCAGAATTGAAGAACTAAGCAAGTTCTGTATGATTCATCAGAAAACCACCTCAGTCCGTCAGCTTCTATCCATTTAGTCCAATTTATTTGATGTGTTTAAAGCTTCCGACATTCTCGTGTCACTTGCAGGTGACATTATCCACATTGAGCTGGACTACATTTCGACTCAGGGCATCGAGTCTGTGCTTGACCACTCAAAGCCATCAGCCAAATTCTTTCAAGCAAAGTACATTCAGTGGCAGAAATGCTTCGAGTCAGCCTAGAATTACGTTATAGGTATCCCGGTGTTCAGCTGTTGTGGTTTGTTCCCTAACCCGAGACTTATCTTTGCTCTGCTGAGGTTTCGTGTGTTTCTCTGTGGATCTCTCCGTTAGTTAGAAAATCAAACTTAACACTGGTGCTAGCAATTTGTGGATTGTCGTTTCCTTTCTTTTGCGTGCATCTCATTACATTCTAATGGCGTATGATGGATATTTATATAGTTCTGGCTAACAACTGAGCGCCTGCCAACACTTGGTACGTTGTTTTTGTGTGTACAATTCTTTGGTTGATTTTCCTTATCGCTCAAGTCGTAAAATTTGTTTGCCGACACAATTTTGGAAAAACCCAATATTTCTCTTGGTTGGTCTATAACGGTTTGGCTTGTTGTGTAACAGACTCTCTTGTAGTTCGGTAGTTTAAACGGTGTAGCATGATAATTCTTTTTGTTTTTGTTTTTAAATTTATGTCAACAGTGTCCAAGCCGAGTCAAGCATTCACACACACATGCACACACATGCACACACACACACATACACAATAAAGTGGTGTGTTGGACTCCTCTATTTCATAACATACATATTAAGATTTTTTCACCCGTAGAGTTATTATGAATGACCGGCTGTCGTTGCACCAACGTCATTACGTCATCCTATCTATAATATTAACGTTTATATTATTCTCCCCACCCCCTTTGTAGAAAGTGATCATAGGGCAGGATTACAACACAATGGCTAGTATAAGGCGTCATGTCCATGGCCGAATTGGTAGAGTTTGGTTGGTTACAGGCCTTTGTGTACTTTGGTTCAAATCCAGGCCAGACTGTGTCTGAACTGTGTTTCATCCTTCATTTCATCTCGTCACCTCTCAGCAACATATTGCTTGGCCTATCTAGCCCTCCATGTGCAGTAAAGTGGCCTTATAACAATATTAAAGGCAGTTAGTAGAGTCACAGTGGTACATAAAGATTGTTATCGCAGACTGGATTAATGAGAAGATATCATAAAGGATTACTGTTACAGTCGGACTGTCAAAGGAGAGCTTCTTCCATTTCTGTCCGCAGTCCCACACAATCCCACACAATCCTATTCTTGTAATGGTGGCCTGTTCTGTCGTTATTCACCATCCTTCCATTCCACATTGTCACATCTGTTCATCAGATTTTCCTATAAAGAGCTGTCGATCTCCATTCGACTTCCAAAGCCAATTTAGTCATGAAGTCCAAATTAACCACTAGTAGCCGAATCTAATGTGCTGTGAAAATTTAAACAGAATTATTAGAATTATTAAAATTAATCACAATTGTGTACTCATTTGGTTTTTCTTATTAAAATTTCAGTCGACCCCTGGGAGATAAAACTGGAGACGGTGATGACGTCTGATGTGGCAGCTGCACTCTTACATACGAAACCTTCGGCAAGAGGTCTAGCCAGTAAATACATCCAATGGCAGAAAGAATTTGAGTCTGTATGACGGCTTCTCTTTTTAAATATTAT
This sequence comes from Paralvinella palmiformis, assembly GCA_025642065.1. NCBI lineage: Eukaryota > Metazoa > Annelida > Polychaeta > Terebellida > Alvinellidae > Paralvinella > Paralvinella palmiformis. Next base: position 277,272 of record JAODUP010000107.1, read on the forward strand.
TTATTTTCATGTCGTATGCATTATTGGATTTTAGCTGATCATCTTCTGCTGAAAAATGTCCTTTCGGGAGATTTTACCGAGATTTACTTGCGGTATCTCGGAGTGTATTTTTTGTTGATGAGCACTGAGTGTTTCAGCCATTCGGCCCGCTTCATTTCAGTGTAGAATATTTGAGGAGTTGAAATTCATTTATCTTTTGTCATGCTCAGGCCACTGTTGTGTTGGTCACTCAGAGTTAAAATTTAAGATGGTGGCTTTGTTGTAATAAATTATTTTATTGCATTGAATAATTATCAGTTTATCATTTCATTGCTAGATAAATTAATATTTAAATTTACTCATTATAGATGTATCCTCACTTTGCAATGGTATATATAAACTGCCTCATCGTTGTCATATGTTATTTGATTGGTGGCATAGATCGACTTAATGTTCAACATAATGTAAAGCTTCTGATGGATGCATAGAAGTAATGCTTAAATAATGAAAATGTGCACATATGTCGAAATATTGTTGGATCATGAACATCGATTTATGCGATGTTGAGTGGCATTTGAACAGGGTTCTCACGCATCCTGGAAAACCAGGAAATAACAAACTCATTTTCCAGGTCCTGGAAAAATCCACTTAGAACAAACAAACCAGCAAATAAATATTATGTCCGTAGAAGAAAACTTCCATTGTAGAAGAAAAAGACTACCAATACATAGTCTTGATATCCCATGTTAGTTAAAATAAAAGTCAGTGTATCAGACAGGCAGAAGGAGTGAACAGGATGTTGTATCATAAAAATGTCAATAATAAATGTGATATGCCTTTTTGCGCATATCTTGATTTATTACCTTTAAATATTGTATGCTTTGTCCTGGAAAATGCTAATTTTGTCCTAGGAAAGTCCCGGAAAATAATATTTACTTGGCTCTGGAAACCATGGTGAAATGCTGTGCTTGTTTCTCTTCAGAAGGATACTTCACACAAGGCAATTTTTTCCCCGGTGACATAAGCATCACCATTTGGTTTTGCCATAATCGTCAATAAATTTATCAACTAAATTATAATTTAACTCGAGCCCATTTCAGAATTCTTTAGATCTACTCATAAATACCGGCACCCGATTTATGCGCTTCCCGTTTATCTGAACCACATGGTGGGATTTGTTATGCATCTTTGTGATATGGCAATATAGTTGGGATATACTGCTGCTGTTGGTATGGTCACGTTAGCGGCTATATCGTGATTTCTGTCTCTGGTGAATACGATTCATTACATGCTATTTGATGTACAGTTTGTGTTGAGTGCGCGTTAAATGTTTTGTTATTGTAATTCTTTGTTGTAGTTTAATTCATTCCAGACTGTTTGCCCGACCTGTCTCACCACATCAGTATTAACTGCTCATAAATTTATTTGTATGTATATAATTAACCACGTGTGTGTGTGCGCGCGTGTGTGTGTGTGTGTTTGAGCTACTGGTAAATGGAAGATGGTTTAAGTACTGTGATATTAATATCATATTTAGGGATTTTAAGAATAATGTCTCCACTTCGTAGTAAAATGTCTGATGAAAATTTCAAATCTATTTTTGGGACTCATCTGTTAAATTTGGCTATTTCATAAATAATGTATATCTTTCGTCATTTCTAACCAACTGATAAGTATAATTACATGCTATTAGATTTTTAATTCTGCAAATAAGCCTTAATTGTATTAAATCTGCCATATTATTATTTATTGTTATTATAAGTGAGCTAATTTCATCAGACTCGTGCCTATATGACTCCAGAAGCTAGCTCTTTTATACATTTTGGGCAGACTATTTTCCACCAAAAAAACCAACCCATTTTTAGCTCCTTTTCGGACGTTGCTGCCAAATCATCCATCAGCCAAACATGGTGATGATCATCACCATCATCATCATTTGACGACGATGATTACTTATATTCCCAAAATCAAGCTCTGCTGGTCTAGCGGTAGCGGGTTGGACCACACATCACTACCACCCGTGTTCGAATCTCGGCGTGGGCATATCTGAAGGTTATTTAATCTTTGAGTTTGCTTCATTACCTTTGGAGGTCGCTTGGTCCATTTAGCCTACCATGTGCACAAACGTGGCCGTAAAACACCAATCATCATCATCAAAGGATAAACAAGAGTTTTTGTTGCTGTCAGAGCTACAGCAATTGAAGGAACAGTTCATTCTCAGATAATATATATCGTATAGTTGTGTAATATTGATAAAAGCAGGCCCAAATCCCAAAATAAAGTTCACGAAATATACCCGTTATCACAGTTCTCTGGAAATAATCTAAATTACTGGAGGCTCGTTGGATGCTGGGAAGGAGAATGGTCACGTGCACTGACGTCAACGAGCACAAAGATTATGTATCATTTCCGTCCATATAAAATCAGGTCACAGCCCTCCTCGTGACCTGACTCGACCTAATATAACTACTAACAGACGCGGACGTCGGTTCGTTTACTTATATCTGACAGCTCGGTAGATGCTTCTTGTTACAACATAATCTTCATAGGGAATCTCACTATAAGGTTTTCTTTAGCCATTTTAGTAACATATGTGGCTGCTGTACTGTAATATACGTAAATAGGCTTTTGTTCCGAAATTATTTGTTGGCTAACTAGCTTAAACTGTCATACAAATAGCTAGTACCACCATGTGACATCATACTTCGTGAGCATCCGGCCTGTAGCCAGCTTAAAAATGGCGGCGCCCATTTACCAATCATAGTCGATTCACCAGCACTTTGAACAGGATTATTTTATATGTGGTTGACCGTGTTTATATTTTGTCATCGTTTATAATTTGTGTGAAAATTTGAATTGAAAGTGAACTGCTCTTTTAGATGCTTAATCGTTGGCGCCAAGTTTATCGGTGTGCCAGTCCTATACAATCAGACACTTTCCTCCGCTTCCTGGGAGGTATACCCGTTCTCCTTGCCATCCGCAAGCCAGTGATCTCCAATAATCCATCACCTTCTGACCAGCTGCTCGCTTATGGCTTGGCCAACCTCTGAAGGCGTAAATGATGGATTCGAACTTTGAGACCTCCCAGTTTTTAATCCATTATACCGTTCTGAGCCACTCGGGAGTTCGTCGGTTACTGCCGTCGTCGTTTACGAGCGTTCCTATAGTTAAGTGGTTATAGAACACTGCACTGCAAACTAAAGATTATGGTTCGAAACCCAGTTCCATACGAGGCTGTTTATGGTATGTTTCCTTGGGAGTTAGCTCCAAGGCCAGTATATTCCCAGATGTGACTGGCCTCTAAGCTAAACACCATTCGCGCTCCGTTGTCCTTATTTGTAGCCAAGTGGGTGAGACATGTGTGTTATGTCTCTACTAATGGGCCATGAATTTGGGTCCGCCAGCTATTAGGTGCCAAATATGGAACCGTGTACCTAGCATTTTACCAGTGGAACATTCTGTGTGTGTGTGTGTGTGGACTATTCATTCACGGTGATTAATTCATCAGAGCAGCTACTGTTCATCTCACCAATTCCTTTCTGATTTGTATTACATAATTAATATTCAGCATGTGTGTGTGTATTAAATTGAATCTCTTAAAAAAATTATTGTTGACCTGTATGTCGATAAAGTTTTTGTTGTTGTGTGTACAACCTGGATGTTATTGTGTTGACTGTAGTTGACTACATTCCTTGTAGTATGTTGCTGTGGTCACGTCTAGATCCGATCACCATAAATTAAGACTATTTATTACAAACTGAAGCAATATATTTATAATTATATGAAGCAATAAATTATTTCACAACCAACGCATTTTATTTAAGACAGCCATATATGCACACATACGCACATACACCACACACACACATAAAACATTTAACTGAACTAAGAGTACTTACATCTAGCATGACAGTCTGTCAATATAGGGTAGTCGAATTATAATAATTCTGACACTATATATATATATATATATATATATTTAAAATAAATATCTCAGTATTTGGGTAATCAGTTATTTGATACATGGTTATGACAGTTAGCAAACATGCTATCCTGATATCGGATAAAGCATCATCGTGGACAGAGTTAAAATTTACAAGAAACCTGATTCAACTTCACAACTCTTCTCATCCGAAAATGTATTTCCGCAAAACAAACAATACAACTGTTGATACATTGGAAACGAAACGTAATAAAAATGTTCCTTTCTGACGTGCTATATATCTGGATGGAGCTACCAAAACCGGGGTTCTATTTTCGTTTCGTTTACATCTAGTAAGCTTCCAGGAATTGTTATTTATTAGTATGCAAGCTACACGTAACACAAACACACGCGCATACGTAACGTGGGTGGGTCATGGCAGATGAAAGGCACACTATATTCACGTTCATAAATAAATAAATGGAATACACAGGCTATATAAGGCTATATATCAGAACACTAAAACAATGCTTAGTTGTATTCCACCTTGATTCCTTTAAAACAGCTCGGTAACCGTCAACAATATAACGAGATCATTTGTCATGAAGCAGGGTAAGACATTCAGCTGTTGGGAAGAAATATATAGTAAACTAAGAAGACTACTTTAATAACAGTACATTTGTTATACGACTTCACTCTTTTTGGTAACATCGTACTTCAATAATAATCCTAATATTTGTTTAAAGCCCAATACCATTATAGTAAATGTAGTTGAAGAGAGTATTAAATGGAAAGCATTTCATTCAGCGATTATATATATATATATATATATATATATAATTATATAAAGTAATATATTGATGTAAATTATTTGATAAATATTATTTTTATTTAGTGCCAAAAGGTGGTCCTATATGTAATCACTGCATGACAGCCCTTCTTGTCTCCCTCTGAAATGACCTTTACTCTTGTCAACGATCATAACCCAAGGCTTTATTAATATATAAAAGGAACATATTGTTAATATCGTTTTCCTACAATAAATGAATTGCTTTTATTTGTGGGTCTTGGTTTTGTTTTCATTTCAAACAAAAATTATTTTCTATGAGAATAAAGGCTTGCCATTGTATTCGGCCTTTCGCCTTCAATTCTAATTTGTTTTGTTCACTTGATTAGAAATTATTATCTCAAATGCATAAAAAAATTTCCATCAAATTTTATACGATACGAAACCCGCGTGCACCATTTTCTGATGTAACCAATAAAATATTAATCGGAACTCTATATTTTCATTAATCCCTAACAATATCTAGACATCTATGATCTGTGTTCTACAAGGCAATTATTTAACATCTTCAAATAAAACAGATTTCCTGACTGAACAGTATCAAACTCTTCGTTGAGATCGGTTTGTGTGAATGCTCAAAATCGTAGCTCGTCAGACTTAGTAAGTTTTGACGCGGACCACAGACCCTTTATTCTTGCCCATCTGATGGCCCAGCACCGACTTATGACTTGCAGTAAATGTCAATTTACATATATACAATTCTTGCAGTACACGGGAACTGTGAGTGATTCCAGGGTGTTTCATCAGATATTGGAACAAAGTTTATTCATGGTTCATTGACCCTAAATAAACGAGTTGTATCACATTTCATCCTCTTGCTACACACACACACATATATATATATATATATATATATGTGTGTGTGTGTGTGTGTGTGCGTGTGATCTATGGAATGTCTTATTCTGAAAATAAATAATGGGATTTAACTGAACTGAAATATATTCGTATGTTGATTGATGTTGTTTTCAAGTTATTTGGTCTTGGTGCTGGTTACATATAGGACATATGACAGAGAGATGAAACAAATCTGATAAACTCTCTCTTTTGTAATATTCATTGACATGACGTCTGTGCACTATTCATAACAATGTTTACTATCTTAAACAATTTAAAATCTGTCTTTCCACCGTGTTTTCAATATGTCTGACACGTTTTCATTTTTATTGGAGATATCCTTAAAATGTCTTCAGTTAGTGCTGTGTTATGTTAAATGTATATGATTATTATTATTATTATTATTATTATTATTATTATTATTATTATTATTATTATTATTATTGTCATCATCATCAGAATCATCAGAATCATTATTTTTCTTTATTAACTAATAATACCTGCTAAAGCCAGTATTTCTTGTCTCTCAGCCATATTCTCAATTAAGGCTTCCATTATCAGGTAATATTTGAAGAGCGAATCTCGTGGCCAACAAAACACCATTTGTTCATTAGCCAAATTTTCAACATTCCGTTCAACTGTCGTTTGCCATTCTGAAAGTCAAGAAATACATCACTGTGAAAAAAAATCCCCCCCTCACACACACACACACACACACACACCGAGAGAGAGAGAGAAAACTAGCTTAAACAACAAAATCTAACTATCGGTTGACAAGGAATATAGTGCTTGGAAATACAGTTGAAAAATTGGTATCAACGAATAGACATGTTTTCACTAAAAGTGCAAATATTGGGGAACATCAAACATACAAACAAATTATTTTCTTTTTTCACTGTATTATTCATTTGGTAGCATGTCGAATATATAATTAGTTTAAAATGAGAGCAAAAAGGCAGAGTTTTAAAATAACAAAGGAATTCTCTTCAAACTATCGAGAACAAGCCGTTACCCCCCCCCCCCCACACACACACACTTAATAATGGCCTCTAACAGTTACACTGTGGTATATATCTATTTGATTGAACCGACAAGCTTTGAGATCGCGCATTAATATAGACCTTCGCCATTATGTAATGGTCAATATATTCTTTTAAGGCCAGAACAGTGAGAGTTTTGATTGTCACTCTGGTCTTTAAAAAAAACCTTAAATGGAAAAATAGTTGTGGTGCTTTATTAAGTATTGATTGTTAGCATTGTTTTTGTCATTGATGTGGTTAGTGAGTGGTTACTGTTCAGACTCGATACTGGTCACAACTGGGACATATGTCTGAGAAGAGTCCCCTGACAAATGCGATGATATAATAACAGTGGGATGCGAACCTCGAGATGGACGTATGCGGTGCAGTACAATACGGATGCACCACATGGAATCACCAAGGAGATGAGGTATACACGGTTTTTCATTTCAGTATTTTACGTCTTTCTAATTGGTTGGTGCTCGTAACCTTCAAAACCTCGGCTGATTGGGATTCATCAACAATGAGAACTAACTTTGACCGTTAGAAACCTAGAAATCATTTGTGGAGTTCTTCATCCCCGTCCAACACAATGGGAGTAATAGATGAACTCAGGCAAGAAGGTTAAAGGTTGTGTGTATGTTGCTGTTTTACGGCCACCTATGGGCACAAGATAGGCTAAATGGGCCGACAGACCTCCAAAGTTAATGGAACCCACCCTTCTGACATAGCCAGCCGGTGTTTGAACCCATGTGCTATATATCTGTGGCCAACCGTGCTACCAGTTAGGCCATGGAGGCGCCAGTTATAGGTTGTGTGGTTGTCACTACCGAGAAATAACTAGCTATCTAAACAGAATGTAAGATACCCTTGCCATTTAAAACTTCATACCAATCATCTTTTACAAACAGTACTCGCACATTGCTGCCCAGAACCATTCATACAAACAGAGAAACGCTGGTAAAACACACACACATATTGGATTAATTGTACCAATCAAGAGAGATACCGCTGACCATGGGAGCAATCGAATTAACTGAGACGGGAACGCAAATTTTATCAGCCTACTTACAGTAGACTACAGAGATAAAACGAGAACAATAAACGACGCGAACATTTCAACATTTATTACGAACCTTCCCTTTCTTTAGCCCGTTTGTTCATGTGTTGAATAAGTAATGCCGTCAGTTTCTCAGCAGAAGCCCGTCTAGCCTTTACTCTTTCATTTCACGCAACAAATAAAAAACAATTATCATCATCATCATCATCATTGTTATAGTTATAATACAATATTTACATAGGACAATTATCCATTCCACGAAACTGTCCAAAAGTGGGATTCCTTTATTAATCCATTCTCAGCCGTTAATTAGTAAAAAAATTTACAGGCCATGATGATGTTTTTGAACTGTTAAGTTCGTCAGTTTAAATCTGGATCTTACTCGGTTTGAGATTCATCGCTACCCAGATCACTCTCCGATGACATTGCTTGGGAATTCCGTAAATCACCAATTTTCAACTTGAAAGACATCTGTTTGGCTTTCATTCTTTCCTTTTCCCTTAAAAACGTGAGTAAGATACATTCATTCACCCATTTATTATATATATATATATATATATATATATAATGAATGGCAGTGATAATTTAAAGTGTATGCGTGCTTGCATGTGTGTGTGCTTGCGTGTATATATATATATATATATATATATATACATATATGCCTGTGTATGTGGGTGCGTGTGTTTGCGTGTGATTCTTCATTTATTCTGCCATCAATCTACTCTCTTCACTCCTATCAGTACACAAATGCAACCTTCTCTCTTTCTGTCTATCCAACTCTTCAGCAAACTGAAGGATCTCCTGACTGAATTTCTCCCTTCTGGCGGCCTCTCGTTGTTTTTCGGCCAATTCTTGCCGGATCGTCTGAAAGCTTGTCACTGGGGAAAAAAGCGACACCACCTACAGCAGCAATGAGCCAACATCGGCCAAAATATCACAACCGAATCAAACGCTCTCGTAACATCTTGGTCAGTTAAATGACTTAATCTACGACCTCTGACTTAGTTAATAAATCAGGTCATCTTCGTTAGGCTTACCCATGATGCCTATGACAACGTTCTTGAAGAGAAATGAGCCGATCAGTACCCAGACAATGACAAATATCACGGCATACCAATGACCAGCCGTCTGACTGACATTTCTATATAACTCTAACCAATGGTCTAACGTAAACAACTGGAACAATGTTACCAGAGCAGAGCGAAAGGAGCTGTCAAAATTATTAAAACTATATATATATATATATATATATATATATATATATTGTGATCTTATAAATCTATAGAAATGGGATTAATTACCAATCTCCTTGTAATTGTATTATCTATGTAAGATAACAAAATTTACCTTTTCTAGTTTTGTAACTATACTAATTATTACTGGGATCGTGTTTTATCCTATTGTAGAATGTTTTAAACTCGACGAGACAATTTCCCCATCAATAATAATAGAATCCCTAATTAATTAATTGTATAGGTTAGGTATAGTTATAGGAAAAGACATCACATCATCACCAACCTGAAGGCTTCAGCAGAGATGTTATGCTCTGGATCGTCAAGAAACGTTACACTTAATGTAGCGAAGATATAGGCGAAGACGAATAGAAGTATTGAGATGGAAAGTATCTCCTGTGATATATATATATATATATATATATATAAAAACAATATTGCATAAATAATTACTAAACAGCTCAAACTACCAAATGTTAAGATACTTTTACTTCCATACTATTTTTAGATGAATACTTACATATATAAGTATATATGCGGAGCGCGCGCACACACACACACATACACACACATACACATACACACACACAGAGAGAGAGAGAGAGAGAGAGAGAGAGAAGCTACGTTTTTCTGATTCAGTTCAATCCCGAATTCTCACTATTTGATCAAAATATCCCGCTAATATAAAGTATTTTAAATGGTTTATAATATTACAAAATAGACATATATGTTTCAACTTCGAGCATGTTATATGATATGGGCGCCTGTCATATGATGATAATAATGATGATGATGATGTTCATAAAATGGGCAACGAGGATGATCACTGAAAAACGTATTATAGTTAGATCAAGGGAATGGAAATAAGGCCTAATTCATTTATATTGGTAGGCAGACTAACATAGAACTTGTACCTTTCTAATATCATAAATACTCGCCAGATCATCGCGGATCTTAATACGGTCGTTCAACAGACAACGCTATCCCGACAATATGCCAGTTTAATGGTAATAGTAAAGAAAATAATATTATTTTTGAGATGAAACATCTCTCATGGCGCGAATGTTAATACCAGTCCAATGTGTTGTTTAGTAGAGTTGTTTAGACTCAATGATGGTCACTCCTTGAGAACATATGGCCGAGAAGCGACTACCACAAAGAAAGTTGTGAGATGGATTCGAACCCACAACCTACAGGTTTTTACATTTCTCTCTATGAAATGGTAAGGATTATGCCCCGTAATCAGTTTAATTTACATACAGACAATATGTCACGATCGCCAATAAGAAAAATCTCTATCGCCTAGTGGGTAAGAGCATCGGACTTTCTTACTCATGGTCGTGCTGTGCGGGAGGTCTGGGGTTCGAATCCCGATCGTAAAACGATAGTATGAGGAGTTTTTCATCCAACCAGGCAACTGGTAAGGTTTTCTCCACCGAATATGTCATCTATTGTAAATTCTAAATTTATTTAAAATTAGTCCTCATGGTGAAACAGTAAATTACACACCACATGCGTCTCCCTCATTTAAGGTAGCTAGGCCACGTAAAAGTAACTGTCATTTCGGCCATTACTAAAAATCAAGTTTGAGATACTGACTGGAAGCAAGACAAAAGCTCTGCTTGTTCAAGGAAAGTCATCCCAAGGCTGATAAGAAAAATGTCTGATGTAACCTTTATATTAGTTGGATTGAATGCGGAAGCCTAAAATGGAAGAAAATGACTGTGCGTGTAAGTCTACTGATTTGTTGATTAGGTGCAGAGCGTCTAAAAAAGAGAGAATGCGCTCTGTGACCTAGCAGATTGCGCGATTGGCCAGATATCTGTAGCACCTCGGTTCAAACTCCGGCCGGGCTATATCAGAAGGGTGTTTCATCTTTCACTTCGCCTCATTACCTTTGGAGGTCGCTCGGCCCATTTAGCCTACCTTGTACACAAAGGTGGCCTTAAAACAGCAACATCTAACGAACCAGAGATAGAAGCTGCCTTCTTTCTATTTAACAACGATGGATCAAGAGATATAGTAATTAGCAGAGATACGCTTTTTATACACAGAAGGTGAGATTCAATTTTGGGAATGGCTTGGTTTTGACATATTATCTCGGTCGAGTGGATGGTTAGACTGGCTGAAGAAACGCTGAGTCATACCAAAAACACGACCAACCAGTTGGCCAGTTCTAGCACGATAAAAAGTTACAAGATCAGGCAAGAAGGAACTGACGGGAATATTTTCATAATCAGATCAGAAGGATGTCTTCGATACGGAAGATACTGATCCATTCTGTCTGTTGCAGCCAGGAGAGGAACAAAAACTCGAATACAGACTGCCATCTATTCGAGTGTTAATAGCACGGACGTGCGACAGGAAAACACGATATGTTTGGATCTTTTGTATCGAAAAGGTGTAACCGATCCATTAAAAGACTTCAAGTCGACCAGGAAGCTTAAACACGATCGCGATTGATTTCCTGTCAGCGAACTTGCAGCCGAAAGCGACTCCCCAAATTGTTTCTGAACGTCACCCATTACGGACAATAGGCGACACATAGGAGGAAACATTTCGCACCATATGGATACGGCTGAGATATTGTTATTATCATCTTAAGAATATTCACTAACTATAAGCATCATTGACACAAGAAGCACTTGTTGCCGTTGTCCATCTCACGTAGACCATTGTTACACCCTATTATAGGACATTTCTGATTATAACATCAATCGCTTTTAGCGAAATCAGAATGGCGCAGCTCGTATAAGTAAAAATGCTTGAAATGAATTGATCGTATCACGCCAATTCTTCGAACAAAAGAATTAAAACTACACTGGCTACCAGTGAAACGGTGCATCTATTTATCGATTTTATTAACAAATTATAAATCTATTAATAGTATGTAACTTGAATATCTATGTGAATTCTTACGAATTAAACGTTTTCACGAAAATTCCGGTCACATATTATTACAAGTAGTTGTGTCTTGGCTCAAGTCATATGGTGGAGATTAGAGGTATGGCTCTTTCTAAAACTTCACCCGTTCAAGGGAGCTTGTAAATAATGCTGATCGCTCAAATATTCATTGGGTTTTTACATACAGCTTATTTGGGTTATCCGTGTAAAGCATATTTGAATGGTTCCTGCTAGTAAAGGCGTTTTATTAATTAGACATTATTATTATTATTGTTGTTGTTGTTATTGTTCAGTAGAGGCAGGACGACAAGACGTATGAATATCAGAGAACCACTGATAAGCGAATTATTATGAAATATAAGACGATCGGAAAGCCAAGATGGTCAACGAGTATCCATATGTTCGTGAATGAACTATCCAGAATAGCCACACTGAGTTTGAAACGCCCTTGAAGGATGACAAAATGCTAACGAACCTGAAGTCGTTTTGGTCAGAAAACCGAGCCGACCATGACAAGGTCAACGAAATGATAAAATAATTTATCGCGAATAAGTTTGACCAAAGACGAAAATACCGCCTCCGACATGTTGATAATATATGTTAAACAACACCCAACTTTAACACCATGTGGAAAACCTTTTAGATCGTACTTAAGAGATCAGAATGGCAAACGCTCAGAATAGGTTTTTAATATTCGTCTGGTATCTGTCTACAAATATATATTATTGTTATATTGCTCTATGTTTTGATATGGGTATTATTATGTTTAGGGGACGGGGGACTTATTTACATATATGTACAAACAACACTTAGTTCCTATAAGATATTTATAATATTCGATGCAACTTAAATACGGTGATTGTTCGTAGATTAAGATCAAGAAATTCCGATAATCCAGAACTGAAGGCTGACAACAGAACGTATCCGATCAATATGGCTTCAATTTGCGCGCACACACACACACACACACAGAGATATGTTGATGTTATGTGCCTATTGCCTCTCTATATGTATCCTAAATCACACACACGACGACAATCACTCACCCGGAAAGCCTTAGTTATGGCGAGTACCATGAGACGGATTTTGCTGATCTGAGACACCAACATGAGACATCTAATGACGCGAAGGGCTCGTAGATCTCCACTAATGTTAAATAGGTTGTGGTGCTGCCCGTAATACTTTATCACTAGTAACATGCCCTCTGGTACCACTGACTTTTATTTTATATATATATATATATATATATATATATATATATATATAGAGAGAGAGAGAGAGAGAGAGAGAGAGAGAGAAAATATTGTCCTTGGCGGATTTAGGTCCATTCCAGATGACTCTTTTGTCCATAAGTCCATATGTGACATCTTCCGACATTCACTTTAATCCGACATATTATCATGTAACAAACCTTAATCGGAATTACAGGTTTTCTCTGTATATAAATCAATTGATATAACAGTGTCTGTAATGGAATGGAGACTTACTATTTGTGATACAGGACGGTAACCAATATTGTAGGCGCGCCCGTACATAAATATGAGTATTTTATCATCGGGTAAAAGAAATCACAGAAAACTTTAGACATATCATCACTGGAGTTTAGATTTCCAACGACAATCTGGATCTGTATGTTAATGCGCACGCGCGCTCGTACGTGCGTGCATATGCGTGCAAAGAGATTAGTTCTCCAAGTTTAATCTCGGATCAAAAGGCTGTAGAATTCACATTAAAATACATATACTCATTACTCATAATCAGTTGTCGTATCAGCGCTACAGAAAAAAAAGGTGCTGCAGTACGTTGTTACAAAGACCGATCTCTATTTCCAGGCGCATGCGTAGAATCATCAATTCCTACTACAGCCGCATTATTTCCAGCCATACCTCGACCCACAGACGGCTAAATTTACCCGTGCCGTCGTATCGTCTTACCACGATAAAGAAGCATATGTTGAGGATGTTCCACCAATTCTGCCAGAATCCCCGGAAGTCGGCAATCAGTTGTATGCCGAGTTCGACCAGCAGACAGAATACGCACATGTAGTTGATCGACTCCAGAGTGGTTTGGACCCAGTGCTGCTGAAACCTACCGCCGCGTTCTGAAACCAACGACCAAACATCAGTCAAGGTTAATGGGCGCATTAAATGTGTTGGTCTATTTGATTAAACGGCTACGAAAGGTGGACGTCACTTCGTCGTGGAGTATTTCCTTTTTTTAACTGGGACCCGACGAAAATGGCGATTTCTTAAAATTAAGACGTCAATATAAACTGTCAAGAATAACCACACGTGGCATGTTATAATACGATTTTTTATCGCGTTTTCAATATTTTCTTTTAACAGCAGGTTTACACGATAGGAGCTTCTGGACCTCTGACAGTGAAAACTCAGTTATTGCGAAGTAACTCCCGTTATCGACTGCAAGCTTCTACAACTGCATATATTGGTCGCAGTAAGCCATGCAGTACCACCCCGAACAATGACAACACACAGAACACCATATAGATAATGGTTATGAGAGCTAACCGACGTCCATAAGACACAAACACAACTTGATGGTTTACGAGACGAGAATCAGTATATCTGGACATCATAATACACTCAGCGACCATGCGACTGATTGTAATTGATATTTGTATAACTTAAATTAGTTTTACTCAGAAATAACTTTAAATAGACCTCTAATAGTTATTATTATTATTATTGTTATTGTTATTGTTATTATTATTATTATTATTATTATTATTAAAGCATAATTCATAAAACATACTCACCTCCCTCCATACCTAATACCAAGCCATCAATTATGATAACAATCATAACTATTCTCCGAAACCAATGATCTAAGAAAAGGTTAAGATTCCGATTGGTACATGACGTCATAAAAAATATCATCATCATCATCATCAGGGTTAGTAATAGTAGAATTAGTAATAATGATAGTAGTATTGGTGGTACTGGTAGTATTACAGATAGTAGTATTGGTACTACTGGTAGTGTTACTGATAGTAGTATTAGTGCTACTGTTAGTATTACTGATAGTAGTATTGGTAGTACTGGTAGTAATAGCAGTAGAAGTGCTAACCGAGTACGGTTAGTAGTAGTGGTGATGGTGGTGATGATGATGATGATGATGGTTATGGTGATGACAGTGGTGATGTAGATGATGATGGAGGTTACGGTGGTGATGGTGGTGGTCTATGACAAAATGAGATATCAGTCAGATCATAGAGACACATAATAGTAGTTCGGGTAGTAAGAATACTATTGTTAATAGTATTAGTAGTTATGGAAGTAATAACACTAGTGCTATAGTAGGCCTGATAGTGGTATTATTATTATTACTACTACTAGTATTAGTAATAGTACTGATTCTGTGTTGATTCTTTGGTAGTAGCTGTAGCAACAACAGCAGCACTATTAGCCCTAATGCTAGTAGCAGTAATAGTATTGGTGGTGGTAGTAGTAGCTATAGTAGTAGTAGTAGTCGTAGTATAATCATCAACGGTCTCTATTTTCGTCGTACTAGTCATTACTGTCATTGTAATCAGCAACATGTACTAAATACGATTAGTATCACATAGTAAAATGTAATAAATAATAGTATTTCCAATTACCGAGCACTATCGTAACTAGACAGCCATAATGACGTGTCAGAGTAAACAAATTAACAAAGGATACTATTCACCACACTGTTGGCCCAAACATCAACGAACACTTTCGCCTTTTTTCTGTTCACTATACGCAGCATCTTTTTGTCCTTAAACGACAACTGGGTACGGCGTTTTTCGTACATTTCAAATCGTACCAAGCCGTCTGGGTTACCCAACATCGCCTTCTGCATGTTGTTTTCATCTGAATTTTTAATGAAATATTAAGGGCGATACGGATCAAGTATTAATAATCGTATTAATACTGAACAGACGTGTCAAACGTATAGATAGTGAACAATTCGATAGACATACAATTAGACGTACGAACGTTTGGGGGGGGGGGTATATACAGTAAAAGTTGGTTATAACGAAATTCAAGGGGAATTCATTTCGTTTTAAGGTTATTTTCAAAATATCCCAGATTTCAAATCTAGGTGTCATGTATCAGATATTAGTTACCGACGTATGAGCGATAATTGATGAAAATAAACCTGTTTTAATTTCCGTGAGCTTTTCTCAGGGGATCCTTGTTCTTCAACCACGTAGACATATGTGCTACACGGAACATCATATTCTTTAGCAATTTGAGTCTTAAGTTTCACCTTTTTGTCAACTTCGTCAAGAGCTTGCAACTTTGTGTCAATAGATACTGGTTTACGTTTGCTATCCATTGCGATATTTGATTACAGATGATTGATTGATTTGTTTTTCGGGGAGAATCCCCAGGCTGTCGCTTATTCAGCGCAACCTCTATGTTTGAGTGGTTGAGAAACCTCCTCCTCCACCACTCACAGGGGAGCAGTACGGAAATATGGGAGCCAAAATACCCCGAGGGTCTGAGGGTGGTCACTGCCAGAATGTTTTACGTCCTCAGCGGGTCTTTAACGTCCCCCTTTATTTTTAATAATTCAGTAGAGACGGCAGCGCCATTTAACATGGTCAGCCACCCACGATGTTGTGAGCCGAGAAATTAACCTCTGGAAAAGTTTCGACCTCTTGCTGGGTTCGAACCTATGACCCTTAGCACCAGGTGCCTGGTGTTTAACCGTTAGAAAATTGTCTCTATTTAAACAGGTTGGCTAACCATATACTCGAACCCTAATGTAAAAATAAAATTGTACGTTTCTGTTGTCAAAAAAATGCAATTAAATTTGATTGTCATTTTCATATTGGTTGTTGCATTTACAGTTGCAATGATCACAACGGTCGTTATAAGCAGCGCGATTTATATTGATTTAATGCTGCTGGGATCGAAAAACAACTTCGATTTAGGCACGATTTCGTTGTATAAATTTCGTTATATCCCAGTTTCTTTACTATGGAAGTGAATGGACATTTGGTCGGACCGGCTAACCACTTCGAGTTATTAAAGTTATTAATTCGTTATAACCTAGTTATTTATAACCAACTTTTACCGTACATATTAAAGCGGGTATTTTAAAAACCCACATAAAACAGCAAGTAAACAAGCTTATAGTCACAAACGCTGCATATATATATATATATATATATATATATATATATATATATATATATCCAAAATATGCATACCTTCAGGCACACAGTCTCACATGAGACATAAGATTCTGTTTTTGTTTTTAATACGGCAGCAATTATTTATATCTATATTACAGTGCTTAGGAAAAACGTTTAAGCTGTCTGACATTATGTCCTATGTTAATGTTGTTAAAATAGGACAAAATGGAGAAACAAGGGACAACTATAGAGGTAGGGAAGTTACCGAGGGGAGAATTCAACGAAAATGTTATGAACTGACTCGGTACCGTTAATTTCCGTGTACGTTCGGTTCGGTACGGGCAGGTATGTGCTAAATACGATCCGACGTTTTTCCGTAACACTGCATTATATATGGTTTGATCAAATATTCGAGAAAGCAGTCAATGGATAATCTGTATCTGTTCGGGCATTTAGTAATTATAGGTTACTCCCCGCCCCATATTATATATGCAACTGTCTAGTGGAAGGTCAATCATACGTAAAAGCATCTGATTGGTCAGTTGCAGTAAATACTAATCGAATTATATTATAACATACTTGTTATGCTTAGATATATGCTATTTATATAAGTCGTTGTTGTTTTTTACTACAAATATTTTCTTCGTGTTTGAATATTACCTATTAGCATTGATCATACTTTGAATCGTTTAATGTGTAATGTGCCGAATTCTGCGGAAATGGCGAAAAGTAGCCCATAAAGGAAGCATCTAAATTTTCAGGGCATCCCATTGGTTACTGAAGAGAGAGAACTGCTCCCAACTGAACTCTTTATACAAACGCACATGTAATTGTTCATTAATCAAGCGTCTAAAAGGCAGACACCAAGACCAATTTTCCAAATTTTCAATAGATTAAAAAAAACATCACTCACGACGCATGGAATATTGAATTCACCTATAGCATAATAAATATACAATTACATGTTAGTTTATGTCTTTGAACACACACACACACACAGACACACACACACACATTAGCCCGCCCACTAAAACACACCGCTGTATCAGTCTATGACATACAATGATAACATTGATACACGCTATAGTCAGACACACAGACGAATGGACCGACAGATCCCACGAACAGGTAATCAGATATCACTCTCACCGATAGGCATAAAAAGTGAACCCACATAAAACTGGACAGGGGTTTACCCCAAAGATTCTCCCCTCAGTTTATCTATCGAGACACTGACAATCCAACTATATTGGCTAACAAACCTGTAATATCCTTCAAGTGCAACCTAGGGTTTTCTCTCCGCAAGCCTTTCTTCTCAATAGATTCAAGAAGGTGAAAGTTTCTCAGAAGATGAGAGCGAAATATTTCTGCTCTTTGAGAGAGCAGGTCTGTTTCCTCTCCGTCTCCTTCGGGTTTTCCCATGGTTCTTTTTTATATACTCTTGATCAGTATTTATAAGCAACCTGAAGTTATATTTCATGTAGACGCAGCAAACACGCTTCCAAATCGGGTCAGTATTCTTGACGATAACCGCTTGGGTACGCCACCGACAAATATTATTCGTTGTACAACTAACATATTGAGAAGGTCGTATATTTCACAAGTGTCAGTCTGTCTGTCTGAATATACATAATTATATATATATGTAAATGTGTAGGTATAGGTTATGTATGTATGTGTGTATAATTGTATACGTAATATTGTCCTTGTGTGTGAATGGCAAAGCCATTCTTAAATAAATATTTTATTAAATAAAAGATTCCTAAATAAATATTTAAAAAATCTTTCAACTACGAATGTAGAAGAAATAAAAACACCAACCAAAATTATTTAAATAAAACAAAACATAACACTTCTCATTTGGATGTATTCCATTTATTTTCAGATACACGACTACAACCTAAAACAGATAAAAGTGTCACATTTCACACATTTACAAATAGAAATAAAATACCTGCCAAGAATTTATTTACATCAAAATACTGTCGCTGTTAATCTGTAGCTAAATCTAATTCTTTTTATTTCTTATTACAGTTTGCGAACCGAGAAGCTTTCCGTATATGCTATGTTGTGCGTAGTTTTCTTTTCTAAAAATAAAATTCCCATACTACGAAATTGAACGAACTTTTCAGCATAAAATACACTCCACCCAATCAGATCGACCCTGTTCCATAGCCTCGAAAACCGGAAACTATGTTATCTTTGGCACGTTATGACAAGGCACAGTTTTAAATTGAAACCTGATGTCTGTTATGATGCATTACTCAGTTGTGTTTAACTGTCCCCATGAAGGGCGGAGCTTCGTCATGTCACTAAGATGACGTGAAACGGCAAAACAACACGAGATTTGATAATGTTATGTACAAAGCAAAAAATAAAAACCAACTCGAATTAGTGCTTCCTACGTTCAACGCTGGAATTAAAAAGTTCGACAATTTACAATATTGGTCACAGCACTGCACATTTGGTTTATATATATATATATATATATATATATATATATATAATGTATGCCTATTGTACACTGACGCCGCGCGGAAGTAACCCAAACAATACAACATTTGATATTAGAAAACAAGCGATATACTTAATCCAAAAAGAAAAAAATGAACATTATAGCAAATGTTATTTACAAACGTTTTGTGCTACACGACAAACAATGGTTAATAAATAAATACGACGATCAGAGAATAAAAGAAATGTTCAGGTTTCAGAGAAAACATAAATATTAGTTTTTTTGACAGCTAATTTCACTTCCTCCCCCATTTTTGCCATAGAACCGAAAATGTTATACAGTGACGTGTTGATAACGTGGGCATTACGTTGACTCGTAAAAATTATGAAAATGATGATGATGATATTAATAATAATAATAATAATAAGACAAGTCACTGAAGGAGGTTCGTGTTGTTGTTTATATAGCTACACGTATCGAACGATATCGGGAGGGGGGGGGCACATGACGAACCAGAACAACATAGCACCAGGTAATGACGGCGAAATGATGACGTCATAAGAATCTGTGCACCTCAAAAACGATGACGTAGACAGACAGCGTATCGATCACATCGCAGGACAATTTAAACGATACGTTCGGGAAAACTAAGTGTACACAACAGCGAGGAAGACGAGTACAGACAATTAGTGGGTTGGACTCACAGTTTGGAAATAAGAACAATGTGGTGAGATGATGATGATGAAGAGGTGGAGAGATTGTGTGTATCCCCAATATGATGACGTAGACGGCGGTTGAACCACGTCACGAGATGTGTTAGACAGGGTGTTGGAGAACGATGCGAGGATGACGTCATTGCATAGATACGAAGGACAACAGGAAAGCCGAGAGCACCGTGACACAGTTTACATCACACGAATTAGGACAATATGATTAATTAATCTAGAAATCCGGAAGAGCGGAACAAAATATGTCCACAAAGCAATAAAGACGAATTTGTAATCCTTTGAAATGGTCCGATATTTGATTTTTAATTCGGCCTTTCAACAACGGACACTGTTTGAATTCCCGTTCGCACAAAAATGTAAACAGACAAACGAATAAATAAACAGACAAACAATATTCCTTACTTACTTGCTCTATGGATAAACCCAAACCAGTTCAATAAACAATAAAGATAAACAGACAAAGATCCAGTCACGCATCAAACACTTAATTAGTTCTTAGATATTCACATTTCCGGACGTTTTCGATGAACCCTGAACTCTGAATGCAAGAAATATTTGAAAATATCAAAGTTTATCAGTCGTTTATAAGATAATCCCAGCAAATGTTTAACGCCGCTTTCTGTCGTATAGTCGGCCTCAACACAACACTCTTATACTAGTATCCATACGTCATGCATCCCAGGTGGCGCTGCCAGGTGAGAAGATCCTGAAAGCAGACATATTTGAGAAAATATAATTGTTCGTGTGTGTATGTGTATGTGTGCGTGCGTGCGTCCGTCCGTCCGTTCGTCCGTGTGTGTGCATGTGTGTGTATCTTCATCTGTTTGCATTATCCCTATATTTTGTATTGTTGTGTGTATAAGCATGTGTATGTGTGTATGTATTAGTTTGTGTCTGGAGATGGATGCTTTTGAGCTTTCGCCAGCCTCTCAATTAAAGCGTATGTGGGCATGTATGTGTCCTCGTGCGTGCGTGCGTGCGTGCGTGTGCTTGTGTAAACCAGTATGTTCGTGCATGTATCAGTGCTTTATAACTAAATATAGTATTGGAATAATCTTATTACACTAATTCCGCATCAAAGTATCTTAATGCAACATTAAAGATGAGTCACTTTGTCTATAATCGAACTACCTTTGTTTTCAGGCAGCACATTTCCCAATCTAAGACTTGATGGACTAAAATTCGATCATTAAATGTCTACGTTGATATTTTAGAGATTTACAATGCATTTTTGCTTCCTACTAAATATAATATGCTGGTTTTCCAATGAAATATTAACATTGATTTCAGTGTTACCTCGTGGAAATTGATTTTCACGTATCAAAGCATCAACAATACAAAAAATGCTCAGCTTTCATTTCGAGACCGATTGTTATATAATATTATTAATTAAACGATAAGTAGATTGTTATGGACAAAGAATTTCTGATTGTTTTATACTTACATCGAGCTGTCTCCACGATTTTGCCGCTCGGTAATATTGTACGTCGGACTACTGGAGAGGAAGGCTTCACTATTATGTCCTTACACTTAACAGAGCGATAAAGCTGAAATATAGAACGTGTGGTTTGGTCACTGAACTACAGTAAATCTTCTATATAACTAGCCTCAACTGTAATAGCAACTGTTCTGTAGATCGTAAAGGATTTAAAAATACCACACACACACACACACATATATATATTTGTGTGTGTGTGTGTGTGTGTGTTTTAGGGTACATAGTAAGAGGCAACAGGCACAGAGCATCAACATATCTAAACATCCTTCGAAACCTACCTCCATAAATCTAAATACAACTATACATACATTAATCTAAAAATAAAATGTTCCATACCTCCACATATTGATAAATGTGTGCGTATACCTAAGCATGTGTCTGGTCTACTCATCAGCCTGTGGGAACCAGCTAATTCGCTTTTCGTACGCGACAAATATGTCACGCCCACAGGAAAGCGGCTACGTGCAGGCTACGCTGCTCTATTCAGCCCCTGGTCTAGAGGGTACATTCCCCGTCCCAGACATCAGGCCTATTTCGTTATTATAACGCATTTTACTATATTAGCTTTACTATGTATAGTGTAGAATTTGTATTGTGGTCTTTTTATATGATGGTGTAAAACGACCTATTGATTTATAGAATACTGATTGATGGATTTATACTCCTATAGCTGAATAGCGATTATAATCCCTACTTGTCATTCGCAGCAGTATGGAATATCTGCCTGCTAATGATGATGATGATGATGATTGATGTTTTACGGCCACTTTTGTGCACATGGTAGGCTAAATGGGCCGAGCGACCTCCGAAGGTAATCAAGCGAAGTCAAAGATTAAACAACCTTCAGATATGCCCACGCCTAGATTCGAACACGGGTGGTAGTGATCTGTGGTCCAACACGCTACCGCTAGACTACGGAGGCGCCCCACGACATGATACATTCGTAATTAAGGAAATGCATATTCCGAATATTTTCATTTCTAGAAACCTGAAGTTGAAAAAGAGTATTTTTTTCGGCCTTGCTAAGATGGGTAGGTTCAAAAGTGACAAACGTTTGGAAGTTGAAAAACGAATGGCGACTAAACCAGGCCAAGCCGACCTTTGACCTACCTTATAACAGGGAGCACTGAGGAGCCAGCACGGTCCGAGGAAGATACACCAGAGGGCGTTACAGTCGAAGCAGTGTTTAGGCTTGTCGTAGTTCGTGATATAAAGGCGAGCTTTGTGCGACCGGATTGAGCCGATAGTACAACATCCCTTGGGATATGTGGCCTTCAGCCAGTGGTCTATACATGGTCCAAAATCGATCTAAACGAGAAAACGGTTGGAAGGAATGAATTGTTGACGCTTGGAAAAGGAACGTACACGCGCAAATAGGGCAAATCCTTCAGTTGGATTTACGAGATATCGTTCATTCGAATTGGTCGGTGAAATAAGTAATCAGTCTGTACAGTCAATACTGTATTTAAATACATAAATAAATGATTAATTCGCTAAATTAAGAGCCCGACAGATGGATAAATAATAAACCACGAATAACGAACACAATGATTGAAATCTCGCTGTAAGATACTAGAAAAATATATCTTTTTTTACCTACAAATACGTGGCACCAGTGTGCCAATTACGCATGCGCACGGGCATGGCCTATTCCGGCAAATATCTAATTTATTTTCAAGATTAAGGCGATGGGTGGCCAATTGTCGATCAAATGTGGAATAACTCCTGTAGACAATTATTTTAAACGCTATTTAATAGAGCCCAATTTTAAATTAGATACCACACACATGTACGGATTAGTTATGGCTAATTGAACGGATTGAATTAATCATTAATTTACGAATGACTCGCCTGTAAACAGAATCTGCCACGTGATTGGACGATCTTCCTGGCTTGATCCAATCCCTTCTCGATCTCTGGCCTTATCATTGGATGATTGGTGTCGACGAGTAAGGCCAAATCACCTGATTGGTGGTAATTGGTAATTTGATTAACACAATAAGATAAAACACATTTTAATGGAATTGGTAAGTTTTAATTTGATCACATACCTTATTAAAGCTAAATATGATTAAATACAGGTAACACTATGTCAACACTAAATATTAAATAATTAGATAAGTAGGTCAGTAGGTTAATAAAGAATGAAACAATTATTGTTCTAGAAGGCAGAATCAATTGATATGAAGCATATATAATTTTATTATTATTATTATTATTATTTAAGCCAATATACCGTATATATATATATATATATATATCTGTGTGTGTGTGTGTATGTATGTGTGTGTGTGTGTTGCTGCGTGTGTGTGTGTGTGGATAATACAAATTATAAACATTGTATTGATAAGTTATTATTGTGCAACAAACATCATCTTTCATTCACTCCCATGACGGAGTCAGTAACGTGCTATCGGTAGAGCCTCGGGTTGTGATTTCGAATCCTATTGTTGTCTGTGTACGTGAAATATTTCATCCTTCAATAAAATGTTTAGGTCTGATGATCGTTTCCTTTTTCAGGAGAATAGTTGCTGAGTCATAGGCCTATGTCACATATGAGAGCAGCGCTGAGGCCGAGGCCAAGAAGACCACTCACTCACTCAATCAACCAATCAATCAAAATCAATCAATCAATCAATCAACCAGTTAACTCATTCAATAACTCACTCACTCAACTACTCACTCAATCATTCAGCTTCTCCCCTCATTCACTCACCTACTCACTCATTCATTCATTCACTCACTCAAATCACTCACTCATCAACTCATTCAATAACTCATTTCCACTCACTCACTCACTCATCTTTTAACTCCAATTCTCACTCAACTCTCACTCAACTCAATCAAAATCAATCACGTATCTACTCACTCCAATTCTCACTCACTCACTCAGGCCCTCACTCACTCACTCACTAAATCAATCAATCAATTACTCACTCACTCGGTATAAATATTATTAATTGAGATCCAAAAACAGCCTTATTTCAATCAATCCTCACATTATTGTTGAAGTTCCATCCTCTCAGATAAGATCATCCCCCGAGTTACTCATCCCGAGTACCTGCCTCACCTGTTCAGTTATTATCATAACTCATCTCACTCACCTTCCCATGGTGTCTCCGTCCTAGCTCCGACGTATTCATTCTGTTGGAACTCGGCCCACACACGGAGCAGGAGAGGAACCCCGAGAATCTCCTCATGAAATGAGTCGATGTCCTCAATCGATTTGATGTTGATCTGACTGGAAGTAAGAAAGGAGAAACTTTAAGATCCATGCACCATCCCGCAAACGATCCCGGGATCAAAGGCGCCAACTCGGTGAGATATACTTCGTTGGCAACGATGTACAGTCGGTCATGAATTATCCAGCTTTGGATCAAACGGAATTTTGATTGGTCGGATGGGCAAAAGAGAGTTTCTCAAATATGACCGAGTGTTGACATAGAATTAATGGGGAACCCCCCCCCCCCAAAAAAAAATGTCAATGGCTTTCAAACTTGTCAATAAAAATACATCGAATGGATCTGAAATAAACATTTCAAATGATAAAATACAAAAACAATAAGCAGATAAGAATGTGACTGAATTAAATATTTATGTGATAAAATACAAAAATATGTTTAAATTCCAAGAAGAATGTAATTGAAATATAATTATAAATAATGTACAGAAATATGCCACGTGTGTCGTTATTGTCGTGTTTTGTTTGATGATGATTAAAGTATACCAAAAAAAAGAACAGATCAGATAAATATCACAGAAGTGGGGTTTTTTTCTCAAAGGGATTTGAGATTACGAAAACCGTAGCAAATGTTTACACACAGGTAGAAATACACCTTCCATTGAATCTTCAAATATAGTTACAAAATAAATTCCTTGATAAACGTCTTATGATATATTTGTACATCAAAATGTTAATACAGTTCCTTCTTTTTTTGATCTTCAAATACAATTATGAACGAACGATTGCCTTTTAGATATTTTTCACTTCAAATTTACAAATGAGCTTGAAACACTTGAATAGAAATTGAAAATTCAGTGGAATTTTTTATTTTTCAAACACCAATTTGGATTTGTCGTTTACAAATAGAAATACTCGAGTAAAAGATTCTCTGTAATTGCCCGTTCGGGGTTTTTTCGGACAGATTACGCAATTAAATGGGTTTTGTAATTGAATAATACCGTCATTATCCACGGTCTTCTAAATATTTTAAGTTAATGGACGATAATGTGGGAATTTCGGGCCATTCCTCACGGGATACTTTTATTATTATCGGTTAATTTTCTCAATGATGCTTATTGTTTCAGCGAATTAGTTCCAATATTTCTAATTGTTTTAAAACTTAGGCAACGAAAATTATTTGTTTTTGTTTCGTTTTTAATTCAGAGAACAAATAAAGTTGACGAAATCATATCGAACACTACCTAGGTAGTGAACATTCGTTATCTCAAATATTCCTTTCCTCGGGGACAAATTAAAGCGATTTAAACGGTAACTAAAATTCGAATTAAGAGGACAGATGAAACATTTCCAGACTGCGAATATTTCGATAGGCGTTCCTTCCTCTATATCGAACCTTATTATCTGGAAGCATCAAATGTATTTTCTTCGTACTCTCGTTTCTGACTTATCTCGACGACTTCCAATCCGCGAAGAGCTAACTGTCGATTTCGTGTCAAGGTCAGATCCCGAATAATCGATTCCATTCGGAGTGTAGATTGGGAACTGAACGCGCGTTTAGAAGTCAGAGTTTTGATGTAGTTAATAATTCGCACTAAATATAGAGTTCCGTTAGTCGAGCCGTGATAGCGCAGTTAGTTAGAGCATAGGACTCGTAGCCGAACGGTCGCGGGTTCGAGGCTCCGTAAGCTGCAGTGCTGTCACGTGGCTACTGGTTCACTCATCCATAAAAATGAGTACCTGACAGGACGCGATGGCTATGTGTGTTTGAGTAACGCTTTGCGCCTATAATGGCAGCATGCGTTGTATGCTCCCTTGGGAGTTGAGATATGTGCTGGGTAGAAACAGGTCTGAGTCAGGGATAATAATATTGTAAATAATATTGTAAAGCGCCTTATAGCGGCTTCTAGCTGAATAGGACGCTATATAGATACCACATATTATTATTATTATTATAGATAACAAAAAGGAGCATCTTCCAAATCTTGTAAATCTTCTAAATCTTGTAAATTACTTATTTCCCTTATTTTTTTCCTGTTCGTGTTTTCCCAAGGTGACGTCATGTGTCCTTAAGGATTTGCATATAAAAGCAAGCAATATGTCTCTAGCCGGAAACAAACTTAAGGCTGTCACTGTAAAAAAATACTAACACGGAGTAACCGATCTAAATATTGTTCGATATGTTACATATACTGAAGAAATAATTGAGTAATATCTCAAATTTACATGAGACACTCTCACAACGGACGTGTTTGTTCTCAATATTTGTTAGTTGTTCAGTTTTGTTGCACGTCAACGTACGGGATATTGAGACATTTACATATCATGATAACTAAAGCCTGTTTCATTGTGCGTGCTTGCTTATGCGTGTCCGTGTCCGTGCACGCGCGCGTGCTCGTGTGTGTGCGTTCGCGCGCGCGTGCACCACCGTTAATTAACCTTTCATGTATCGGGACGAATGAGGCCGTAGCCCGGAATTGATGTCGTAGAAGAAAACACGTGTTAGTCGTATGAAGCCACACCCTGGCGGGATGTTTACGAACGAGACAAAACACAACACAGAAGCCGAGAGACTGGCACAAAGTCGCTCTGAGAACACGAGAACCAAATGGTTTATAGAACTGTTAATTGATGTGCTAATTAAATTGATGTGCTAATTAATCTGGCCATTGTGTGCCGGCGTTAATGTGTAACCATTAGCCAGGCATTGTGCGATGTGATGTAATACAAATTGATGTGATACGATGTGACCTGGTGTTAGTTCAGGCACACATGCGTGTGCATGCTTGTGTGTGTGTGTGCGCGCGCCAATGCGTGTGTGCGTATTTTTGGGGTCTATATTCCTCATAAACTGATTGAGTGACTGACAGACAGACTGGTTGACTGACTGCTTGCATGACTGGCTGACTTACTGTATAACTCAATGGCCGATTGACTGACTGACTGACTGACTGACTGGCTGGCTGACTCACTCACTCACTCACTCACTCACTCATCCACTCACCCACCCACCCACCCACTCGCTCATATTGCCTGACTGACTCACTCACTCATTGACTTACTTACTCGCTCACTCGCTCATATTGCTTCAGATGAACGCGGCATTGGGGAAAGCATATATTTATACTCGACTCAAATATCACGACCAGTTTCGTTGATATAATCTCTTTTTACGGTCATTGTTTATTTGTTTATAATCCGACTGTGTTACGGGTTTCTAGATGATGAAATTCATCCTAAATAACCTGCGATCAAATAGAAAACGCTGTCTCTTTAATCATAGCATCTTTATCCTTTTGTTTTTCTGAATTACGTTTCTGTTTATGTCGTCTTCTGGGTTTTATAAACGCTGAATCTAGTTTTAAACCCACATCTCCGTTAGCTAGCCCAGGCGCCTCCGTGGTCTAACTGGTAGCGCGTTGGACCACAGATCACTACCACCTGAGTTTGAATCTTGGCGTGCATGAGCATATCTGAAGCTGTTTCATCTTTGACTTCGCTTCATTACCTTTGCCCATTTAGCCTAACAAAAATGGCCGTAAAACATCAATCACCGTACACTATATGGACTGGGTGATCTCTAAAGGAGGTGAAGTGACGGATGAAACATCCCTCAGACATACCCAAGTCCTAGAACTTTTGCCCAACCGTACTAGAAATTAGGTCATGAAGATATCGTACTACTACTACTTCTACTACTATAATTATATATATATATATATATATATATATATATATATATATATATATATATATATATATGTATATATATATATATATATATATATATATATATATAATAAAAAAAGGAAAATCATTAAGTAATGCTGTATTAATTCATAATCTTAACTAGGTGTTTAATAATAAATTATGATCCACCAATATTTAAAACATTATCAGCTTATATATAATCTAGTCTTGTAATAATTAACTCTACTTAACATGAAGGTAATCTGTTGTTCGTGTTGTTGTTATTATTATTATTATTATTATTATTATATGAAGGTAACCTGTAACAGTCTGTATTTCAAAGTCTCTTCGCTAGCCATGTTAAAATTAACCATTATTTACATATAATTATCCTTGTAATATCCTGTATTCAAGCTACTAACAGCCTAAAAGTAAACTATTAGCATCCTATATCTATATTAGCCATATTAGTGTAATATATATCACATTATCTGTTGTTGATTGGCTGTCAGCATGAAGTGAATCTTCTATAAACAAGCAACAGGTGATTGATGTTTACTTTGGTAACCCGAAGATATGCAGGTAAACATTTATACTTGTCAACTCAAGGTAGATAGAAATTTGATCTCTCTCTCTCTCTCTCTCTCTATATATATATATATATATATATATATCACTCCCTTGCTCTCTCTTTCTCCACCCTCCCACTACCCTGAATGTGTTACAGTTTATGTTTTTATCATGTCATTTAATCCGGATTTCAATCACTGCCATCACTCCCTTCAATTTAGTGTATAATCTCATCCCTCATTACCTTATGTGTTCTGGGGTCTGTCCGTGTGTCCGTATGTGTGTGTCTCTATGCGTGTATGTATGTATGTATGTATGTGTGTGTGTGTGTGTGGGGGGGTAGGTCACGCCCACAGGAAAGCGGCTACATGGTGGCTACGTACAAAAAGCGGAAGCACGTAAAAATCATACCATTTGATACCACAGCTCGCAGCAAACAATACGTGCGTGTGGTTCAATGGTGACTTGCTACATACATATCATAAACTATTTTGACACCACAGTTTATATTCAACAGTAATTTTCTGTGGTCCAAAAGAAACCTGTATATAAAACATTTCGACACCTCAAATGCTGACCTCAGCTTTATTCTGGGTTCGAATAACTGAATAAATCCTACCTATATGAACCATGTATCAATACACGTCCGACTGGTCTGGCGTCGAAGTTCTTCTCTAACCTAAGTGAAAATCTAAGCCTTATATATACCCTCAGCGTGTTAACAAACATTACAGTTTGTTCATAACAAAGAGAATGTACACTAACTCAGTATGGACTCACTGAAGCGATTAAAATAAAATAAAAACAAAGTAGCAATACTGCACAATGGATTATTACTGGACTAGAACGAAATATCGTCTCAAACCTGAGTAAATACTATGATTTACTCGAACCTAACAGCTAACCCTCATACGTTTCCGTTCATCACTAAGTGAACGTTCATTCACGCCTAATTGTGTGTGTGTGTGCGTGCTTGGGTGTGTATTGGGGTGCGTGCGGGTATGCATATATATTTGTGCATGAGTTTGTGGATCATGTGCGTCAGATCTGATATCTCATCACATTTCGACTTTGCTAACCCGATATGAACATTTTGTTGGTAAACAAACATAAATATATCTAGGAAACGAGCGTTTTCTAAAAAAAAAAAAAGAATTCAATCATCTGCAAATAGAAGCTTTTCTCACCTGGTCCGGTCACCCCTGATGAACTATCCATTCTAAGAAAACCACCCACTGATGCGGACTCGAACAGCCACCCATCCAGATGCACACGCGCGCTCACACACAAATAAATACATATCGATCACGAATTTCCGCCCACGCGCGCCCACACACAGAGAGAGAACGCCAAATGAAGCAATTCCATCAGAGGTCAGTGGGTGCAGCATGATTTGTCTATATACTGTTCTGATTTAGATAGATTAAGTGATCATGTTAGACGATTTGAACAGACGGCTTTATTATACGTAACACACACACACACATAAACATATATATATATATATATATATATATACACGCACGCGTATGCACACACACAAAAGAGAGAGAGAGAGAGAGACAGACAGACATAGAGAGACTCGCATAACACACACAGGTGTACACAAGTACACACCCACACACAAAGCTTCTAATGTCAGAACGAAAACAATTGTATAAATTTAGTTTAAACATGAAGATTACGTGTTTAATAATAATAATCTACTACATAAAAAAAAACTAAAATCGTCACGTGACTTGACTATTGTCGCTGTAATCTGGATCAGTCCTAATTCGCCGAGATTGTTTTCGTTTGTTTTATTTTTAATATCGGATGTCAAATTGAATCATTTCCTTTTAATATTGTTAAAGATTCTAGTCTCTAAACGCATATCTATTACGATAAACAGCGATTATGTTTATATAACAGTCAAAAATATTAGATAACAGATGTCTCTATGAGGTTCAGGATCTTATAGAAATATTGTTTTGATCCAGTAAATATTATGAAGAATGGAAAATGTATTTGGGAATCGTGTTATGCACTAATATTACTATAAATACTACTACAACTACTGCTACTACTTATTGTAGTAAACACTTTTTACTGAAAACTCACAACCAGCTCAACCATTCTAAGGACTTTATTATCTGGTTTAGCCGAAGGCTTTACTTGTTTACACTCGCCTTCTGTACAATCCATCGCGACAAACAACTCCCCGGGGTGTATACAGCTGTTACTCTCCATCTGATACAATGATCTAACGACAGATACCTATGTTATAGCTGAGTCAGCCAATGAATAAGTAGGTTTGACTAGTAGGTTTGAACCTGGAATTTCCCAGATTCTAATTAGCCACCTTTATCACTTAACTCTGTACACTCACAAATGTAGCAGCGACAACAAGAGTACTTGCTGTAGTTGTTGTCGTAGTAGTAGTAGTAGTAGTAGTAGTAGTAAAACTAGTAGTACATGTTCTACGACTAACAGAGGACTGCTCGACGATGGCTCAGCAGATAGAGCGATGCGCTGCAAACCTACAGGTTACGGGTTCGAATCTGACTTCTATCTATGTTTGTATACTGTATCCTTAGGTACTCATTGCTCAGTCATATGTCCCACGTATAATCGACGTTGAAGCTGAACAAACTAGTCAATCAGTCACTCACTCACTTACTTACTCGCTTACTTACTCACTTTAACAATTACAGATATTCGAACAATCTACAGTGACCTCAAACCTGACCCAAATTAGATAAAAAATTAATAAATCGCCGGTCACGTGATTGGTAGCTTCCGCCATTTATACGGAATAAGGCATATATGCTCCGACATACCCACCATCACCATATGTCTGCCGTCGAAAAACCGACTCTCAACAGCAGTAAATATCCCTAATTACCGATTTAGCTATTTCTTAAAGCATGGCCTAACTGGTAGCGCGGTTGGCCACAGACCCATAGCACTTAGGTTCAAACCCCGGTCGGGCTATGTCAGAAGGGTGTTTCATCTTTCATTTCGCCTCATTACCTTTGGAAGTCTTTAACTTCACTGACATTGTTGAAAACAAATGTTCCATATTTCAGAGGTCTCATAATATATATATATATATATATATATATATATATATATATTGCGAGTTAGGGACCACCAACAAAGTGCGCATCATTAGCTTTTGTCTGTCCATACACTCTTATGTATTCGTGTCAAGAACATCTTTTTTGTCAGTAAGTCATTCCTACTTATACGCCATTAGGAGGGATTGTAATTGTTGTGTGGAGTGACTGGCCGACATTTTGGAGGCTTGTACCAGGATCTGGTGTATCACGGTGTGGATATTTTGCCATCTCATTACCGTCCTTGGATCCAGTTGCTGATACAGATCCGGTGATGACCGACTCTGTGTATGATTATTACAATAGTTGTTTACGGAGAAATGGACTGTATACGACTTTTAGGGAGAATAAATAAATGTTTACGGTTGTGATTGTAATAGTAGTAGTAGTAGTAGTAGAAGTAGTAGTAGTAGTAGTAGCAGTAGTAGCAATAGTAGTAGTAGTAGATTTAGAAGTAGTATATAATATTTGTTTTAGTATCATTTAATCTTCGAAGATTTTGAGTCATCCATAGCCGAATATCAGCAATACATTGTTCTAAATTCTGCAAGGAAGAGGAGAAATTGAACTCATTATCAGGATCCAGTGATATATATATATATATATATATATATATATATATATATATAATCAAACAAACACTAATTATGTTCCTATGGGCTATTAGTGTCATGACACGATCTGCCTGACTGCTTCAATGTGGCTATCATGATTAGCATAAGTTATTAATGTTGATCATATTTCTTAATTCACTATTGCAATTTAAAACATGAAAGATACAATCAAAGACGAGACAATTATCATAGCTCTCCTAATAATTTGTATTAAAGGCCACTCAATTAATTGTCAGGGTGTATGTTATTATATATGCAATTACATATAGGAGTATGTAAAATAATTATGTATCTGAAATACAATATATATCTGAAATGCATCTGAAATTCAGACACTATTGCAATGTATCTAGATAAGTTACAGTTATATTTGAAAAATTGACAAATGTATTTGGATACAAAATGTACCCCCCCCCCCCCAGGTCTAGTAGTAGTAATATTAATTAATTGGTGTTGGTGATGTTGGCTGGAGTAGTAATAGTAGCATTTGATTCTTATTATTACAACATCCAATGGCGAAATATAACACGAAACATCCCACACTAGACCCATATAATAATACACCGAGGGGGGAGCACTGCAGGAGGGCTTCAGCTCACCCTCCTCCCAGAGATGTCACAACCCCTATAGTTACAGCTATGTTGTCATAATGGTGACAGAGACCTTCACTCTTTACGTGATTATATTGTGAACATATACTAGGTCGTAAAATAATAATATTATACAGTCAACCCTCGTGTATCAGGCTCTGGATTAACCGCATACCAACATAGCATAAGGCCTATCGTATTCTCCAATTGACTGGTTCAGGTATGCACATTTGATAAGAGAGAGCAGCCTGCATATGTTTACATACACACGCACGCACGCACGCACGCACGCACGCAAACACGCACACACACGCACGCACGCACATAAACAAGCAAATACACACAAATTCAGATTAACATAATGTGTCTGGTGGGGGGGAGGTGTTACTTCCCTCTCAAGAAGAAAGATAGTTCATCTTAATCTCTGAACATCCGGAAACGGGATATCATCCTAAACTATAAGATTTATCTGGATACCTTAGAAGATAATTGCAACTCCCGAGTTCCTGGCGTACCAACGGAACACACGGAACGCATTGATCATCACAAGGAGCCGTATCAAAGATGTTCTCCTGGTGCCGCTGGTACACCATAAAACTCCAAATGCTGAGATCGAATGATAGTATTAGCTGTGACTTCGTGATGTTTCACGTCTCATTCAATCATTTCGATCCGACCGAAGCAGAAACAAAATATATCCTCATAACGTACATAGTTACGTGGTTAGGGATCATAACGTTCATATATATATATATATATATATATATATATATATATATATATTCAATAGTTCATAAAACATCAATAAACATTAACAAAAGGGAAAAACGATCATCTTTCGTACTTTGCCTGGATGCAGAGCATTGCGGCAGGAGTTCCGGACGCCGCTTATATCCAGGATTGGCAGTTCTGGATCCGAATAATCCACGCGATAGACTTTTAGAAATAGATATATCCGGCTGTACGCCGGTCTGCACGGACGAGCCGACCCGGAGCACCTGTTGTAATGCCCCCTATAGCGTGGGGGAGGTCGCCTTCCGGATCGTGTGGGATCTTTATAAGCATATATTGATTTCTGTATGGAATCCGATCCCGAGAGAATACTGTAACGTCTAGACGTGATCGCTGCCATATTATTGATAATAGCTGGCAGACTGACATAATAGATATGCCTATAACAAACCAATACGCTTCTAACATTGGTCGGGTTAGGAAGAGCTAGTATTTATATAACAATAAATCCCGAACTTTGTTATATCAGGAAACCCCCCCCTCTCTCTCTCTCTCTCTATATATATATATATATATATATATATATATATATATATATATAACATCATCATCATCATCATCATCATATTCTACATTGTAAATATCCCAAAAGTTATTCGACGTCATATGTGAGGTGGGTCTGACTTGGGGTTTTTTTGTGGGTGGGTGGGGGGGTGGTATTTTATGATAAAGAGTGCGATAACTGTGATACTATATCACAGTTATCGCACGCAGTATATCATTGATATACGAGTTTTAGTTTGTGCGAAATTAGATATTACTAAATTGGAAAAACATTGTTGCTTGTAAATTATATTTACATTACAGTTGGGTCAATATGTTACTAATCAAGATACTTTCTATAATATTATATTTTTGATTTTAACATATTTATTTCTTCTCTGTGTTAGAAATATCAGTTTGAAACGAGTTTGTATTTAGGAAACTGACGTTTAAAAACAGAAACTTTGATGTGACAATAATCGGACAACATTACGCACTCGCACACACACGCACACACACATAGAGAGAGGGGAGGGGGGAGGAGCGAGCACAATAAGTTCCCGATGGCTGACTTGTAAAGTAGTGATATACAATCCGGCATCTCCTAACATCTCAATAATAATCCGGTTAGAACCAGGATACACCATGGAGAGTTAGCCCTAACGAACAAAGGAAAAACCCTTAGAGTGGCCAAATTGCAATGTTGGACTCAGATAAAAGCAAAAGTTGCCATCAGAATGTACACAAGGACGCCATTTTGTATGATATTTTCAGTGCAAAAGATCGAAAAATTTGTACGAAATCTAATTTACAAATTAACATAAGATTAAACTCGGTAAATAAGTCTAATAGTGGTTCATACATTAAGATTTCATAAAATGTTACGATTTAACAAACCTGTAAAACAAAAAGAAATCCGATAAAATAAACCATTCTCTCGATTAAAATCGCCCATTTTGATTGGCCTTCAGGGAGTATTTATTGTTTATTTCTAATCCCCCATATGGCGAGATATAGATCAGATACCTGATATGGCTTTTGGACGCCTCTAGTTTTAAGCAGTGTTCTTAAATGTCGTGGCTTATATCAAAAGTAATAATCACTTTTAGAATATCCATTAAGGATAGTTTAGACGGGAAACGTAATAATGACCGGTCCCTTGCTCAGATTCAGTACTGTGTTAAAACTGATCACGTGACGGATTACTCTCAAATCTTCGGTGGAGAGAATTATTGACACTAAAAATAATTGACTGGTTTGTTTAGTTTCGGCACTGGCCTTAATGAAACATCCTACAAAGACGTGTTTGAGCCGAATATGAAGCCACACTCCTCTGTCGGGGGAGCCCTTATTTATGGTTGGTGTTTACTTCTGTGGAGGTCAGGTCAATCCGACCAAGCCTGACAGGCCAGGCCTGGATGGCACGACAACTGCTGAGATGTATAATTTTCGTACAAGAAGAAAACTATTTCTATTAGCATTTCCTCGCATGCCGTATACGTAAAAATGACTCCAAACGCTATTTTGTACGATATTTCGTGGATTATTGTCAGGCGCCATGACGATTCACTTCTTGCAGACACATGGGCCCTTAAAGTAGTAACGTGTTTTGTTTCGTGTATATTAATGGTTCACTTCGATGTTTACAGTCAATTTTCGTTTGTCTGTAATAGGCTTAATTTTTTAAAATAAAAGCTCCGGGAGCTGCAATGCCTTCTTGTGGCGACTGGTTCAATCATCCGTAAAAATGAGAACCATTTATCTTTATACACAATATCCTGATTATATTTCCGCCATTATACAATTAGACCAAAAGCAACAAATACATGTAGTATCTGTAATGTAAAATGGTTGTCTCTCTGTATGTGTGTGTGTGTGTGTGTGTGTGTGTGCCCCCGCCAGCCCAGCTTAATCTGACTAATGCTGATGCTGCTGATGCTGAAGTTGATGTTCGATTTGATTATATTCCCGTATCATCAATCTATCAAGCGATGTCTAACGCGATGAAACTCGGTGAGAACCAGTCGAGAATTGTCGATTATCAACGCCAAATACATGCAGGTTTGTTTACATCTTACCCGCAATAACATCATTTTCGGCCCATAATCAAATGGTACCCGCCATAAAGCTAACGTAGACACTCCTCCGTTCAATATGCTCATCGGATGAACCCCCCCCCTCAGCTCCGCCGGATGCCCGCTTGTGAAGAAGGCTGCCAACGTGAAATAGGCGCTGTATGGACTTCCGGTGTGAGTTTTCGCTTTCGCAGAAATGAGGCGTCCCCCTCCCCCGCCTCCCTCCATCTGAAATGAGTCTCAACTACTTGAACCTGTTCTTCAGGTAGACTGTTCACCGAGCGGGTATTCTATCACGTGATGCTCACGTGAGTATTCTTGTTGTCCGTTTTTCTTGAGTCGTTCGCCTTTTTTGGGACTAATGGACATAATTTTGGGGAATTCGTTTGCGGTTAAGAACTCTTTCAGCAATTTCTAATGGGAATGATTCGTCTAGCCACGAAGAGTCACTCTATCGCTTATAATAATAATAATAATTATTATTATTATAATAATAATAGTATTTTATATAGTGCCTCAACAAAGATGCGGGTTTCCCTTTTAAGGCGCTTTACGCTGGGGATGGCGGATTAAACCATGTTCTGGCTCACATAGTACAAGACATCTTAAATATAAATATCCAGAGGCAGACATTTATAAAAATCATAAATTGACTAATTAAAATAAGTGAACTTTGATAATCATAATATGCATACAGTAAATGTTTTTAGCTTATAAACTTCGCAGTTAATTTGATTTTGTTATTATAAAGATCGGATTTTGCACGAACACAGGTACACAGAAAGTGGTGACGTCACGCACAACCGAGCAAAATACGAGCCTCCAATATCAAATTCAACGCATGGCCACACCAAGCCACACCCACACACACACACACACACACATATATATATATATATATACATAAAACGCCCGAGCGCGCACGCACGTACGTACGTACACACACACACACACACACACACACACTGATGACGTCAGTAGGCCTATTTGTTGCCAGTTGTAAACGCGTCGTAAATCGTCGGGGAAAAAACGGACAAAACCGATTATTCCCTTGGGATGTTTGCCAGTTAAAATATTACGGTATTTTAATGCCGATGTTGACTAATAGAATTCCAATTAACTGACTGAGTCAAATGACTGTAATTAATTATAGCTAGAGTTTTACCGAGGAAGTTTGTTAGTCAGAATAAAAAATGAAAATAATTTAAAGATTTATTTTATTCTCTCACATTTTACTCGAGTTAAGTATCTCTTTATAAATATTGAATATATTATTAAGACTCATCTGCTTAAGGCTGCGTTTTTAGGAAAAAAATATCGATCGTTCAACAATGTTTTTAATAATTTGATATATTATTATTATTATTATTATTATTGTTGATCATCATTATCATTATTCATCATCAGCATTACAATCATCACCATCATCGTCATTCACAACGGGAATGTTTTATTAAATAAAGTCATCCAAAGAGGTGACTTCGTGGCCGAACTGTTACTACTGTTGGCCACAGACCACTAAGATCGAGGTTCAAATCACGAACTAGATATGTCTGAGGGATGTTTCATCTTTCAGTTGGCCCGATTACCTTTGGATGTCGCGAAGCCCCCTTTAGCCACAAAAGTGGTCATATAAAATAACAATAACAACAACGACAACGAGACAGTAATATAGGTTCTTCCCTATCGCAATAACCATATAGGATTCCCATATGTGAGTCCTACCTAGACCACGTCCTTTACCTGTCACTAAAATCCTTTAGGAGGTGAACCCTGTCGAACCTCAACGCGTGACGATCTCTGCCTCAGTATTCGCCATTTTAGATACCTCGACCGTCGATGATGTCAATTTCGAGATTAATCGTTCAGTTGAGGTAATTAGAATGTGTACGGGTCAATGATAAATGGTGAAAGGTAAACTCTAATATAATTTAATATAATTTAATATATAATCGTAATATCATTTTCGATATTTTGCGTCAAGGTTCTACGTTATGACACCCAAACAGTCAGGATGTCAGTCAGGATGTCAGTCAGGAAATCAGTCAGGATGTCAGTCAGGATATCACTCAGGATGTCAGCCAGGATTTCAGTCAGGAAATCAGTCAGGATGTTAGTCAAGATGTCAGGATGTTAGTCAGTCACAATGTTATTCAGTCAGGATGTTAGTCAAAATACAGTCAAGATGTCAGTCAGGATGTCAGGATGCCAACGTATAAACAGTTAAAGGCCTACACAGGTAGGTAGACGAAAAGACAAGCAAGCAGGCACACACAGATAGACCCCGACATATATTACACATACGTAGATATGTACCTATTCTCATACGTATGGACACACACACACACACACACATATATACACACATACACACAAACGCACACACACATACATACACACGTGCGCGCGCGCATCGTTATAGCAACGAAATGTAAGCAAGCAAACGCGACCAAATAATAACAAAAGTTCCAGATTTAAACAGCCATTTTCCCATTCTTCTTCAACAGTGTTAAAAAGGAGGAAAATTCACCATAACAAGGTCAAGGACGTACAACATACTATACACCATAATCAAAGTGAAAACAGGCCGAAACTAAATGCCGAAGTAAAATTTCGAACGCAAAGAATTTTCCCCAAAATACTCCAGTACCGTTCAAGCGATGGGTAAATGATTCCCTTTCCACGGCCGTATGGCTTCATGATACGCCAAATTGTTATCAGGAATTCCACGCAGATATCTAGTCATTCGGCGAAGGAATTTACCTGTGTCGGTGGGAGGCGGCGGTGCTGGGATTGAACGGCGTTAAAGCTGACCCACTTTTGACTTTAACAGACTAGTCGGTATTGGAACAGGTGAGTGCAGCCACATTTCCGTACCAGCGCATGGCCTGATGAAGGAACTGCCACGATCGCTAAATTACGATGTAATTTCGTTAATTTGACGCCGGTTTAAATGTAAGGCGAGGTAATTGTTAATTTCGACCAGAGCCCCGGATACTCTCGTAGTAGTAACTGTGAACGGGGTTATCGAGATCGGTTTAAACAAATTCCTGGTATATCGAACGCGTTTCCAAGCAGGAGCCAACGTTAGCGAACGATCGCGGGCGAGCCGCGGCGAGATGCCGGTACCAAAATGGCAAACGGAAAAGGAAGTTAAGTAGCTCGCTTCGCAAAGAGAAATGGCATTCAATAATTCTACGTCTTTTATTAGTGACGCATGCACACATACACGTGAAATACGTTATCTGAAGTGGTTTCTACCCCAGAAAATCGGGTTTACGTCGACACTGGAAGGTTTTAATCAGCGTTTGAATGTTTCGTTTAATTTTCGCCACTTGTCATCCCCGAGACATCCCTTTTCAAGAGGCGACACCTTCCAGGGAAACATCCTGAAAACACAAGATCTGGGATAGTGGATGGTCTAAATCCTGCCAATGTGTTTTCCTTCCGGCCGTCCGGCCGTCCTTCCATCCGTCTATCCATCCATCCCAAACCTAAGCACCTTAATTCGATTCCAACCCTAACCTGGAGGTATGTAGCCCAAGTACTCTAGTCACTGCGTCATCGTAACACCCTGGCATGCCCCGGGAAGCGGAACACTAGGGGATGTTTCATCCAGCCTCCCAAAAATAAACAAAAATTACCAATATTTGTATGAGGCCCGTCCCCCTGGTTAACCGCCCCCCCCCCCGGGTTTATGCTAAAAGTTCATCTCCTGGATATTGTTTATGTTTTTTTTCATATTATCAATTCCATATCCATCGTTTAGGTTTCCTAATAATAATAATAATAATAATAATAATTTTTAATTATTATCATTATTATTATTATTATTATTATTATTATTATTATTGGCATTTTTCTTGTCAGCTTCCGGTAAATCATTTTCTGCGAATATTTTCCCTTCTATAAGCTCAAGATTAACAAAAAAATGGGAAAAAATCGCTTTAATTCGAATAAAATGCGGAAAAGAACCGCGAACACGTTTGGATTTTTCTACACTTTTCCTGATAATTCTAATCTTCGACGAGCTATTCGACGTACAATGCCATATTATCACTCAGCTACCGACTCGATTGTCACAACTCATGTTATAGATTGCGAACAGCCGCAGTGGGAGGGTGGAGCTCACGTTCGTTAATGTTCAGTTAATGCGATTCTTTTATCTCCGGAATCGAAGAACACACACGCACGCGCGCACACACACGCACACACACACACACACACACACACACACGCTGGCTCGCTGGCACACACGCAGACGTACCCAAGGTTGAACAGAAACATTCCCAAATCATCCCCTGTTTTCCTTCTGACTCGTATTCCCGGAGTTGAAATAACGTGCCGAAATAAGTCCTACCCATTTTTTCCTTCAAAAAGTCCGTAAAAGGTTAGGATATACTGGGGTGTGGGTGGGCAGTCGGGAGGCTCATCGGGGTTTCAGAAATCAGACTCTGGAAAGTACGCCGCGTTAACGAGCAAACTACGATCAGAGGATTTCAGCCTACATTTAAAGGCTCATTTTCTGGGAAGTTTAATTCGGCGTTTTCTGCGTTGTTGCTGTTTGTTTTGTTGTATTTTTTGTTTGAAAATAATCTGATGGTTTTTTTAAAATCCTGATAATGGCATTCGGAATAACAACCAATTGTCAGATAAAGGGAAATGTTGTAGGTTAGGATTCACATACGGGAATCGTGTGGTTACTGGGTCAGGGAAGAACTAATGTTGTTGTTGTTGTTAATGATGCTGATGATGTTGTTGTTGTTGATGTTGTTGCTGTTGTTTTATTACCATTTTATGGTTATTCGGATATTACTAAATTTCATATTAGATGATAGAATTAGACATATACGGTAGTGCTTTAGAGAGAGGGGTGGTATGGAGAGAGATAGATAGATAGACATATAGATAGATAGATAGATAGATAGATAGAGAGTGAGAGAGAGGGAGAGAGAGAGAGAGTGAGAGAGAGAGAGAGAGAGCGAGAGGATCCATCATTAGATTATTAGACTCTATCACCCGTCACGATAGTGTTATCACTAGAGTTAATGCTATATGATATTAACTAGCCATTCCTCTAACGAATTACTGTTTTGTTTAACCTCTGGCGATGGTGTCACCTGGAACATATAACCCGAAGGGCTACTACTCCTTGAGGAAATTACGCCGAAGCCTTTTATTGATGGATGAATCATCCCATAGACAACGGAATGACGGGATTCGATCCTTTGACTCGTACATCTACACCGTGGTACATTATCAGCTATACTAATGGATCCCCCAAGTTCTCGTTGAGGTTCACGATGTTTTTATTATTATTTTAGAGTCACTGTGACACCAAGAAATAGATATAATAAAATGTAATTGTTAGGCTCTTTAATTATTATTATTATTATTATTATTATTAATTATTATTATTATTATTATTATTGAAGTTATTGTTGTTGTTATTATATTGTGAACCCATGGTCTATAATAGTTCAAACGTATGGCTAGTGAACTACAACCACTAATACTGGTTCTATTACTACTACTATTACTATTACTACTACTACTACTAACTCCTCACTTTATCTCCGATCTGACCTATGACCTATGATAACATATCGTATTAGCTTGATAGCTCCAATTATAAGTCATTATTATAAATATATGTTCTATAGTAATTGGGGGTGTTCAAAATTAAGATACAAATTATTTATCAAAGACAACTTGTTTTAATGAGCTCAAATTGACAGCTGTGAGTGTGTGAGGTGGGGGGTGTGCGCGTGCGTGCCTATGCATGTACGCATCGATGTATGGATTTGAATAGTGTGTTGAAAAGGTACTGGCACAGAGAATTGTGAATCATCGACACAAATTCTGGACGATTCATCCACCAGTCGACTGAATCTACGATTCCATCCGCGAGACACTTACGATAACATACTCGCTAACTCTATCTAAAGAGATGTAATTTCAGCGAACATCAAAATCTGACGGAGTCTGACGGGATTTGGAAATATCTGACAAGAATCGGACTGGATTGAACGTGGTCCGCTCAATAAAAAATCACCGAATCCGGATGACTTAGCTGCCAAACGAACGATCTCGCAAACCAAGCTGGACTCGCCGACGGAGAACACGACCAAGTTCGGGATCGCCGGATATGAAACAAACCCGAGATTCACCGGATGTCGTAGTCCACTGAACTTGCAGCTTTTTACACACCAGCTTACGAACTCCGATCCCGACGGTCCGCTTTAAACAACCGGGATCCGCTCGGGAAAAACGAGGAAATTATATTTTGCGCCTTTGAATGAAAACGATGCCCCGAGGTTTGTTGAGAAAGTTGCTCGCCACCGGTTCAGTAGCGATCATTAGTTCTCGGCTGGTACGCCCAGGCAGAGTACGGGTTTTGCCGTTGGCCGAATGTGAACGCGACGCCCGGTATCTCTGAATGAACGCGCACCCGGCTGCAACCCGAATATCCCACCGTAACATCATCGTGTGTTACATCAGATGTTGGCCGCCTTCATCGGGGACGACGAAAAACGAGCCAGTAACAGGCGCAGTTCGTCGGAGATATCTCACGAACCGTTTCCGATAACGTAATTAAGTCGGCTTACCTGAGGCAATCGGCTCGACTAGTTACCGCACAGAGACAACGGCGAGCTGTGTTTAGTTTCGCCGATGAGGGTTTCGAGGAGGGGGAGCGCTGTACGAGCGCGCTTGGCGCTTGGCGGGCGAATTAGTAAGGATCAGGCCATCGTCGGAGGAGTTCGTAATTTTTACGGACTGATGGAATGTGACCAACTGAAAAGTTGCGTAGTCCGTCGCCGGTCAAAACGAACCTTTCTGAAACCTCTCGCGAAATATACGTGGATGTCGGTTATCTTACTGACTGGTCAAGATGGATGAATGATTGATTGTTCGGCTTTAGGTCTCACCTTGGGGTATACAGCACAAACAATCGACCTTTTTGGAGAAACGAGACAAACAGGCCGATGCAACTTATTGGGCAAACGGGCCAACATAAACCATCCCACAGGCACATAATCTCACCTAACAAACTTGTGACATTATGCATTATGTGACATTGGTAATCAGACATTACAAGAATGTGACGTCGTTTAATATTATCGTCTTAAAAAATATTATAATTTTGATTCTTTAAATGTTGAAAATGAACCTCGCATGAGCTCAAAATTATACCCCACACCGAGCCTCGTCCCTTAGGTACGGGGAACCGAGGCTCCCTGTCCAGAACGCGATGATTCTAGAGGACCCCACATGGCCCAGCACTAATCCTTGTGGCCTAGTTCGTCTTAATATGTCTGTATATGTTTTTCGGGCCCCGCAGTGGTCCAGTTACCCCGCGACCTCCAGACGACCTCGTCTACG
Organism: Paralvinella palmiformis; assembly: GCA_025642065.1. NCBI lineage: Eukaryota > Metazoa > Annelida > Polychaeta > Terebellida > Alvinellidae > Paralvinella > Paralvinella palmiformis. The sequence goes on from JAODUP010000107.1 coordinate 321,357, forward strand.
GCACTTCCTGCCTATTGTCGAAGGTAAACATTACCATGTAATATACCTACAACACGTTTTACACGGTACGCTGATACCCCATTATCGCTATCTTCGATTTACAGAGCTTTCCAATCGCCTTCTTCGACGGCCAGGTCACGTGACATTGGCACGTGATCAGTCGGCGAGAGGAAGGCGACGCAGCATCCATCCCGACTGACCTCGTTAACCTCGCCAACCGGTGGCGCCAGGTTGAAATTAGGACAATATGGCCGCCCGATTAATACGGAAGATTGGCGCGTTGGTGTTGGAATTGGACAGCTTTAATGGCGGAGGGAGATGTGTGGTTCGTACGAAGAACAGCCTCGAGGTGAAGATTATCAGGTCAGGTCAAAGAAATTATGGCCTCGTGTAAGTTGGTTTGTTTAAAAGCAAACTTACGGTCATTCAATTCGGTTGGAGGGTGTGTATGTGTGTGTGGGGGGGGGGCGTCATGCCGGCATACTTGGCGCAGTTGGTAGTGCATTGACCTACCGACCATTAGGTCGCGGGTTCAGTTCTCAGAGTTACCGATTTATGTGGGATGTTTCATTTTATAATCTCATTTCTCGAGGGAGTCGCCCCACTCGGGTATATATTCTAGGCTAATATAAAACTGAAAGACTGACTCAGTTCACTCACTCATTCACTTCACTCTTTATTTTTGGCTCTTCTTCCTCAAAGTTATTATTTATTTCATAATAAACAGATGACAAAGATATAAAGGTGTTTTATATTATTAACCTGATCTCTTTAATAATACGAGCCACTTATGATAGAGTGGCGGAATATACTCTGGCACACGTTGTCTGATCTATTAACAGCTGAACGAGTTCCACCGTTACTTGCTCCTGACGAGAAATGGCCTAAGATGGTTGCTACGCGGACCGCCGCATGATGCTCGTCTGGATTATATAATCCACACACAGGAAGTTGGTTGTTAAGGGATTTTTAAGAAAAAAAGACATTCGGGATCGGATCCGGGGTCACGTGGTCTACAGATTTCACATAACGTATTAGGGATCTTTCTTTAGCAAATGTACTGTTTGAGATCCCTGCTGGAAATAGACCTAGATCATGGACCGAATTTGATTAATTCTGGCTTGTATCATTTCTTTATGAATTATTATTATTATTATTATTATTATTATCATCATCATCATCATCATCTTCATGAGGACAAATTTAAAACCCTTTTTATTGGTTTCTAGTAATATATAAAAATATTTATTTCCAAGAATCCACCCGTTTTACTCCTCCTATTTTAAATAAATCACGGAAATAAATGTCCATAGATATTCAGTTACATTAACCGTCTGAGTTTCACTTCCGGTTTGAGACATTTTTTTATGGTTTGTATGCAAATTAGCCTCGTCTCGCAGGTGAAGTCCGCATAATGTTTGATCACAGACGGTCAATATATATATATATATATATATATATATATATGTTTCTGATACGTTGCGGAATTAATACAAAATTAAAAGAGTATGCATAAATCATTGACCTGAAAGAAAACTAGATCAAACACGACCGCCGATTTGATGGCAAACAGGTCCCAACTTCCGGTCGGGGCAAAAAGGAACGCAGACTGCTATAATCGGGTTTATAAACATGGTGAATTATTGTTGTGTCGATGGTTGCATAAGCCGTGGGCGTGAAAATAATACAAACGGGATGTCTTTTCATCGGTAAGTATAAGGAACACAGTTAAAATAGCTGTTAATGCGTTTTGTGGTGGGAAATTAAGTTTAACTATTATTATTATTATATTTAGCCTGTTCGACAACGCCCTTCTGTTTCTGGCGTTTGATACCAACTAGACTAGATCTACGGACATGCATAAAGCGACATTTACGTATTTAGTGGCATATACTAGGAGAGGAATAATATAGATTGTCTGCACGCACAAAAGTATAATGCACACGTCACAATAAATTCCGTATTCATAGGTTCAAAACTCGAAACGCAGCCGCTTCAACGTTGCTTTTTGCCACTACCGGAAGTGAGCGCTGATTGGTCATGGCGGCCCAATTAAACGCCACTGAGTGCGCGGTCTAGTTTTCTTTCAGGTCAATGGCATAAAAGATCAATGAACGTTTACAAAGAAAACTCAGTCAGGAGAATTTGCATATATGACATCACTTTCGGCATACGTCGTCTGTGGTAGTGAAGACTCATGAATATGCAAATCGATAAAGCGATTAGGAATGTTATCATTTATTTTGACAAATGATATCTATCTTTCTATGTTAAATGTAAAAAAAAAATAAAAGTGATATGTTATGGTTGTCTTGGCATGTAAACCTACGGTAGGAGACTTGTCGGTTAGAAAGGATGGTCGCTATTAATGGTTGTCTAAGTGATGTCTTTAAGTAAATCTATACGTGGTGATATTGTCGTTGTGGTTGTTCTTATTGTTGTTGTTGTTGTTGTTTTTCGTGTTGTTGTTGGTGTTGTTGTTGTTGATGGTGGTGGTGAAGATAATGATGTAAATGTTGTTGTTAATGATGACATTGTTCTTGGAGATGTTATAGCTGATGTGGTCGTCGTCGTTGTTGTTGTTGTTGATGATGTTGTAGTTAGCAACAACATACGTCATTGCCGTTAATTAAGTTGTTGTTTTCGGCGCATCCGGGACAATGTTATGAGGTTTCACCTAGGCTACCCGTCTCAGAAGACCACCTGCCTAAATTGACATCCATAGACCAGCCGCGAGGTCTTATATTGGCCTCTTCAAACCAGGAAGGCTTCCAAAACAAACGAGCCTAAATAAAATGTGGTGACTACCGGAAACAAATACTCCATTTTAGTTAACGATATGACTGTTACGGATGCGATAAAAACAAACCCTCCGAGTTCGGTTCAAGCCTCATTTGATTCAGGTGCAATTTGCTGTATCATCGTGTTTTCTTCTTTTTTTCAGAATGAAAGATCACGGATCGTCATGGACATCGTAAACGAGGAATGTCCATCTTCTGTAATTTGTAGGAACCCATTCCGGAGGCAAATCTTAGTTTTTATTTCGCTAAAATGATTCTTCCGGTTAACCTTTTTTTTATCAGTACAGGTCAGGGGTGACTACGCGTGAACTGATGAAATGTAGATCCGGTAACCAGGTACAAAAATAGATCCAGGAGTAAAACTGCGTCTGGATCAATGAGTTACTTTCCGGTTTAATCTCAACTAGTCCTCAATGTAAACCGGCTAGGTGACTTCCATTTACAAAGATATATGTCACTTATTAATTAAACCGTTGTTGCGTCGATAAAACTGGTTTGAGAATCAACATCAATCATGATATATAATACCTATAAACATCCGGTACGTGGTGATAAATTATTGCGGATAACATGTTTTGGTTTTACCGCATTCCGCAAACGCAAGTCTCATACGCCCAAGCTATGTACACGGCTCTATTTTGTAGCGCGCATATACATATGAGCGTAGCATTCACTAAGTGCATGATATATGTATTATTCCGCCGTTCAGCTGGCTCGTTTCTAATTTCGGTCGAGTGAGTGAGTGAGTAAATACTTTTTTTAGCATCAACGGTGGCCTGAGTTACCGTCGACGAATATGCTTGTGATTATCACGAATATGATTATCACGCCGAAGCCTTTTATCGACAGATGAAACACCGCACATAGGCAACACGGATTCAATCCCACCACCCACAAGTTAGAACTGCAGCGCACAACCAGCTACATCACGGAAGGAAGTATCTCTCTCTCTCTCTCTCTCTCTATATATATATATATATATATATATATATATATATAATTGTATATGACTACAATAGAAGTTCTAAAAAAAATATGCTAACACCCTTTAAGTCTGTAATCTATAATATAATGAATATTCTGCAAAACACAAACTTACCCAGAATTCTGAAATCCATCCCTCCCTCCCCCTCCCCACCTACCTCCCCTTCGCCGGGTTTTCAGCAACATTGAGATAAATGCCTCTTCTTCCTCTGTCAAGGACAAATCCCGAAGTTAACGTACGAGTGTCATCACCTAGCGGCCAATGAACACTTCTATCGTTATCAACAGACCTTAGACGACCTCAAACATCAGAGATTTAATCCTATATTCCGTCCAACTTACTAATAACAAGAAAAAGGTAACATCTCTCTCTCTCTCTCTGTGTGTGTGTGGGGGGGGGGGAGTTACGCGACTAGATTTCTTTCATCATATAGGCTGAGAGATAATACCTAAGATTGATATCTGTGATTTGGAAAGCTTCCACATGCGTGTTATTAGTGTGTGTGTGTGTCTCTCTCTCCCTCTCTCTCTGTGTGTGTGTGTGTTGGGGGGGGGGTGATGCAGGGTTGTGAGGAAGTGTTGTCAGATCGACTTCCTAAGATAAGTACTATTTATTGAGGGAAACTTTTGTTTGTGGTTTGTATTTGTTTATTTGTTTACATTTTGTCTCTCCCCTTTGTCTGTGTTGGCAGTGTGTGTGTGTGTGTGTGTTGGCACTAGCTCAGAATGTTTATATAACCATACAATCCTATTATCCTACAAAGCTATATATCAATTAATCTATTCCTTGTCATTACTTCTAAGAAACTCTCCAGATGTATTTTCATGCACACACACACACACACACATATATATATATATATATAATGTGTATACATCTATTTAGTTGATTGGCTTACGTACACAGATGTAACCATTGGGCGCTTGAACAAGTACGCGTCTGCCTGCACTCAATCATTCGCCTCTACAAGCCCAAATACTCACTTCCACGTAACCCTATACACCAGCCGCGTACAAACATCCGGGCGTGTACCCGTGTACGTCCACGCAACACTCAGCCAAAGATGAGAAGGCGTAATAATACTCAACCGGAGTTGTTACTATTTGCCAGCTTGCGCAACATAGTTATGGTTGGCCAGGCGAGCCATAATTCGGTATTTAGCCACGCGTCTATAAAACCAGACGCGTGTCTAAATATTTAAAAAGGGCTAAACAAAAATGATCAGGAATAAACATTTATGTTTAATAAACTTGTCGTGGATGTCATATTTATTTGTATGAATATGCGTGTTTTCATTGACCATTAATACTAGTCTGGATAACATCCTTGAAAAACTTCGTTGAGAATCAATAAGCAAAGAAATATTTTGTAAGATTTGTAAAACCCATTTATTTAAATTAGCCTATTTATAATTTATAAACCTGTGTATTTGTGAATAAAACGCGTTTATGCTATATGAGCTTTGAAAATGTAGTTGTTTTAAGGCCACGTTTGTACACAAGGCAGGTTATATGGGCCGAGCGACCTCTAAAGGTAATGAGGCGACGTGAAAGATGAAGCACCCTTCTGACATACCTTGGCTTGAGTTAGAACTTAGGTACAGCAGATCTATGGCCAACCGCGCTAACAGTTAGGCCATGGAGGTGCCCCTATATCTCATATAGGAGCACCTCCATGGCCTAACTGTTAACTCTGAACATGTTTTAATTACGTCTAAAATATAACGCGCCTCAGAGCAATTCCAGTCGAATATGGCGCTACATAAAATATTATTATTATTATTATTATTAATGATACCATTTGGTTGATCACGTTATTATTTCGTAGGTTAACTTATACACGCGTGTTAAAATAATAATACACACGTGTTAAGATAATTATATACGCGTGTTAAATAATTATACACGCGTGTTAAAATAATTATACACGCGTGTTAAAATAATTATAAACGCGTGTTAAAGCACGCGTGTTAAAACAATTATACACGCGTGCTAAAACAATTATACACACGTGTTATAATAATTATACACAAATTTATAAACGTCGCAGTGATTTGCGGATGTGTAATTCACTTAACGCGGGCGCTTATATAAAATAGTCCGTTCGTGAACATTATGCATTACGGGTCGAATGGCTAATCATGAAGTACGCAGTGCGGTCACGTACAGCGTACACAGTACAGTCACGTACAACAACAACAAGAAAAAGAACAACAATTACGGTGTTGTCAGTTACGGGGGGGGGGGGTTCTCTCCCCCTGGCGGTGAGTTATTGATAAAGCTGTCCCATTTATAAGTCTAACTGTTCTATGGATGGAAGAAGTTCCCCGTGTCTTCGAATTTGTCTCGGTCGGAACACGTCTACGGCACTGGCTCGTCGCGGCTGGATTTCGAATCCAGAACAATATGCTAGCTAGGTAGAGTATCTCAACCAATCGCCAACCACCCCCCCCCCCCACCCCCAATCCCGATATGATATAATTATTAGTATGGCTGACTTCTCCGGATTATGTTATCATAACCTGTTCTACTTTATCGTCATCGGCGACCCGTTATTCTGGAGCGTACAGACTGGATCCAGAACTTCTGTTTGGGTTTCGTCTCCCAGACAATATATATATATATATATATATATATATATATATATACTCATCTATACATACATACATATTGGACGCTCCGAAAGCGCAGTAAATAGAGCATTGCGCTATAAACCTCCAGTTCATAGGTTCGAATCTGTTTTGGGGGATGTTTCCCTAAGAGATCAACTTTCTGACGTTCTATTCGGGGTGAGAGGCTAAACGAACCTCTCACTCACTAACATAGATACGTAATACATACATACATACATACATACGACAGCGCGTACGCACGAACACTCGCGCGTCTGTAACAACAATAATGATAAAGTGTACTACTAGTTAAGTTGATATAGCGCGCAGAACGGCAGGTAGAAATTAACCACAAAGTGACAAAACTAGATTATAAGTAAAGAATATCAATCCTAACTATATTAAACAGATAGATGGGAAATAGGCATCCAAAGTCACAACTTACAGCGGCATTGGAACTACGACTTAAGGGACCGTCTCACTATTATTGTTATTTTATGGTCTCTTTCGTGCACACGATAACATAAATGGGTCACGTGAGCTATAAATCCAAAAAGAGGAGACGAAAGATAAAACATCATCCTGACATAACAAGATCGGGATTTGAACCCGAATAGCAGGAGGTTTATTGTCATCGACGTTTCCCACAAACTCGTGATGTAGTTCGTAACCCAAGACAAAGCGCGGATCGCGAGATCGAATCGCAACGATGCTGGCGCCTGGGGGATGTTTCGTTCTTCAGTAAATCGTTTCGCCCTGATCAACTCGTCTCATCTCGGCCGAGTCGAGTGTCGAGGCCAGTCGGAGCAGCTTTTCGTCCATTATTTATATACGTTCAGTCAGCTTTCCGAAATAAACTGTTTCGTTTGGCTGTCCTAGGTAACTGTCACGGGTCGATCTGATGTAAACAGATCGGACAACGAGCAGGCACAGGTACGAGTCAGCTCCGACGAAATGATCTGTTTGCGTACCCCAGTAACTCCCTCCACGAATTATAGGCTTCCCGATAGTAAACAGTTGCCAACGTCCTACCCTCCTACGTGGGCGCCTCCGTGGTCTAACGGTTAGCGTGTCGGATCACAGATCACTACCACCCGCGTTCGAATCACGGCGTTGGCATATCTGAAGGGTGTTTCATCTTTGACTTCGATGCATTACCTTCGGAGGTCGCTCGGCCCATTTAGCCTACCGTGTGCGCAAAAGTGGCCGTAAAACATCAATCATCATCATTATCATCATTATCATCATTCACCGTCCCACGTCCCCCTTTAACCTATGGCTATTGTTTATTTATCACCATTGTGGCTAATTAAAAGCTAATGATCGTCCATTTCCTCGTTTATTGCCCACCGCCATAACAAGGAGGCCGCCATGATGTCAGTAGCGGGCACGCGTCGCCGGCTGCCGACTACCGGAAGTGACTCATCGTATAATTTTAGCCGTCCACGTGGCGTTTCTTTTTCCGTGAAATTGGTCGTCGAACAATTTCTGCTCGCGCGTCTTAGCACATTTCGGCGAATGATGACTGGCGAGAACGGCTGGTGTAAGGGCTTCGTGGTAATGTAATGCATTATGTGTGCTATGCGCAACGATATGTTCACTTATGAGGTCCAAATGGCGATTGGCTAGCAGTGGGTAAGGTTTTTGAGGGCGAATGAAGGTATCCTAAGTGTTACACCACTGTGCCTCTTTACTAAGGGAGGGGGGGTGTTCCTACGTACCCTCTCATTCAGATTGCCTATAGAAATGAAATAATCAAGGCGAAGCCTTTTCCCGAAGGTTTGAAACATCCCACAGACGACAGATACAACAGTGGAAATTGTTGCTACAACTTGGAATCTTCGGGAATATCTCTTGTAATTCTTCGTTCGAGCTAAATCGCTAATTTCCGATTTGTTCTTGATCGAGCCCTTTATGCAGATTAAATATTAAACAACAAATATGACCTAATATTTAACAACAACAGAACAAGCAAAAATACAGAAGTAAGACCCAAAAGTTCCCAAACTTCAGAATATAACAGCACAAACATCTTGTACCCTTGAAAACCGATCTCGGCCCCAGCCCCATCGTAGCCGAAAGTGGGAACATTGCTTTAAGAATAGTTACAACAACAATAACAACAACAACGGCAGTAGCAATAGCAGCAGCAACATCAGTATCTGCAGCTGCGTAGCATATTTCCCGATGGTTTAGAGCCCGAAGGCGGCCAGTTTTGTCGCTGCACGTGCGCTGCCCGGAGAAGCCACAACGAGCCATCCATCTCTCTCTCTCTCTCTGCAGACACGAAGATTTCCTTAACAGAGGAGAGGGAGCAGCCCGCGAGGGAGTATTAATTATCAGACGGCATTCCGAAGGAGAAATGCTCGCCCATGTTGCTCGCCCGGACATGTTGGTTGGATGGCGGCCATGTTTACAGGATGTTACGAGCGCCACGTCTCTTCCGATTTACGGCCAACTTCGGCTTGAGTGACGTAACCGGATGCGCGTTCGATCGTCGGGAGGGGGGAGTTGAGGGAGGGATATTTTCTAGGGTTGTTTTCTAGGAAGAAACTTTTAGGCAGCGAACCAAATCAACCAGGGCGGCGGTTGACTTCATAATCAGCGTCTCCTTAACTGACCGCTGCCAACGAAAAACGAAACGGTGTATCTCCCCGCACGTACGAACGTACGTACATATGTACTCTCGCGCATGTTCTCGGGCACGTAAATGTGTGGGTTACGGAAAACCCATACACAAATATATACAGAGGCTCTCTCTCTCTCTCTCTCTCTCTCTCTCTCTATATATATATATATATATATATATATATATATATATATATATATAACTTGAAATTAACGACTGATGAACCGGTCATTTTTAATCTTGCAATGACACATTATGAAAGATGTCACTTAATATAGTTTAGTATATAGGTCATTTCGTTCCCACCCTCTCTCATTTTAATCTCTCTCACACTCTCCCCCTCTCTCAACACTTACTTAATCATTCCGTCTTTGGTTCCCATGACCTTGACCTTGTCGGGATCGTAGTTCAACTTCCGGGGCGTGGCCGAGAAGAGTCCGTACATGACGGATGGATTGGTCATGAAGTCCGACCAGAAGCAGACGGTCAGAGGTTTGATGTTTTGTCCATCCTTATCTGATGCGGCCTTCTTGAGAAGGTCGCGGGCCAACGAGAGCATCATATTGACGGGAAGGCTATTCGGACGTCGTCAGTACGTCGAGTTAGCACCTAGCGGCCAGCAGCGGATGTATCCGGACGACGACGATAATAAGAACGACGTGGGTTGACGGCGTCTCGAAATCCCGGAACAGGGATCGGTCAGTAATCCGTGATCTGAAGCGATCTGCGATCCGGCGAAATGACCACTCGGAGGCGATCGGGGATCATAATCGCCACCCGGAAGCGGAAAGGCTGCTCGTTCGCGCGTGCGTACGCGTGTCTCGGTAAGGACAGGCGAGTTGAATGGTTCGTAGTAAACTCGGGAGCCGCTCTGGAACTCTGGTCTCGACTCGCGCGCGCGCACACCCTCGCTCAGTCTCGCTGTCGGTCTTTTCTCTAACCTTCTCCGGTTTGGTTCGTCGGTAGGCGAAAGTCGGCATCCGGTGAGGTGGGTAGGAGGGGGGTGTTGATTCTGGATCCCAGCACCGAGAAATACTGAACAGGGCAACGATGCCTTCGGTGTTCTGGATCTAAGAGCGGGCTCGGATTGGTGGCCAGCTTCAAGACGACCAAACGGAAGAAGAATGAAGTAGATGGTTCTAGGAAGCCCTCCCCTTCCTTTCTCTCTCTCTCTCTCTCTCTCTCTCTCTCTCTCTCTCTCTGATCCGCGACTACCCCCCAGCCACCCCCTCCCCCCGTCTCTCCCTTTTCTAGGTCTGCCTCTCCGTGCCTTACCCGGATCCCAGACTTCCAGGAGCTCAGTTATGCGCGCGAGGCGCATCCTGTAAAGTTGCCACTTGGCGAGTGGACGAGACATCACCGAGAATGTAATGTCCACGGGATCGTATGCCGGTACGAGACTGTGTCCGCGTTAAAACAATTGATCCGGAGACGGACTGTTCCGAGAAAAGACACTTCTGGAAACCGGACACTTGAGGTCGTCGCCGGTTGACACCGCCTCAAACCTACTCGGATGGATAACGATGGAGCAGCAACCACCAGGAGGCGTTCCGGTAAGTTTGATGATAGATATCGCCCTTTTTTCAGGAAAAGGAACTTCCGTTTTTATATCATATAAAAGTTTACGACATCTCTCGGCAGATATAATGCACTCGTTTGACCTGCCAGAGTATGGCTTAAAATTACTTGAACTACTGATATTACTGTTAATAAAAATATTACTGTTACGACCCAACCAGTACATAATTACTACTACTACTACTACTGTTGCTGCTGCTACTATCGCTAGGTGTCTCCGTGGACAGAGCGGTAGCTCGGCTGGTCACAGATCTCTAGCACTTGGGTTCAAAACTACTCGCTTACCGATGTCTAAATGATGCTTAATTTTTTACTTTATGCCATGACCTTTGGAGGTCGCTCGGGTCATTTTGTCAGACGTATGCAGAAATGAGGTGGCCTTAAAACGACAACAACCACTACTATTGCTACAACAACAACTACTACCTCCACTACTATTTCTAGTTACTTCCTCCACCCTCACCACGAGAACTATTAATTCTGCTTAATTAAAAATATTAATAATAATATGGTAAATTCTGTAAATATTAAAGACGGTTAACCTAGAAGTATTCAGGTAGATGGAGAACCAACACTTCGAAGTTATGCAGCAATATCTGACTCGGTGAGCCAGAATTCTAGCCGAGAATCGTTCTGCACGTAACAGTTTTTGTTCCAGAAATAGATCTACGCCCGTCTTTCTGCGACGTTTGTACGAAGATCTTAGACGTACCCAGTTAAATGAAGAACCGTTCGAAAAACGTGTCTCGTCATTTACGCGGATTTATGATTTCACAAAAATAAAAGTGAACGTAAACCTTTTGCCAGGATAAAACACGCTCTCTCGCGTAAGTTATCCCACTTCCGCAGAAGTCTTCCTCCTCAAATTCACGTTCAACTTATATACCATGAGGTGCATGGGAGATACTTTGCGTTCGGGTACATAAAGGCGCATCGATTTGAAACGTTTAGCAACAACTGCGCATTCCCTTTTCGCAACGAGTCTCCTTTGCCCTGTACTGGGCGGCTCTTAAGGAGGAGTGCATCTGGAAGAAGGCGAAAAGTTTGTTTTTCGATGAAGTTGCACGCACTAACAGCTGCGCCATTCTTTACAGCACGCGTAGAAAGCAAAGCGAAGAGACCAGATAACGAATTTGAATATCGATGGATGGACTTTCATCTTCCATCATAACATATGAACTTTGGAGGATCCGGACACGCGGTGGTTCTGGAGCGTGGCTGTACGGGATGGAATCTGCCGGCCGATCCGGGTAGAGCGTCGATTGATCTTTAAAGGTTATAGAAGTGATGTTTTGTGGACATGAGAGATACCATATTCCTCAGCACTTCATAAATAAAGTAGAGAGAGGGGGGGGGGAGTCATTTGTACAAAACGTGCGGTTGGTGCGCAGCCTTAAGTATTCCAACAGAGAGAGAGAGAGAGAGAGAGAGAGATCCCTGGGCGCCAATCACACGTAATTCGGCCGTCTGCGCGTTAAAGTAGTTCCGGTTTGTTTATTTGTTTGTTTGTTTGTTTTTTGTTTCGTTCGTCGTTCACCGGATTCGGTCCGAACCGACCCGTTTCTGTTACCTGTGGTAAGCAGATACACAGCGACATCTGGCCGATATTTGCCAACAACAACCAGATATCGACAACAGATGGCGTCCTATTTTATCCGCCTCCGACACGCTTCCGGTGAAGGCCTACTGCGTATCCCTTTAATGCCTTCATTATTTCGTCTGCCACATTCTGGCCTCCGTTCGGTGATGACCGGAAGTCATCAGATTTGAGTTCAGCAGCAGCAGCCAGGTCAGAAGGGGTGATGGTGGTGGTAGCAGGACTTTAATTGGGTCTCGGTTCTAATTTAACTCCGAATAAACCGCGGTATTGTTGAAGATTCCGAGTGTAATGTTATGGATTTGTTACGATCCAGATTCTCCCGGACTGAGATCTTCTATTGGCCAATATTTAAAGGGCATCGGTATGCGGGGTGGGTGTATATCTCAATGGCCAAACTGGTAGCGCGGTAGGCCACGGACCTCAATAACCCGGGTTCTGGTTATGTCTGAGGGGTGTTTCATCTTTCACTTCGCCTTGTTACTGTTGGAAATCAGTCATTTATCCGGGTGTGTGCTCATAAATGGCCGTAAAACAGCAATATAACAAGTGTGCCCATACCCACTAAATCATAGACATAATCAGGTTGCATTCCGGACAACCGGATAATTCGCGAGCACGATCCAGGTGTATCCCGTACTAAGATGATCCCAGTTGAAGTCGTATCCAAATCCGTAATAAGTCGCAGACGCATTCTAGTAGTATACCACCCTGCCTTATCCTAACAATAAGAATGACCCTGATGAAACATCCACCTCGGCCTACGCACCAAGCCACAGCTTTGTGCTTTGCGTGGGACCCCCCCCCCTTCTACACTAACACGTGACGTAGAAGCTTTTGGCCAATTAGAAAACGGTATAACATTTATTGACAGCAAAATGGGCGTATGGAATATTAATAAAAACAATAACACGGCTTTAGACCGAATATTCAGCTCTCTCTTAGATGATAAATATCACTCGACTGTTATCCCCGCATCATTCACCTGGAACCCGCGAGCTATCGCCTACAGCAAGTCGCGCATGCGTAGATCTAGCCCGCGGTGAAACTATTTACAGGAACAAAACTTTAACATCCGACATTAAACAGAAAGAAACACGAGAAAAGACCCGAAGGCTGTGAAATTCATTAGCACGTATTTTAAATACTAATTACAAGCAGATCGTTGTGTTAACTAACAATAAAATCTCGCGTAGAGGTAAATAGACAGACAGATAGATAGATAGATAGATATATAAATAAATATATTTATAGATAGATAGATTAATAGTGGTATATATATATATATATATATATATATATATATATATGAGAGAGAGAGAGAGAGAGAGAGAGAGATGAGTAGAGATAGATAAACAGCATAATATATATATATATATATATATATATATATATATGATAGATAGATAGATAGATAGATAGATAGATAGATAGAGAAATAGATAGATAGAGAGCGAGAGAGAGAATTAGAGAGCAGGACTATCTGTAGAATAGGCACAATGGCCAAATCATTTCGTTTCTAACAATGCCACAGAATTTTCCAAAACAAAACAAACAAATCCGTACCCAGTCAGTTCGTATCTGCCGACGAGCGTCTATCGTAACAACCTTCGGACGTTACCCAAACATTTTCGATCAAGAAAACGTCTCGAACTCCTCAATACATTTAAATTGGCCTCAGTAGATAACGAGTAACAGATTGGCGAGAGAGAAACGCCAAGGCCCTGGCTCGTCGGGTCAATAATTTATGGCCGCCGTTGGCCGGCGCTGAAACGCGCCGCAACCATAAACATGCGCCAATGTTTCAGCCGGCTCCGACTGGCCCTGGCTGAAACAGCATTTCGGGGGTTGTTTCGGTTATATTCCAGTTGTTTTCTGTGTGTCTAGTTTCCTCGTCTGAGTGAGCGTGCGAGAGAGAAGTAGGGGGAGATAGAGGGGAGAATGACGGGTAGTAGGAGAGGGGGGGGGGGAATTGAGAGGAGAAACGCGGGAAAGAGACAAAAAACAAGGAAAATTAAAAACGGCGCGCAAAAATACCTAACAAGAATCACGCGCGGCTAGCTCTAACGTTTGATGGTATGTGCATCGTGATGTGCTCGTCGGCCGAGAACTGGCGCGTATTATTCAGGTCGACTGTCAAATATGGCCGCCACTAATCTACGGGAGATGTGATATATCATAGCTGTTTGGCATACAGCGGCTTAGAGAGAGGCTGGGGGGGGGGACATTTAGGGAGGCCTTAATTACGGAAGCTCTGAAAGTCAACCGTCATCGACGTTCAGTTCGACTTTTGTTGTCGGCTTTCCAGCGCGCGGCGTTCTCGTGCCGAGGTGGCGCCACCGTCTGTGGCGGTTCTCGCGCGCCAAGTATCGCGTTACTTCGGAGAGTTTCTTTTCCCCTTTTTTATCTTCTTCCTGCTCCCGGATTCGAAGATTTAGAGCTGGAAGCGATGGTAAATTTACGTATTACACGTGTAACGCTGTTTTTTCATCGTACATATTTTATTATTATTATTATTATTATTATTATTATTATTGCAAGCATTGATTATTAGCATAGTACATAGAAACATATTTCAAAGTTAGTTTGTATATTTGTGTAACCAACAAAGTTTTAGTTTCGCCTAGTTGCCTCACATATCAATAAATAAGGAAATATATAATCACGTTTAACCTTTGAGGTAATGTTACTTCGAAATAGCAGACGATAAGTTATTATCTTGAGTCGGCCGTTGAAGCAAATATCTCGATTTTCTTGATATTCTCAAAGTCGGCTTTTTTAAGGCCAAATGTCGTAAAACGTTTGTTTTTATCGAAGCGAAATTAAAGCCAGTCGTGTTGTGTGTAGATATGGATGTATACATTCAACAGTCAACAGTTAATGTTGTTGTAATAAATGTTAGACAGTCACGGGGGGGGGTAACAAATAGCCCCCCCCCCTTCTCTCTCTTTGTGTGTATGTTGTGTGTTTTGTGTGTAACGAATATGTCGAATAAGCACTTAGTTGTTTGAATTATGTGTCTTACTATGGAAGTAAATGGGACCGTAGCCTGGCCCAGACATTGCTTTGATTTAACAGTATATATATATATATATATATATATATATATATATATATATATATATATATATCATATATATATAATTCATTTGTTATTTATATTTGTGCGTGACATATTGGGGTTGGTGGAACCAATATATTTAGTTTAGGAGGCTATAGTTCAGGTGCACTTATCAACAATATTTAAAACATTATTTGAATAACCCGACACTTCTCGACCTGTGTGTGTGTGTGTGTGTGTGTGTGTTGGGGGAGGGGGGGGTGATGCAAGTTTCCTGTCAAGATCATGTGAATGAGTGATTGTCAGTTATTCGCAACCGACGGAAAGATGCGTCTTGACAGCCGTCTGACATCAGGCCTCATTAGTCGAGAATACACTCGAACTACTCAACACGCCAGGCAACATACCGCACGTGACGCTAATGTCGAGAACTGCAAAGGTGACGTCACTAGTGATTAATCGAATGGCGCGGCATCATCGTAAATAATTGCCGCCAAATACTTCTGGGCTTTGTTGTTGTTGTTGTTTTTATTGTTGTTGTTTTTACTGTTGTTGTTGTCCGGCCACTCTCCATGTTCACTCATACCCATCCTCATAAGTTAATATCCGGCTCCACTCGTATAGGCCAATCCAGCCCAGATCAGGATCGATCCAAACAAGTCTCCGGATTAAATCGACCGAAAAGTTGACGAACACCAATGTCAGTCGACGTTATGTGGTTATAACGAAGTATAAATATGTGCTCTCTCTCATTCTCTCTCACTCTCTCTCTCTCTCTCTCTCTCTGTGTGCGCGCGCGCGTGTGTGTGGGTGTGCGCGCGCACGTGTGTTATCGATATTCAAACATAAACATATATATAAACACGCTATATAACTAGCAATCTGTTTTATCCGTTCCTATTCAAGTAAAGTGGATACACACACACACACACACACACACACACAAAAAACATATATATATATATATATATATATATATATATATAATGATAGATAGATAGATAGATAGATAGATAGAGAGGAGGGAGGGTTACATAAATAATTACTAAATGTTTGTTCTGTTTACATTTGTTTCAACAACAGTCTCGTTTGTCAGACATAAGACCACGTGATTGATGACGTATATTAGAAAGGCTTTAGCGTAGACTTGGAGATATATTAAATGACTAAATATCGGATTATAAATAGAAGACATAAAGACAGGATGAAACTGCGACTTTTGTCTTTATTCTGCTACATCAATCATCATCGTCTCAAGTTTTTCGAACTTCAGCAAAATTCAACACTCGCCAGATAAAGCCCCGCGCACCCACCCTGTCTCCCGGTCAATTCTAATTCGCCCTTAAGAAGAATAGATATGGTGGGTAGAGTATCAGAATAAATACATTTTTATCTTCCCATGCATCCTTGTAAGCAAACAATATTTATTAACAGATATGGCATATGATTCATAGCTTTATTTTCTTTAATATACACATTTCTATTTCGCGGTAAAACGCTTAGGTACGAAAAAATACGGTACGATTTTCTGCCAACAAATTGTTTTAATTTATCACCCGGGAGATGATAAATATTGTGTTTGACTGAGATATATGTTTGTTTATATATTAGCTTACTGGTTAGCAACTTAGTCTTCATATAGTTGACTCAAACTAAAATTATGTAAATAATAATAATAATAATAATAATAATAATAATAATAATAATAATAAATAATCAAAACAACAACAATACTGCTATTATTATATCAAAACTACTATTAATGATAATTGCTCAAATATCTTTGGTTACAATGCCATTAAACCATATATATATATATATATATATATATATATATATATATATATAATTTAAATTATAGTAGGGGTTTTACTATTTTACAAACACTTTAAGCAATTCTTAATTAACATTCATAAAGCTTAACGTTCGATTAATATGGTAAATGGTGCCCGTGGCGCCCACTGGTTAAGCAATTAGCAGTTAGAAGTTTGTTCCGATTACCGTCTGGAGATTCCATAAGATAAAATTTAAAAACAACATTTCGGCCAAAGGCGGTCACTCTCTCCGATTCGGGGAACATTTCGCGCGTAAATGATCCAAAGCTCAATTTTTGTCAGACAACCCGCGGTCGAAGCTAATTAGTTGTAGAAATAAAACTATTTCCGGTTGATTTTGACGAAATATCAACTTGGCTAGAATGGATTCGGTTTTGATGAAATGGTTCGAAAAATGATAACGCCCAACGCTGGCCTTTTATTTATTATCCGCCCGGTCCGCCGATTCAAGCCCAACGAGAATGATTGTTGATCGGTTGTCCATACGGTGGCGCCATCTGAAGGGTGGATTATAAAACAAAATGAGATTTTCTCGACCGGTCTTTGAAGAGGGCTGGCTGGCTGCCTCGTTTAGTGGCCGAGTCATCATTAGCGATATCACATCATAACGTGTTAGTAGCTAGAATCGTGGATCAAACTCAACAACAACGCATCATTCGCGAGGAGTTTCCTCGCCGGATGTGAATTAATTTATATAGTTCACTGTCCGTCTGTTGATTTCAGTAACTTAATGGGACGGTCACCCTCAGAAATATTTTTTAAACATGTAATGCTTAGAACAGTAGCCAAAAATTCCACAATAATAACCACCAAATATACCTGATATCATAGATATAGGGAAATAATCCAAATTACTGGAGGGCCGCCATTACGGCTGCACCGGAAGCCAGATTCAAAGGCGGGAAGGAGAAAACTGAAATGCTCTGACGTCACATGGGCGATCTCTAGACTGACGCCGATTATAGTTTCTCTTGAGCGTTAATATCTGAGCCATTTTGAATCATCTTCCTCTTGTCAGGTTCCTTCTGGCTCAAATTGATATGGTTGTGTGTCATTAATGACGTAATTTTAACAAGATAATGCCGTTTAGTTCTGGAATAATTCTTTGCTCGCACTTGTTTACATGCTTTTGTACGGACTCTACAGACTTCTGGTCAATCGGATATGGTCAAGTGACTTCAGCATTCAGGAGCTTCCGCTATCTGTCTAGCTTCAAAATGGCGGCGCTCACAGGCCATTAAAAGTCGTTTAAACAGCACTTTGAACTGGATTATTTAATATGTGGGTGATCGTTTTCACATTTTAACATCATTTATGATATTTGTGAGCATATCTGTATTAGTCCTGAAAATTTAAAATGAAGGTGGAATATCCCTTTAAGCATTCATCCACTCCAGTGTGTTACACGGATGTTGTTACTGGTCGTTATTGGTTTTGTTGTTGTGTTGTTCTTGTAGGCTGTGGCTCATTAATTAAATGAGTGTATATTTATCAGTTACTGTTTTCTCTGATTGTTGTTGTTGTTGTCGTTGTTTTATATTGTTGTTGCTGTGATGTGTTTCAGTAAAAAGAATGCTTTTCTATAAGTCACTGCATATTTATTATAATAATCATGTTTAATGAACTAAACGTAAATTTATTGGGGTAGACGTCACGGCCTGACGTGGTTCGAGGCGACTCAAAATATTTTTTTTTTTTGTTTGTTTGTTTGTTTGTTTTGATAAGGGGGTGATGTTTAAAGTTAAGAAGAGTCCATCTAGTACCGCCATCTTTTGATCATCTCTCATCACCTGAAAAGGCACACCAGGCCACATCTAAACAAAATCAAGGGGGAGGGGAGGATTTTAAATGGAAATACGTAATGATAATTTTTTTTGTGCCGATTCGAAAGAACACAAAGTCATATGGGGGGGAAGGGGTGGACTGCGTAATGACTCCCCTGAATCCTGTGTTGCATCTGTAACTTATAAGTATTTAGGATAAGAAAATGTAAATTTTCACTCAGTTTGTTTTATTCTCGATCATATCAATCTTATTGGGACACCTCCGTGGTCCAACTGGTAGCGCGCTAGGTCACAGATCACTACCATCTGAGTTCGAACTTCGAAGGGTGTTTCATCTTTGCGTCCGTTTTATTACCTCTGGAGGTCACTCGGCCCATTTAGCCTAGCGTGTGCACAAAAGTGGCTAAAGCCATTAGTCACGTGTATAAACAGATCATTTACGAGAACCAGTCAATCTACAGACAACTTACTCTCTTTACTTTGAACCGCCATTTGCTCATTTGTAGTTCTCTAGTCTTAGACGTACAACTGTACGCTCTCTCGTCATTGCCTCTATGTCAGTCCTTCCGTCCGTCCGTCTGTCTGTCTGTCTGTCTGTCAGTTAGCTAATAAGTAATGATATTATGTTGCTATTTTTCAGTATGCAGTCAGTATAGGTTATATAGAGATAATGGTAGGGCTTATAGGGCTCTGCTATCATGGCCAGAGCTTAACAAATCACTCACTCACTCACTCACAGGGAATCGCTGTCACAAATAATTACAAAACGTGAGTGCACCATGTAGACGATTCGTGGGCGACGTTTGTTTTTTACAAAGATATGTAATTTCTCAGCATTCAAGTACATTCATCCTTATTGGGTAAATATATTATCAAACAAATTTTAAAGTCCAAGCTCCGCGAGTATTTTATAAAGTTTATTCCTGCCGAGGGCTAGTTGGACCTTCAGCCCATATGACTATAAGGGTTAATGAGTTAACTTCATAGTCCTAATTATAGTCTAAATCAATCTCATATTCATCCCCGTTCGTCAGACCTGTTTGCGAACACGCAGACAAACAAACAAACCCACACACACTCGCTTTTATGTATATAGATTATGGTCTCTCTCTGATTCCGTCATAATGTGGACGTATTTTAGTGTAGCTCAGTAGATGTCACTTTCATAGTCCGGGAACCAATCATTTAACAGGTTCTTACGAGAACTTCCAACTCCTCAAACACAGCTACACAAAAGTAAACGCATAGCGAGCTAAAGCAACAATCAGATCGTTGTAACACCTTCTAAACGCAATGTCTCTGTACCACACATTTCTCTCTGTCGTTGGTAAAACATGAACGTCTCTCGCTCAACTGTTGCACCGCATTCACCCTTCGTCATAATGCAATAATACATTCTAGCATTCGCCGAAAACCACGGACCTCCAGCATCGTACTCAGAAATTATAACAATTGAATCGAATTACATACACAACGCTTATAATAAACCTAGTTTATCATCAAAACACAACGAGGCGCTCACTGAAGGTGGTTTAAAAAATTGTTTATCCAATTCTAAATAACATTTTTAGTTTTTCCTCTCACGATTAAACTCGCTCATTTCGACGAGAGAGCGGTTCGTTTTCAAACGATTAACATCTTCCTCCGGCCTCGGGCTCGCCCGATTCGTGGTTCTATTATATGCCGTAGCTAATTGATAAACTTTTAGATTAATATATCTGCGGGGTTTTACTTTCGCCAGTTTTTTTTTCTCTAACAGTCCGTACACCGTGTAACGGCTAATTGGTAATAATTGATCGATTTACACCGTGAAGGGTGTACGTCTACTCACGGTGGTAAATAGATGGAAGGATTTGGTTTTTTATTAAGAAAGGCAAGACGAGCCAACAAATCTAGACAATACGGCCTTGTCTGTAGTTTAGTTACAGGTAGATGATATAAGATAAGTGTTAGTTGTCTATATATATCATCTTGATGTAGAGTTTGGAGAAGAAGAAATGTTTGTTAATGTCCTAATTAATAACCTCGTCTACGTAGTTTATGTATGTATGTATGTATGTATGTTGTTAAATTATTCTCTCTCTCTCTCTCTCTCTCCTTATATATATATATATATATATATATTGTGTGTGTGTGTGTGTGTGTGTGTGTGTTTGTATGTGTGTGTATGTGTGTATTTGTGTGTGTGTGTGTTTGTATCCTTGGTCTAAGTGGTAGTGTGTTTGATCACAGGTGACTACCACCTGAGTTCGATTCTCGGTGTTGGCATATCTGAAGGGTGTTTCATTTTCGACCTCGCTTCATTACCTTTGGAGGTCGTTCGGCCCATTTAGCCTACCATGTGCACAAAAGTGGCCCTTAAATCACCAAATCATCATCATCATCATCATCATCATCATTAAAGCTGTAAACAACAGATTAACTTTTTTTTGACCGTATTAGTTTTAAAACATTCCTATTCCTTTCTCTACTATATTAACCTTATTGTACCCAACTCAGCTCGTCCTCAATATAGGATAAACATACAATTAATTCCGTTGACAGGAGGCAATGATATATTACGTTATGAATAATTGAAATATTAATGGCTACATTCATCCTATCCCCCACCATCTTATCATCTATCATCATCATCATCATCATCATCATCATAATTATTATCTTTTAAATCATTATAGGGTTTTTATAGACATATTATTTGGGGTATTATTATATTACATATTATTTGTACAGCGCTTTGAATGGCTCCTGCTAGTAAGAGCGCTTTATTAAATAGACATTATTATTATTATTATTATTATTATTATTATTATTATTATTATTATTATCCTCGCCAGCTTCTTCAAGTCAGAATTATCTTATATTCAGTCGAGAGTAATTTTCTGTGGTGTAACAACTAACAAGCTTTTGACTCTCATCGTCCATCTTACAAGATAGTCGACGCCCTTCTTTCTGATACTATCGAAAATATAACCCAGTCACCCCAATATACCAGTATAACACCCATCAAGCCATTGATAGTATTGTTGGTACAATTTCACCCTTCTTATATAACACCCAACAATGTTGATACAATTCAATACTATGGCTAAAAACTAATGGCATATTTCCTTTGTCATCATACAACACAATACCCATCACCGTACCCAAACCCCTTTGTAATCAGTGATTAGTTTATATACGGGAGTACTTGAATACTTGAATACTTAAGTACGTAACATAAACTTAACATACTTGGACTTGTAGCTAACTCTTAAAGTACTTTGACTTTTCACGCACTTTGGCAGGCAGTTTTTATTTTAATATTTCGATACTGCTAGGTTTTATAAAAACAAAATTCCGTAACTTCATCATCCATGAAAATCGGCAATTTTACGACAATTGATGATTGGGAGTACCAGTCTAACGCAAAGTGGCTCTCGCTGGTGAGAATTTAATGCTTTGGTCTAATTAGCTCTGGATTGCTCGTAGCAATATCTGATAGTATTACCAATGTCAGTCTAATTCGAACAGTTGGGAGGAAATGTTCCATTTAGTTCTGTAAAATGGCAAAAAAGGGAGAAATACTGCCCAGACACGGTATTATTCCGATTTTAAGAGTTATTTACTGGAGCAGACGACAACTAGAGAGCTAAAGGAAGTTTACATTCGGATTTGTTTTGTTTCAGGATCTCTGATCACGATATCATGAACATTTATTTCATAGTGTATTTCATAGAGTTTTTTGGTAATGATTGTTTTCCCAAATGGTAAATCTTTTATAATCCACTGGTGCGACCTCTTTTATTAAAGGGACAGTCCACTCTCAAAAAATATTCAAAAAATATTTAATTTAGAACAGTGACCAAAAATTCCACAATAATAATCACGAAATATACCTGATATAATAGATAATGGAAAATAATCCAAATTACTGGAGGGCCGCCATTACGGCTGCACCGGAAGCCAGATTCGAAGGCGGGAAGGAGCAAATAGAAATGCTCTGACGTCACATGGGCGACCTCTCGGCTGACGCGGATTATAGTTTCCCTTGAGCGTTAATATCCGAGCCATTTTGAATCATCTTCCTCTTGTCAGGTTCCTTCTGCCTCAAATTGATATGGTTGTATATCATTCATGACGTAATTTTAACAACGCAGTTGCGTTATGTTTTGGAATAATACTTTGCTCACACTTGTTTACATGCTTTTGTACGGGCTATACAGCATTCAGGAGCTTCCAGTCTCTGTGTAGCTTCAACATTCGATTTATCAGCACTTTGAACTGGATTATTTAATATGTGGGTAATCGTTTACACATTTTGGCATTATTTATGATATTTGTGAGTATAGCTATATTAGTCCTCAAATTTATTTTGAAGGTGGACTATCCTTCTAAGAGACTAATACCAACTTCTTCGTCGTCACTGAAAACCAAATACTCGCATAACGAGTGTTACGCGCGTAGCAGCAACGGCCCTTGTTCCAGGGAATTAAATATATGCATAGGAATATACGGAGAGAAAACATACTGGATACGCCCAGACAGTTGGGAAGTGAATCAAACATCGTCTTTTGTGTTTTTTGAGGGGCGGGGGTCCCTCTATTATAAGTTAGTTCGTTAATAGATTATTACTGACCTTTTGACACTGTCCTTAATCTGGATCACATTTTTAGTATATATTCCGGGTTCGTCGGGTTCATTTGAAAGAATGTCTCTAGGAAGAAGTCTCGTTGGGATCATTCATTGTTCGGGGTTGGGGGGGGGGGTGATTTTTATTGAAAGTAGTTTGTTGATGTGTTTTCCGGAGCCGAGGTCAAAGTCAGTTGATGACATCACGCTGATAGGATGTTCTGGATTAATGACTCATATACGTCATCGTTTTCCGATTTGATTTTCCGATCACTAGATTATAATCCAGTTTCACTTTCGTATACTAGCATCGTTCCTGCTACACGCGTAATACACGTTCTGCGTGTTTTGCGTTATAGGGGGAGTTATAGGGAAGGGTGGAGTCTGGGAGTGGGGTGGGGGTAGATGCTAGGGTGTTTTAGGTCGTTGAAGTGTCCCACTTTAAAATAAAACAATTAAATCAATCAACAACACAAATTAATGCGCCCAGCAGCCCACGATTATAGGAGCCGAAAAATTAACCCTCGATGTGGCATGTGTGGTCAGTCAAATAGGAATTTTACAGACGACGATGATGATTGATTGATTGATGCTCTACGGCCACTTTTTTGCACATGGTAGGCTAAATGGGCAGAGTGACCTCCAAAGGTAATGAAGCAAAGTCAAAGATGAAAGATCTTTCTGATATTCCCACGCCGAGATTCGAACTCGGGTGGTAGTGATCTGTGATCGGCTAAAGGAACTATTTTTATTTATTTATCAAAACGAATGGTTACAGGATGAAATGATCACTAGCAACGCCCCTCCCCCACCCCCACTGGTTTAAAGGCAGGAAGAGGTAGCATCATTAGTGCCGTATTAGTGATATAATAATAATAATAATAATAATAATAATAATAATAATAATGTATACAATATAGACTAATATATAATAAGGAGTTTTCCTTATAACGATTAAGTACCGATATATGGCACGGTTTATCTGAGTAGAGGCTTCACTGTATAACCATAAATATGGTATTATGACTTACTGCAAACAGTTATCTCTTAGAAAGCAGATATTAGATATATTATCCCCGATATATATCAATTACCTGATGATGGTTATTCTGTTAATGTCATCATACCGGTACGACATGAATAACAAATAAATACTCGATATTCTGGGCGTTTCTATCCTCACCGAATGTCAAAAGTACTTCGTACAAGTAATTATGTGTTTTTAGACGAGTACTTGCGCTTGTAATTGGTAATCTGAAAGCTCGTTCTTCAGTACCTTTGATGTTGCTCTTGAAGCAATCCATCCATTCTTCCCGACATAAAATGGCATGTGTTCGTATTTGTAATAATTCGGATGGGAAAATAAGATAGGGAGAGATATCATCCCAAAAATCAAACATTTGTCTTCCCGCGAAGCAGTACTGGTTCAGAAGAACGTATTCCGAGTAAAGCACAAATCGAGCCCTTATTCCAGGCAACCTTTTCGCGTCGTACAGGGATCATTTGTTTACCTGTACTGCTGTATCTAAGTCGAGGTGTTCCAGTTTTCGGCGCATTGCAATATGCCATCGCCGAGTGTTTATTTTCGGGGTGTTTTTTGTCGTCTTTTTTCACCTTCGTGTTATTACGTCGAGCAGATTTCTTAACTCTGCCTAAACACGTGTTGCTAGCCAGGTAGTTCGTGTTAAACTACGACAGAAACGATCACAAAAAAACGAGCCAATAAACAGTTTATGACTAGAATACGATATTGGAAAATATATTACGTGTGGTGAAATAAAACAAGCCCGGAAGTTAACATCTCTAATATAAACGGGAGACATATGAAAATGAGACACATATATTTGTTAGCACTTTATATTGCAATGTTTCGGCATCTTGCAATTGCTAATTACCACGTAATATATCTGCAATTCCATAAAATTGGCAATGCTGATTAGCCACACTTGATCATCTCCACATGTGATATAATCACCGTGGCATAACCCCCACTGATAGACTTTGATACTATCTTTGATATAACCCAGTCACCGTGATATAACACCCACTGATAGACTCTGATGCTATCTTTGATATAAGCCAGTCGTGGTGACATGACACCGACTGATAGACTTTGATACTATCTTTGATATAAGCCAGTCTTGGTGACATGACACCGACTGATAGACTTTGATACTATCTTTGATATAAGCCAAAGTCACCGTGACATGACACCGACTGATAGACTTTAAACCTATCTTTGATATAAGCCAGTCACCGCGACATGACACCGACTGATAGACTTTGATACTATCTTTGATATAAGCCAGTCACCGTGACATGACACCCACTGATAGACTTTGATACTATCTTTGATATAAGCCAGTCACCGTGACATGACACCGACTGATATACTTTGATACTATCTTTGATATAAGCCAGTCACCGTGACATGACACCGACTGATAGACTTTGATACTATCTTTGATATAAGCCAATCACCGTCACATGACACCGACTGATAGACTTTGAACCTATCTTTGATATAAGCCAGTCACCGCGACATGACACCGACTGATAGACTTTGATACTATCTTTGATATAACCAAGTCACCGTGACATAACCCCACTGATAGACTTTGATACTATCTTTGATATAAGACAGTTAAGACAGTTATCACGGATTAAATGAACCCAATCCACATTAAAAAAATTAATCCATCAACTGTACACACTGTTGGTGGATTTGACACGATAGCCTTACCCGTAGTGTAGTACCACCTTACCACTAATCTTGAAACGACTTTCAGCCTCCTTCTGATACCAACCTTCATACTTCTAATCCGATAGAATAAACAAACCCTTTCCTATTACAGCCCCATTGTATCCCACTGACCTTTGATCAAAGAACTAAAATAATGGTTCCATCTTATATCTTTGGTGTATTCCTTCCGTCTTTGATAAACCAACCAACGTATAGCATCGATCTTTGATGTATACCATCTATCTTTGATGTATACCATCTATCTTTGATGTATCCCATCAGTCTTTCATGTATACCATCGATCTTTCATGTACATCATTGATATTTGGTGTATACCATCTCTCTTTGAAGTATACCATCTATCTTTGATCTATACCATCTATCTTTGATGTATACCATCGATCTTTCATATATATCGTCGATCTTTGACGTATACCATCGATCTTTGATGTACATAATTGATCTTTGATGTATGCCATCGATCTTTGATGTATACCATATATCTTTGATTTGTGCCATCGAACATGAAAAGGTAGGTTACTCTTCCTTCTTCAATGTAATCCTTTTTTTTAAATAATAAACTATCCCTGAATCCTCTTTGAAAAACATAGTACGTTCAAGATCTCCAAATATTAATCAATAATACTCCAGTTTACCTGTAGCGATGTCAATTCCGTATCTAAATCCCACTCTATCTATCTAATTAGTCGCGTTGATGAAACACTAACTTGACAACAACAAACTTGTCTATTGCGTCGTTTGCCAATAAAATTGTCAATCAAATCCTTCCCAATATACTACTGGAAAATACATTGATTTGACCGCATTTATTATACGGAATTATACTCTTCCATATACACACAGTCGTATTCAAAAATAAATAACTAAATATTTTAGCACGAAATAACATCATTCGTGCAAAACTTCCTCAACTCCAACTGCCATTACCTCTTCTACAACCCCCCCCCCTCCCCCCGAAACAGAGAACTGACATGACATGAAAACACAAAATAAAGTTATATGACATTTATCACACCGCTTAATTTACGTATAATTAATTTACGTTTTTGTCATAATATTTGATGGTCAGAATAAAAGACAGTTTGAACATTTTCCCAATTTAAAATTTACTGTATAACGATCCTATACTAAATGATGAAATCTGGTGTAATATTTGGAATAAAGACACCGAACAATAACTTATTTGATCAAATTACTGATAGTAAATATAATATTTGATAATTAAATATTTATTTATTGTCTTACCTTCACTTCATACCACACGTTCAGGTTGGCTACACTAATACACTAATAAAATATAAATATTATTTAATCGTACAATATATAATAGACTTTATGATCACATATTTTATAATAATTCAAAATGTTGGCACTTGTAAATATCTTCTCTTTGTCAGTTATTATGTCTAATCATCAATTTTTCTCCATATCATTCTTAAGACAAATAAACTAAAACAATCATTTCTATTTATATAAATTCTTTATACAGAACTTACGATAACTAAAACTGACGTTATATAATTGGGTTTTAAAATTTGTTTTATAATTTTCAAATAAACTAAAACAATCATTTCTATTTATATAAATTCTTGCTATACGGTTTTTAATTGTCCTTTAAGTAAAGGTGTTTGATAAAATCGAAATCATCATTGTCATCATCATCAGCAGCGGCGGCATCCCCATGTACAACAACAACAACAACAACTAAATATTTTAACTACATTCTAAATGTCAACTTATCAATATTTATAAGTCATCATGACATCAAGTCAGATAAAGTAGCTGGAAGTTGAGTCTAGACTTAAGGCATATGTTGATTGTGTAGTTAGTTTAGCAGCATCTTCTCAAATTTGAGGAATATCCATCGTTCAAAATTGTTACTTTTTGGTACCTCATATTATTATTATTATTATTATTATTATTATTATTATTATTATTATTATTATTGTTGTTGTTGTTGTTAGTATTATTATAGTATTTCTAATATCGTCCCCATAATACACAATCCTTTGACACTCTTCGCAATACATATATCTGACCTTGACCTAGAAACCTTAGAGCCTTTGACAGTCAGTGTCGTATTCAATCGTCTTCAGCCAATTAACAATAACCCGCGACTAATTAACTCTTATCTGGAATATTATCACGATTCTCTGACTTACTAACTGATAACTCCTTGATATTCTAATAATCAGAAAACCATATCAATATGTGACCTTACAACTTGTTAATGTTTGATGTTTCATTCGACCTATTGGAGCCATCTCTGTTGCTAGCTTGGCCAATAAGTCAGTCAGTTAGTCAGTCTGTCTGTCGGTCAGTCGGTCGATCAGTCAGTCTGTGAGGTATTCGGGGATACTCTGGTGAAAGTCGTCAGTACACGCGTGTACACGTGGAGAGCCAGTCAGTGGGCGGGATCCGGTTTGATTCAGTGTGGTAATTATTTCGTAACCAATACCCTTTCAGGTGATTCAAATAGCAATTACTTTTATTGTCATGTTTAGCCACTCTATCACTTATATCTAGCAAGATATACATCAATGTTTTTGTGAGTAGAAACGTCGCAAAGGTTCGAGTTTACACTTTGAGCTGGCTGCCACGTGGCTGATTAATTATGCCGCATAATATGCACGCATGCTCAGTGTTTTGGCACGCAGAGAACGGTGACGTTACACGACGAACAGAGCAAAGCGTCAGCCTCCGTGTCTAGCTAGAATCACGGATGAATATTAATATACCAAAGCAAACATATATTGATGACATCAGTGCAAAACCGAATATTCATAAGGCTGTGTTATTCGGCTCTTGACAGTTTGGAAGGGCCTGAATTTCTAGGTACACATCGAATTAAAATATGTACGTATTGTTATGTCAATAGTGTTGAATAATATTAAAAATCTGATAAACTGAAAACATCAAACGTCTGGAATCAGCGGTATATATATATATATATATATATATATATATATATATATATATAGTTTTAATATAGTAACTGTATATTTTAGAGTAGCATGATAACACCCCCCCCCCCAAGGTTTAATTATAGATTTTCCACATGTTTCCACAAAGACATATATTATTATTATTATTTCAGACAATTTATATTTCACAAGTTGGTAAAATAAACATCTATGATAGGAAGGTCCTATTTCAGCAACGTGTTATAATGAATTTAATAGTAATAATAATAATGTTGTGTTTTATATATATATATATATATATATATATATATATATTGTGTGTGTGTGGGGTTGTGCCTGTGTGTGTGTGTGTGTGTGTGTGTGTGTGTGTGCTGTGTGTGTGTGTGTGTGTGTGTGTGTGTGTTATTACCTCGAGGTAGGTCCTTGTGTCATACACACATATCCCTACAGCGACGAGACATTACAAATCTCCGCAGGAAATACCGCCTACATTATTAAGTCCCTTGATGAATCGTCTATATGTCGTATTCCGAATTTGTGTTTTTCTCAGCAAGTGCCTTTCTAAACATAAATACCCCCCCCCCACACACACACACAAGCACACGCACCCTCCCTGAAACGACGTATATCAGATATAATCCTTATAGCCATTGTAGGAAGTTAACACTTTCGTCTAGAAATTAATTACAAACTGAAGCCAGAAACATCTCCAATATCTTCCTATCCTATTATAATAATCATCTCAGATAATGATTCTATTCACCTGTCTTTTATCTATAATTAACGATACATAAACCCAATATACTCCTTCGCACGCAGTGACATAGCTCCATCCACCCCCACCCCCCCACTTCCCTCCCTCGGATGTTCCCGTACAGGGTAGTGTTTAGTATGTCCCAGAATTAGATAACGGCCACCACGTTGGTGGTTTGTAAACAAACGCGAAATTGACCTCATTATTGTCGGTCCGGTCTAGAAGTGGCCGTCACGTGATCGACTTCGGAGCCAATAGGCGATAATCGACGGTTTCGGATGGGTTTAACCTTCGCTGCTGACATCTATCCAGATGTTAACAACGGCGTAGCCATCTTGGATGGCGTTTATGTGTGTTGTGCATGTGTCTATGTGTGTGTGTGTGTGTGTGTGTGAAGGGGGGGGAGAAGCAGAGAGGGGTTGAATGGAAGAAAGCGTGTGGAAATATTACACCTTTGGCCTGTATAGTGCTACAACGACGTCAACAACTTCAGCATCATCCCGTTTCGGCCCATTTATTTTCTAGGAATGATACGTAATCGTGAATTATTTACTTAGAACGGGCATCGAACCAGACATTTTGTGAATCCGAACCGACAACCCGTCTCGCATCGGCCAGTACGCAACCACGTCGTTATCAGACCCACGCGCACGCGCATACATACGCACGCACACCAACGCGCGTATACAAAACCTAAATAACGATAAAATAAATATACAAAACACGGAGGAGAGTGGGTACACGACTGCACTTACTTAATCATTCCGTCTTTGGTTCCCATGACCTTGACCTTGTCGGGATCGTAGTTCAGCTTCCGGGGCGTGGCTGAGAAGAGTCCGTACATGACGGACGGATTGTTCATGAAGTCCGACCAGAAGCAGAGGGTCAGCGGTTTGATGTTCTCGCCATCTTTGTCCGTCGTGGCCTTCTTCAGGAGATCTCTGGCCAAAGACAACATCGCGACGAGGACGCGAATCAGCGCGCTGCTGATCCCGATCGAGCGGAAACCGTTAGCGTGCGCCGATCAGCACGGAACAGCAGCAACAACAGCAGTAGCAGCACAGCAACGCCACCACCGGCCACAACCAACAACAACAACGACAACAACGACGACGCCACCTATAATACCGACAGCAATGACAACAGCCACAACAACAACAACAACAATAACAAGAGCAACAACAACAATAACAGGAAACAAAACCTGCTTCCTTTAGGTGACGGCGGCGGAGGTGAAAAATTCGGATCCGGAACCAGACTATCCAGAACGCGGCCCAGTTGCGGGGCGAGCGGTTGGCGATATCATGTCAGATGGCGGAAGCGTTTAACAATGGCGCCCGTTTTGCGCCGACTATTACAAAACCGGGATCTTTCCGGAACCGGGCTGTCGTCATTGGCGCTGCCGCTGGCTACGGTGCCTCCGGCGTTCGGGATCCGCGTAATCCGGAACAGCCCGTAGTAGTTTTGAAGACGCTAAGGCAAACAGATGATCCCGATCTTTGCCCGAGCCCGGAAACTGTACGCGCGTGTTCTCGTCCGCCGGCTGGCTGGCTAGCTTGGCCAATGAGTCAGTCAGTCAGTCAGTCAGTCAGGCAATCCATGAGGTGTTCGGGGATACTCTCGTGAAAGCCGTTGGCACACGCGTGTACGCGTAGAGAGCCAGGCAGCGGGCGGGGATCCGGTTTGATTCAATGGGAAAAAGTCGGCCAACGAATCCTGGATGAGCGATCCATGGAAATGCCGAAGAAGCCGGGTGGAGGTTGAGGGGGGGAGGGGATTTGCTGTTAAGGAAAGGAAGGCTAGCTTTGGTTGTGTACGCGAACACTTTTACCGAGAGTACTGGTACTTCTGGTACGAAATAATGGCTGACATGTATACTGTCTGAGTGTCTGTCTGTCTGTCTATCTGTTTGTCTGTTTGTTTGTTTGTCTGTTTGTTTGTCTGTCTGTCTGTCTGTCTGTCTGTCTCTATGTCTGACTGACTGATTATCTGCCTGTCTGTCTGTCTGTCTCTATGTATGTCTGCCTGCCTGTCTGTCTGTCTGTCTGTCTGTCTGTATGGTGGTCTGACTGTTTGTTTATTTGTCTGTCTAAGGAATGGAATAGTGTATCCATACAAAGATAATTAAACAAGTATATTATTATACAAGCATTATAATAGAAAAATTTACAAATATTATAATTGCTGTGATGGTGTTGATAAATATGATGAAGAATATGATGATGATGATGATGATGATGATTATGATGATGATGATGATGATGATATTACTACTACTACTACTAATAATAATAATAATAATAATAGTAATAATAATAATAACATATAATAAAATAATTAAAACTTGTTCATTTATCACCTGTTTTTTTTATTCGCTGGTTTAAAATATTATAAATAGGCTAATTTAAATAACTTGGTTTTAACTACCTTACCAAATATTTCTTTATTTACTGTAAGTTTAATATTATTAGACAATTTATTCCACATTCTGGGAGCTGATGCTAGTAAAGATTTCTCTCTCCGTAAATTGTTGTGTAATTTCCCAGTTTTGGTCCTTCAAAGCTTATCCTATCAATTCTGTGTTGGATCGGGTTCAATTACAAGGATTAATTGTAATTACCGCTGGATGAGTGGCTAATTGCGACGATAAAGACAGTTTTATTGCATTGTGTCGTTAATGCAATCAGTACAATCAATTTTGGAAATTGTTACGATGTTCGGCCATAAAACGACACATTTTTTAAATTTAGAAGTTTAAAATACATGTAGACAATGCTCACTCACTCACTCACTCACTCACTCACTCACTCACTCACTCACTCACTCACTCACTCACTCACTCACTCACTCACTCACTCACTCACTCACTCACTCACTCACTCACTCCTCTACCACCACCACTCACCACTCACTCACTCACTCACTCACTCACTCACTCACTCACTCACTCACTCACTCACTCACTCACTCACTCACTCACTCACTCACTCACTCACTCACTCACTCACTCACTCACTCACTCACTCACTCACTCACTCACTCACTGGCAATATTTGACAGACGTTGCTAATAGAGTAATTCAATATTGACAAGTCTCTGTATTTCATAAAGTGTTCTATCTCAGAGCTTCTTAAATCAAATCAATGTCATTCATCCACGATTCTTTATACCCAAGTTTCAGTCACCCGTGACTAAATTTCCTCATGTTTTCCTCTTATTCTCCCTTGTGTATGATTCTACTCATAATTAATTTTTTTCACATCAGCCAAAATCACACGTTAACTCATCCCTAAAGCGTTTGTGAACACCTTAAAAATATGAAAAGAAAACTGAGAGTGACATAATAATTAATGGAA
The DNA here is from genome assembly GCA_025642065.1 of Paralvinella palmiformis. Taxonomy (NCBI): domain Eukaryota; kingdom Metazoa; phylum Annelida; class Polychaeta; order Terebellida; family Alvinellidae; genus Paralvinella; species Paralvinella palmiformis. Next base: position 354,647 of record JAODUP010000107.1, read on the forward strand.
AAACATTATTTGAATCTTTCTAGTTTAGATAAAGTTAATAAACAAAAGTCTTCTATTATTCAGCGTTATCACTTATAAATTTATTGTCCCATTAGCTCTTTTGGTCGCCCCCCACCCCCACCCTCAAACGTTATTTTACACTATATCTGGGGAATATTCTGCTACTTTAAAGTTAGAAAATCTTAGACAGAGAGAATAAACAAATTTACAATTTCCAGCTTCCTAAACACTTTAATGGCATTGTCATTTTAATATTAGAAAAATATCTAAATCGAATATCTCAGTCGTTTACTCTTCACGTTTCATTCACAATTCTTGTCTTTATTCACATTTCTTATTTCATTCACATATCCAATTTCCTCCCAAAAAGGTCACTGCAGTGCAAACCTATTGGTTGTGGGTTCAAATCCGTTTCATACTTTTGTTTGTGGAATATTATTATTATTATTATAAAAACATTCCCCGTGGTATTTCAGTTAATAAGAAGTGGTTTGCTTGATTTCTTTTCCGACATTCAATGTTGGTAATTCGTCTGTCTGCCTTCATTAAGAAATGACTTCTTTTATCATAATCAGGACAAAGACATCAACTCCGCAGGAAGTCGTCTTTTATTACCCATTATCATTATAATATACTTGACTGAGGCGGATAAAAAGTTCTCGGAAGTGTTTACTCATTGTACGGTGTACTCGTGTATCAGGAACTATTGGTCTACTCCGATCCATCTACAGTGATTGTACTCAGAAAGCCGGATTAGCCGTATTATCTCGGCGATTGTCGGTTAAGAATGTTGTTATGTGGGGCACCCGGTTTAGTCGAATTATGAACGAGTCTACGACATATCGTCAGGAATGAGTAAATACTATGGACGCTTTAGAGTGAAATTACCTTGATGATGACCTAGTTATTATAAATAAATTATTTAAATCAACCTATCTAATTTTGTATACAATCTTTTTAATCTGGTGGGGGTGGTGTGGCAGCATCTTTCATGTAGTTGGTAGCGCATCGCAGTAAAGACATCCAGGTGGTGGGGTCCAATACCAGTGTTAAGCAAATATCTGGAATGCTTTAACGTTCTGTAAAAGACTCGATCCCGATCTTTTCGTTTACCTCCTGGAAGTGGGGCGGGGGGGGGGGGTTGCCCCCGAGTCCCATTTCCGAGATGCGGGCCACGTTATTGGTTAAACAAACAATTACCGACGGGATAGTATTCTTTTCTGGATCTGAGTACGTGGGATAGTCTTGTCGTCAGGATTGCAGCAATAAAAAATGAGATTTTATCGTGATGTTTAAGATTAATTAATTAATTAACACGCACACACTCACGTACATGCACGCACACAGATATACGCAACCAACTGTTTTAATTCCCGGTTTTATTGCTATATACAAACCTTCAAAGGCCGATAATATCTCTATTTACTCATCATATTTGTCATCTAGCCCATCTCGTGTAACTGCTCCATCACATAACGTATTTGGTTGTTGGAGATATCAAGTTTTGTTTGTTAAATTTTGTTTTTATTCAGCAAAAATTGTTATCCAAACAGAGATATTTGTCAGATCGTTAACGGGAGTTGGTTTTATTTATTGGGTGTAATTTATACTGGATTTTTATCAAGGCTGACTAATGTTGTTGTTGTTGTAGTTGTTGTTGTTGTTGTTGTTGTTGTTATTGTCTAATTGTTGTTGTCATCATAGATACTGTTACTTTTTTAAAATTATTTTAGAGAGCATTTTATTTTTACCGGTACACTTTGAGAGAAATACTCACTCATCCCGCCCACCCACACACAATCACGCACGCACGCACGGACACACGCACGCATGCACACACACACACACACACCAAATATTTACATTTGTGTTTACATGGAGGGGTATTTCAATATATATTTCTTTTGGTGAAAATTATATTTATTCCAGTGGGCACTTTATTCGATTCTTGTATACATTCCTATATTTGTCTATTTTATACGTATCCTATAATATGTGTATTGTATGAATACAGATATTGTTTGTATTATACACATCACATCAAAAGTGTGAGGATAAAAGATAAGACCAGTGTAAGATTACACGATTGCCGCCATTAGTGCTTCGTTGAGGTGAGTCTTGGTGAGTCTTGGTAATTATTCGTTTGCGGTTAAATTTGAATTGCCTTCAAGAGACGAGTAGGTGTTAAAACATGGTAAAACATGGTAAAATAAGATAAAACATGGTAAAACATGGTAAAATAAGATAAAACATGGTAAAACATGGTAAATAAGATAAAACATGGTAAAACATGGTCAAATAAGATAAAACATGGTAAAACATGGTAAAATAAAATAAAACATGGTAAAACATGGTAAAATAAAATAAAACATGCTAAAACATGGTAAAATAAGATAAAACATGGTAAAACATCGCGTCCTGAAAATAAACATGCTTCAACTAGTGTATATTATATCAATATCGTATTGAGTACACTTAGGTCATTTGGCTCAGTAATAATTAACAATTATCTATCACAGCTAATTTACGTTGTGAAAATATGGAATATTAATAATCAACAATATATTAAACAAATGGATGAATAAATTAAACATATATTTTTCATGAAATTGTTTTGACTAGATAGTTTATCTTATATACGTAGATATGATTTTTGTTATTAAAGTGCGTTATATATGTTTATTTTATGTCGTTTTTAGTATGGGAATGAATGGAAAATATTGGATTTAGATTTACAGGAGAACATTTAGTTTTTAACTGTTCAAGTTCGCCATAATGTTATAATGTTAGTTGTTGAAGCTTTGATAATTTGGATGAAACAAGCCATATAATAGTGTATTCAGTACGTGTTTAGGTCACGCCATAGTAGACCTAATTCGATTTGCTGGTAAAATAACAACATCTGCTAGTGTGTAAAATATTATATGATTATTTTTTTTAGCCACGACATTTAATGCTAAAGATCTATTGTTGGAAAAGGCTTTAGCCAACAAAGATTAATCCGAAAACATTCAATTACATAATTGTTTATCTACAGAGAGAGAGAGAGAGAGAGAGAGAGATATATAGATAGATAGATAGATAGATAGATAGATAGATAGATAGACAGATGGATAGAGATCTAGAGAGAGAGAGAGAGAGAGAGAGAGAGATGTATATATCTTGATCTAGAGAGAGAAAGAGAGATCTAGAGAGAGAGAGAGAGAGAGAGAGAGAGAGATCTAGAGAGAGAGAGAGATCTAGAGAGAGAGAGATCTAGAAAGAGAGATCTAGATATATATATATATATATATCTAGAGAGAGAGAGAGAGAGAGAGAGAGAGAGAGAGTGTGTGTGTGTGTGGGGAGAGCGATTTAGAGGGAGAAAGAGAGAAATGTATAGATCTAGAAAGTGAGAGAGAGAGAGAGAGATTACGGTTAATCTCTATAATCAGGCAATACACACATTGCATATATATGTATATATATATATATATATATATATATATATATATATACATATATATGGTTGGGGGAATATTTACAATAAATTTGTACGGTCAGAAAAAGCACAGTAAGATAATATTGAACATGTGTTATTCTGATATACATATTTTTCATACATGTTCATTATACAATATAATAAATAAACATGGAGATTCTGCTCTAAAGAATGTGCATATATTATGTAATGGCAAAAATATTACATCTCAGAGCTTTTTCGTTTTACGGATAAACTTCTAATAATTTATTTTAAATATAAAAAAATATCAAATACAGTATAACGATGTACATTTCTCAACCAAACAACAGTGACTCAATGTCATTCTTCAATGAGGACGTATTGAGGACGTATTGGGTATTTTCTCTTTACGAGTTCAAGGTTATTTGTTCGTTATGAGATACGTGAGGATATCTTAAAAATAATGATAGATAGATCAATGACGGTAGCTTCCCATTATTCTGGGGATAATCGATTACAAACGTCAGATGATCAATATTTTATATTTTATTCCAAATGATGATAATCGTTTTAATCGTGCACTGACAACATATATCAATTAATTTATTATCATCTGTAGTAACAACAGAGATAATATTGGGGGGGGGGGTTGTGTTTGGGGAGACGACGCAGATATTCGGATAATACATGATCGTATTTGTGAATTATATAAATAAATGGTACTTTTGTTATTCACTGTTTGACGGATAGATCTCTTATGAAAATGCGTTCGTGATTATTCATGAAAATCTGCATGATTTGAACACTTTTGGGGGTGTTCGAATCTAAAATTTACATATTTTTAAACAGTGTTCGAATAGGAATATTGTGAAATTGTTACTGGAATATATTAAAATAAAATAACAGAATTCTCTCTCTCCCTCCCCCTCTCTCTCTCTCTCTCTCTCTCTCCCTCTTGCTATCGCTATATAGTCATACTTCCGTCTGTTTCTCTGTCTGTCTTATTTGTACCTGTCCATCCGTCCGTCCGTATGTCTGTCTGTATGTCCGCCTGTCTGTCTGTCCGTCCGTCTGTCCGTCCGTCCGTCCGTCCGTCCGTCCATCTGTCTGCCTGTCTGTCTGTCCGTCTGTCTGTCCGTCGATCTGTCCGTTCGTCCGTCCGTCCATCTGTCTGCCTGTCTGTCTGTCTACTAGACACATTCTGCCCCACATATCCTAACCAAGTCAGCCTATTCCCGATGTAACTAATCTTATTCCGGATCTTGTTCGTCAATTTACCAAACTCTGTAAACTTTCTCCCCTTAAAGTAGAAACATCAGTCAGCTGCTAGCAAACCAGCTGTCCACCTGCTGCTTAATATAGTTAACAGCTGTGGTACCTAATATTGGTTAACTGAGACACTATGGCATTTCGTTCGGTATAATCTCTCTCTCTCTCTTTCTCTCTCTCTCTCTCTCTGTGTGTGTGTGTGTGTGATACAAACAAATAAACAAACAAATAAACACTCATTCATTCAAACCCCGACTCAGCTACATATACGGGGATGTTTCACCTTTTACTTCGCCCTATTACCTTTAGAGGTTACTGCGTCCATTTAACTTACCATGTGCACAAAGCTGGCCGTAAAACAGCAACGGGTTAAATCCAAACTTGATTACCCGGGGTTCCGATTAAAAATAAGGCGTGTAGTCCGACGTTCGAAGCTCCGACATATAACAACTGTTAACTATTTATTATTCAGTAATACACTAATGGCCTGGCACATCATTTCTTAGAGCTCCTTCTATATTGACACCAACGTCTGACAGGTGTTACTGACCCGAAGGTCGAATGTTGATACAGATGTTACGACACCCGCAACTCATTTAATCCACCACCATCGTCTGTGAAATGGAAAATAATCTGTTTGGGAAAGTAGATCACCAAGAAGACTAATTCGTGGATCTATCGAGGTGACACTAAAAGTGACAGTCATTGTTATTGTTGATGAGAATTATGATGGAACCTATCATATATAAATAGTGTCAGCGAGGAACTTAACTAATACGAAAGTTCTAGTTCATTGATTGATGATGATGATGATGATTAATGTTTTATGGCCACTTTTGTGCACAAAGTAGGCTAAATGGGCCGAGCGACATACAAAGGTAACGAGGCGAAGTCAAAGATGAAACAACCTTCATATATGCCCATGCCGAGATTCGAACACGGATGGTATCGATTTGTGGTCCAACACGCTACCACTAGACCACGGAGGCACCCAGTTCATCGATTGATGAAAAGATATATATACATTATAGAATCAGTATATATATAATATTCGTATTGTTTAACTTTTTGTGTGTATAAGTGCCAAATATTGAGTCTGATTAAGGTAAAGAACACATGGTAGTTAAGACATAAACGAGGTGCCTATCCTGATAAAGCGAAGGATACTTGGTACTGTACCTAGAACTAAGTCATTAGAGTAGACGAGGAAGGAATCTGGGGTGTTTTCTCTTATGGATGACTCATTAGGGACGATATGTTTGTGTTCAGTGCTTGATGTTACGGTGATAAATCGAGGTCATCAAATTCAGACATTCGCGGTGCTAGAAGGACAACATACTTGGAAGGAACGTTGGTTATAAGGACAACATATCAAGTAAAACATCGTATCTAGAAGGACAACACATATAACTGGACACTGACCTTGTTTTAAAGGAAGACGTCAAATTTAGTTTTAAAAACAATTATGTTGTTGAATTGACCATAAACGGTTTTATTACTAAATGAACCAAGTAGGTCAACTAAATGAACCAAGTAGGTCAACTAAATGTGCCAAGTCACTGAATTCCTATTTATGGAGTCGTCATGGTAACCAGAAATGTGGACAGATAAATTTGGATACTCGCAAATTTATTTGTAATACAATATGTGTTTTTGTGATCAATATGATCGTATTATGCAAGTTTTATGTATATATGTATGTGTATATTTACGTGTGTATGTACCTATGTACGTATTTATGTTGGTATATTTTTATGACTGTATGTGTGTGTTGATCTATATATGTCAGTATGTCTCTCTCTCTCTCTCTCTCTCTCACACACACACACACACACACATATATACACACCGAGGAGAATGACCGTAAGTTGGTTTTAAACAAACCAACTTACACGAGGCCATGATTTCTTTGACCTGACCTGATAATCTTCACCTCGAGACTGTTCTCCGTACGAAGCACTCAGCCCCCGCCATTAAAGCGGTCCAAGTGAATGAGTGAGTAAGTCAGTGATTGAGTCAGTGAGTTTTATATTAGCCTAGGCGCGAGTCAGGAATATACGGCCGAGGGGCGACTCCCTAGAGAAGATTAAACATTCCACATAAATCGGTAACTCTGGGAACTGAACCGGTGACCCAATGGTTGGCAGGTCAATGAGCTACCAACTGCGCCAAGTATGCCGACACACACACACACACACATATCTATATATATATACACACACACACACACACACACACACACACACTATATATATATATATATATATATATATATATATATACAGAGAGAGAGAGAGAGAGTAATATTGTGTTATTTCGATATGGCGAAGCCATTCAATTTAGTTTAGAAGTCGTATTTAAAACAGTTAATAAACAAATTTCTTCCATTGGACGACACATTCATCAATCAAAAATAAAAAAGATGGATGATTTACATAAACAATAGTTCTTAATCAATTGTTTTGTTCCGTGAAAAAGACAATTTGTGTACAATAACCGAAGTGACTCAAATCCTTATTGCCGGATTCAGCCTTCATCCTCCAATTCTTTTTTGCAATGACGTGGTATCACCGATGTTACGATGTTGCAGTTCCATGGAACAAAGTACCAAAATAAAACGAGGGATAGATCTTCGTTTTAGTTTATTCAACAGCTGTGAGGGTTAATATGCACGGAAATGGATGAATGTTGTTTAACGACACATCGGCGCAGTTTAGGCCGTTCAGTGTCCTGATATGCACGGAAATGAGATGATTCGATGAAAGACCCTACGGATACGGGTGACGCCGGGACTCGAACCCTGATTTGTAGCTTTGCAACGCAATTCGCAACTAACTCCGTAACGAAATTGTCAATCGTAATACAGAGAAATTGTAGACGTTTCGATGTTATCGTATTATCGCCCAACAGTCGTTGAGCGACATAATCGTCTGCTTAATTCGGTCGAATGTCGACTGCTAGCTGTACTAAAACAGACATTAAATGTTTTCGGATCAATAATCGATTTTATTTATTTACATTTGACTGTGATTGTTATTAATCGGTAAAACGGCCTCGATGTTGATTAAAATGGCTCCGTCATTCGTTATTGTGAGCAAAAAATATATCGCTAATTAAGGGTCAAGTCGGTACACTGAGTGTGTGTGTGTGTGTTTGTGTGGGGTGTATGTATGTGTCTATGTGTATATGTGTGTGAGCGGGTGTATGTCTGTGGGGGTCTCTCTAAGTGTGTGTTTTAGTGTGTGTGTGTGTGTGTGTGTGTGTGTGTGGTGTGTGTGTAGTGTGTGTGTGTGTGTGTGTGTGGTGAGAGAGACAGCGGGGGTGTAGCTCTGTTGGGGTGTCTCTAAGTGTGTGTGTGTGGTGTGTGTGTCGAGGGCGGAACGGGGCAGTTGTTAAACAGTGGGCGATTGCCCAATGGTGCGTGTTTGTATAGTGTGTGTGTGTGTGTGTGTGTGAGTGTAGATAGATAGATAGATAGACAGATAGATAGATAGATAGGTAGATAGATAACAACTATAACAACAACAACAGTAACATTTACGAGAATGACAACAATCGATTGTTGGATTGGAATTTGTCTGAAATCAATAAACGATGAATCAGGGAATAGAATCAATAAAGTTCAAATCTTGAGACATGTAATACGTCAACTTACAAATACACATATATACACCTACACAAATATATGCAAACATATACATATATACATAAATAAACCCTCAAACATTATAACAATTCTGGGCTACTCATCAGACCTTCGGGCCCCGTGTGTGTGTGTGTGTGTGATGTGTGTGTGTGATGTGATGTGATGTGATGTGATGTGATGTGATATGTGTGTGTGTGTGTGTGTGTGTGTGTGTGTGTGTGTGTGTGTGTGTGTGTGTGTGTGTGTAAAGGCATCAAATCCCGAGATAGAGCCGGGTTGCTAATGTGTGGATTACTGGTACGAAATGCCGCCAGAGAAAGTGAATGGGGTTTATCTGCACAATTCTGTCTTTTCGTTCCCAAAGTCCGTAGAGTTTGCGCTCTATAATGTCATTCCCCTAAAAGCAGTCGGGGCGTCTCTGTGGTCTAACTGATAGTGCGTTGGATCACAAATCACTACCACCTGAGTTTGAATCTCGGCGTGGGCATATCTGAAGGATGTTTCATCTTTGACTTCGTTTGATTACATCAACAATCATCATCATCTTCTATACCTTGGCGACTCAAATGAGCAAAACTTACATACAATAGAGAATTTCTAATGTAATATATCAAACAAAATAATAGCTGAGCAATGGCTCACACATTTTACCCGTAATACATATCGTGGTTCTGTTAAACGTTTTAATTCTGTCCCGAGATGACTGTTCTATCGTGAATATATGTAGAGAGAATCGTCTGCTTCTCCAACTTATTTAAGAAAGCAAGAAAGCGTGGAAACAGAAATATAAATCTATGATATATATATATATATATATATATATATATATATTACATGTCTGTAATATATATCAGACATGATTTTGCTTTCAACATATATCAGCTTCCTACACCCGAAACAGCTCAATACAAAATGGGTGAGATGATATAAAACGATTCACAATTACACAACACGATAACGCCCAGATCAACATCGGTATTAAACTACTAAAACTATCTTAAAATATATAACTGATGACTCCTTAGGAAATACAAAAGAAAACTCCCGAACTTCGTGTATTTTAGCAACTTCTTCACCGAGTTTTACCGTCTTAGAGACAACGAACGGTAAAAATGGAACGAAATTTATAACAACTAAAAACACAACAACCAGAGAACAATATAATGAGAGGAGGCGATGATAATGCACTGGTACGCGGAAACTCCGTTCATACCCGGATTGGAGGAAAATCGCCAATTAGGAACATCGTTAGTTCTGACCAGCATACGACAAACGTTGATATGTGTAAACGTTTACTGACAACAAAAACTGCAAAGCGACGTAAATTCCTTAGAGTAGTAGCGTTCAAAATGGTTTAATACAGCGTTTTATAGTTTTTGATAAATCTAGGTCATAACGTCTTGTGCGGAGAATATGCACTCGCTCGCTTTTAAGGCTGACCATTGAGGGGTCAGTCAAGTCAGGACTGAAAGGTCAACGTCTTGCTATGGAAAGCTGTTACACGTCGCCTCTTCCTTGTGTTACTTCTAAGGTGTATTCTTCTCCGTCCATTGTTCAGCGCCATCACAACACAATGGACTCGGATCGGACTAATTAACAAAGAGGGTAATTAAATACTCTGACCGTCCTTTGGGTTAACGTTGAAATCTCATTAGGCCAAATGCGTGGAATTTTTGGTTATTCGTTTATCGAATCAGGAAACGTTTGTCCTGTTTAAAGCAGCTTCGCCACTAGCTGCTGACAATTTGAAAACGTGACAACCGAAAGTACGATTTTAATGGACGAATTCGACGTGTATACACGTAAACAAACCGGGAATACGCGCCTGCTGCTAGTGCTCTAAACATGCCATTAGTGTACAATTGCCTTTAATTTCAGGTGTGTTCAGTCGGGTTAAGACAAATGTCTGTACCGAGTCAAGGATATGTGGAGACGTAACGAGGTTACATGTAACTGTGTCTTCAGCAGTACTATATCAAGTCTCGATCCAGGTAAGTTAATGAGCTCATCATGTAAACAAGAAAATTTTAAACGCGTTTAAAAACGTCTCACGGGTTCAAGTGTCCTCTAAAGTACGATTGGATTTATCTTTTGAACAGAATCTTCGACAGTCTTTGGGACCAAATAGTATTTCCATATTTGATCATCCTGAACCTCTCTTAACCCGTACGATAACTGTTTACACAGACAATGTAATATGTGTGAATTATTATCATTATTTTAAACGATTTCGTCCATGCTTTCCAATATTACATTACATACTTTGTCCAATTGTTAAACTAATCAATTTTATTGGCAGAATCTTACTTCGACTATACAGAATAATTGACTTCTCTCAACTCTCGATTTCATGACAATCTGCTAGCGATTGACTTATACTAAAATGATGCGCATTTCAGTTAATATTATATCTAACCTGATTGATGATTCCCCCCCCCCCATCTCCCACAGGATGTTGATCGTGGTTATCACTGATGTCATCTTCGTATTGTTGGTCGGCATGCCAAGCGCAAGGTGTGAAGGTACGATCTTGTATATTATTGATAACTATCGATTTATATAATTACATAAAATCATCTCTCTCTCTCTCTCTCTCTCTCTCTTTATATATATATATATATATATATATATATATATATGTTTTTTTCTACACACACACACACACACACACACACACACACACACACACACATATGTGTAATATATACAAATATTCTTTCCCCTTTTTCAATCTACCAGATTGTACTTGCGGATATCCTAGAGGGATCTGTGAAGGCTTCAACGACGACACATGTTTCTGCTACGCGGGTTATTACGGAAGTAACTGCTCGGAACACAGTGAGTACCAGAAACAGCGTAATCGGTTCATCTGAAGGCTAACAACTAACGCGGGGAAGACAACTTGCCGCAAGGCCGAAAAACACCGGCGTGTCCCAGTGACCCGTGACTGGCTAACTTTCAGTCAAGGTCCCGCAACAACAACAACAACAACAACAATAACAACAACATTAACAACAACAACAATAACAACAATAAATAATTGCCGTGCCGACGAAACGACTTCCGGTACTCGGTGCTCTCACCGATATCGTATTTCTCGTTGGCGGCTCAAGATTGTTTTCTCTGAAGTGTTCGGTTAATGCGTATAACTCGAACGCTGAGCCGGTACTTAAGGGAAGGCTAACTCGTGGGCAAGTGGGAAATGCCACCTCGGGTTAAATGTATTCTGATTGAAATAGGCAAATGTACCAAAAGTATGTAAACACGGCGTTAATCCGTGTTTGCTAGTATACATGTCTAACACGACGAACTAATTGATAGTAGTTAACCTCGTCACATCATCATCATCATCATTATTATAATCATCATCATCATCATCATCAGTATCAGATAAAATATCTCACTAACAACAGTAATATATTAACAGTAGCAGTGCTAAGGAAAAAAAATTGAAACTGTCTGACATTATGTCCCATGTTAATGTTGTTACATGTGACAAAATGCAGAAACGCAGGACAAATATAGGGAAGCTACCGAGGTGAGCACAGCGTGTGAGTGGCAGTGTGTGTCTGTGTATCTGTGTGTGTGGGGGGGGGGGGGGATTGTAATGTACGTCCCCCCTTTTTTAATTTCTAATGTCCTGTTATGTGACTGCTATTATCATATTACTCGTTATTGGATTAATTGTAGCATAAGCAATGCAACTGTAGTTACATATATTACGTCACATGATACAGTTTATGTATAAAGGGCTCTGATTGGCTGTGAGCAAGTGGGGCGTACTTTGTCTATTAGTTGTAAATGGTAACGGACGTGTTTCTCGTTCTACATCGTAATTACATTCTGTATTTGGACATTAAACCATACTACATCAGTCTCCGATTTGGTATTACGTAACAGGTCCTCAGAGTGATTATGAGATGCTTCAGACATCCAGTGATCTCATTTCATAACGGCACTTGCATACTATTAAATTGTGTATTTTTAAAAATAATATTATTTATCGATATTACTCAAAAGAAAGTTATGAACTGACTCGGTACCATTAATTCCAGTGTACGTTCAGTTTGGTACAGCCGGGTATGTGATAAAATACGGAAAAATAAGGATCGATGATTTTGTTGAATGGTCCGCGCACATTTAGACCGACGTTATAGTGACAATCGTCGGCCTGGCAACGTCACACGTCTGTCAAGTCCGACGTGTCCGACGTTCCCCCCCCCCCTCTCTGAAGTCATAATAACAAGAATCATAAACATCGTGGTTTATTTTAAAGAAACTGTTCATTTCTTTCTACAGAAAATCAATGTTTCGAGTGCGATATTGGTTCAGCTTGTTCAGACAGCGGCACATGTGAAGGTGAGTAACACATGCACGCACACATACACACAAATGTACACAAACGCAGGCGCGCGCGCGCGCGCAAACACACATATACATACATACAAACACACAAACTTAAAAAATTAGCGTTATTACGCAAAAGTATAAAGAGCCTAATCATACGATTTAAGGTTTATAGCGATAAACTATATATATATATATATATATATTTTGAAAATTAAAATAATATAAAAATTTTTCTTAAATAAGTTATTAGAAGATTCTTTTTTAAAAAAAATGTCAGAGGTGGCGTCTATATTAATTTATTTATTTCAAGAATGTACCCAGTAAATTTTAATACCATTATTATCATAACACAATATTTGTTGGAATATTTGGTTATTTTGTGATGTCCTACTTGACGACTAAAGAGAGGATCACATGTAAAATGTTGAGTTATGAAGGATATAGGATCATCAGCTATCTATTATTGTCTCATCGTGTTGTCCACATTAAAATAATACACGACCAATTGACTGGAGAATACAAGGATGTTCAATGGACTAGATGATCACAGATATCGAATGAAGAAGACGACCACGACACTGATCCAGATCAGTCAGCAGCAGAGTTGATTGATAACTGAGGGCGGAACGTGAACCGAATGGTTCCCGTTCTACAGTCAAAAGAAGTATCAAAGGTACTGGACTACGTGGTCGCGTATCGTATAAGAAATCTCTTCTCAGCCAGATGATGAGTTACGGCCACTTTTGTGCACATGGTAGGCTAAATGGCCCGAGCGACCTCCAAGGGTAATGGAGCGAAGTCAAAGATGAAACACCATTCAGATATGCCCACACCGAGATTCGAACTCGGGTGGTAGTGATCTGTGGTCCAACGCGCTACTAATTAGACCACGATGGCGCCAGCTTTGCAATGGACCAATAGCTGTACAACGGAAGTTCACGTTGAACGTGTTCAACGATGTATGTATGGATAGGAGGGGGGCTTGTTGTTGTTGTTGTTGTTGTCGCGGTGTTGGTTGCTAGGAGTGCAAAGAGAACCATACTCCCTCACACAATAAGTGCTGACCTCAGTGGCATTGGTTACATCGACATCCTCGTTCTAGTACCTTCAGCTTATCATCGACTTGTTTGAGGTGAACATTAGAGTTTACAGGATGACAATATCCTGTATCACAAAACTGAAACTGTGACCGACAGAATGGAAAAGGGAAAACAACGTACACGATTAAAATTGCCTCCTCAGAACTAGGATCTGACTCCCAATTGGAGTCTCCATGGTGATGATAAGAGAAAATCGAGGAGCGTCCCTCCGCTAGAGAGTCATCACACGGACAGGGTCGGGTATACATAATTGATCCAGAGCATGCCTACCCGGATCCAGAAGTGGGACACATCCGTTACTGAAGTGTTTTTTTTAAACTAACTTAACGGAATTTATCAATAATTTTGTTATGCATATCAATTATTATTGTTTTTCTTGTTTTATTACACGATTGGTTCAAATTATTTCAATTTTTCTGATTATTGGCAACTTTTTAGAAAGAAGATAACTTCAACCAACTCCGTTCAGTCAATTATTCAGTATAGTTGATAAAAGTTATGAAATTGTGGAAAACGTTTAACAAATGTGGAATTTTGTACAGTCGAGTAATAATTTTGGAACCCGTATTTGACGTCAGCTGATTAGAATAAGCTATATATTGAGTATATTTTAAAATGTTGTTATAGGCGACGCTAATCATAACTCCTTGAATATTCGGCCTGCAATATACATGTTTGTGTAGATTCAATTTTAGAAAAGTTATATTATTATATTTGATAATTTGCAGGGAAATCTATCAAACTGACAAAACAGGCCGACTTTATTGCTGGAACTGGGGTCAATGACCGAGTCAGTCTTAGTGGCTAGAACTGTCTAATTAAAATACTACATTTATTCTCATCTCCCGTTTGGCTTCTGATGAGTGAAGGAAAGAAAGTAGACTGAATTATTTTACTGAAACCCGTTTACTGAGAAACGTCTCATTTCTTCTGGGCGCGCGTTTAGTCTGTGATCCCGAATGTCCGGTAGCAAAGGGGAAGTGCACCAGCAGTCCTGGAGGTCCGAAATGTCGCTGTATAAAAGGCTGGGCTGGACCTGTCTGTGGCACAGGTAAGTCTGTCAAAAATGGCGAATGATCATTTGGTGGCAAACATTTCCGGTTTGTCTTTCTTAGCTAAAATAGAGTGTAAACGAACGTCTAGTTTTTGTTCAGAATTCCATTACGAGGCGAGTTGGTAGTGCGTTGGGCAACAGATTCCTGCCACCTGGATTCGAATCTCGGCGTGGGCCCATCTGAAGAGTGTTTCATCTTTCACTTCGCCTCATTACCGTCGGAGGTCGCTCGGCCCATTTAGCCTACCGTGTGGACAAAAGTTGCCGTAAAACATCAATCATCATCATCATCATCATCATGAAACGAAATGAAAATCGCGTTCATACGATTAATGTCGTCAAATCTAAAATATATCAGACTTTTTGTGCCAACGAGAGAAGCTTCGGGTCTCTTTTCAGTTCATCCGATTCTGACCATTGTATTACTTTGTTCCAGATATAAGTACGTGGACCTCGACGGTAAAACCCGAGACTGGTTCGAGTAACCGAGTGGACGTACAAAGAGAAATCGTATTAATCTGTACACTGATTGTACACTGGATTGGAGCGATCTATTGTCGTTGATTCGGCAACTTCATCTCTCGGAGTTGTCATAAATGTAACGAGAAGTGCGCCAGTTGTTACTTAATGCTACAAGTTTATGTTAGTAAAATCAACCCTCCCCCGTACTTACATATTAACAAAGGTCTCCATTCACTCACACTCAAACGCGCGCAAACACAAGTCAATATTTACATAAACAACTATTAAATGTTTAGCGTTAACTGAAAAGATAATAAATTATTAACTCGTTGCTTGAGTTACTATTATTATTATTATATAATGTCAACACATAGAAAGATGAGACAAAACACAGATGCTAACGACGTTGGCAATATAATGAGCGATTAGAGCACCTCGTGCCTCAAATACTATTGCAGGTGTCAGTGTCTCGGCTCAAGTCATATGGCGATTTTACGTTTAGTAATGCAGCCCCCACTTTGTGGAATAGGTTGCCGGCAGATATTAGAAATGCCTCGTCTCTTGAAAATATTAAATCCTTTCTAAAAACACACCTGTTCAAGGTCGCCTTCACAGATAAATAATAATTATCTTTTAAATCTCTTATAGCGTTTTTACAGACATTTTTGGGGGAGTATTATTATATTACATATTATTTGTACAGCGCCATTGAATGGCTCCTGCTAGTAAAGGTGCTTTATTATAAAACTGATAATTGATCGAAGAGATGGGCAGAGAAAACTTTCATGAAAACGGATTTCCATTTTATCTTGTGCGGTATGTTTTATATGTCGACAGCAGTCACGTGGATATACTGAATCTTGTCACTTAATTGTGAGAAATTTTATTTTCCCTTAGATGCAATTTAGATATAGAACTTGATAGTTTCACAAATACATGCTCTCGTGCATCAAATTTAATGGGATTTTTTATCAGTGTTTATGTTGAGCTACAAACCTGCAGGTTGTTGGTTCCAATCCAGGTCATATCTGGGTTTGGGGGATGTTTCCACCAGGAGTCACCATTCGGCCATTTAGACCAGGTGTGATTGCTCTAGTTGATGCGTTATCTGAATGCCCGTGTCTTCCAAATACCAGCAATAAATTTGATTTCCCGAGGACAGGTTACGGTTTACCTACGTTCTAGGGACGTTTTTGGTCATGGTTGAAGATAGCTTCATTGACACAGTGTCAAGTTATGTGTCAACTTCGTTCCGTCAGATGCAGTTAAGGAGAGGTGTGTCTTTTCAGGGGATGTTGGAATCTTCATTGGCACCTTTTATTTTGGCCTATACATCGTTATTTTTCCAGCATGAGGCATCATGCAGATGATGCACTGTAATCAGGTTCTGTCGATGTAGACATGACAAGTAACACAAGATATCTAAATAGCTATTCCAGTATTTGTCCCACTAAGCTGTACACGAGTCTCGAGCGTGTGTGCGCGGTTGGTCGAAACAGATTTTTAGAGCCAAAATAAGATCCGCCCCTGAACATACTTTTTTAAATTGTTTGAAAAATCAGACGACAGTCTTTTGTTTTGTGCTTTGATGTAGTTGCTAGCGAATCTTTGTTGTAATGAAAATATGCCTGGAAAAAGTTCGCCGCGCGAATAATATTCTCTTCTTGCGAAAGCATTCGACTGTCACATGGAACTCTTATTTCAAATAAAACGTGCACCTGCTGAGGGCTATTCAGGCCTTCTATCCACATAACTAAGAGTTTATAATATTTTTTTGAGTAAACGACGTAGTCACAACCACTGTCATATTCACCGCCGTTTAATAATTTTGTCAGATTTTTTGCGACCACACAAACACATTCGCTTTATTTATATAAGATACGGCAACCCTCATAGTGGGCAAGTGTTGTTTTAATACTAATATACAAAATTTATATAGCGCCCTATATAACCTGTAAGAAGGTTACTCCAAGGCGGACATGTAGTGTGCCTGACAATACGATACTTTAACACACAAAATCTGTGCCGCATATTCAAATGTGTGGAGCACATTGGCTATCCGCACGAGATTCTCACAATCAAATATGTGAGGCCTGCGTAGTGCAGAAAGTGCTAGATCCTATCAATGTTATTTCCTGGTTGTGTTAAGCCAATGTTTCGTTGTGCCGAGAATTTGTCTGGAAGTGCTGGTAGATAGTACCTACTCCACGGCTTTAAATGCCTCATCATAGAGACGTGTTTATACGATTAAGTTTTTAATTTCGAAACCGATGTCCGTCATAATGCTTCATGCGGCAAGTGTACTCATTTGGACATTATGCGTGAAGACAAGTTAGTTGTTTTAAATATAAAAGAATTATGTCGATCGTGAATACAAAACTAGTGTTAGGGCAACCCTGTAGATTAAAGTGGTTTGTTTCAAAATCTTCATCAGCAATCGGCACGTTAACCTACAGACCTTCTGGTACTTGTGTTCAGAACTTGTGCAACTGATAAATAGGTAAGTCTTCGTGTGGGAATACAGACCTCGACAAAGAACACGTCATGCTATATTTAAAAAAAACGCATCAATCATGTTTATGCATTTTATTCTGGTCATCAAAACAAAATGAATTCCTCTCAGAAACAGTTACAAAATGCCAAATATATTCACTCCCATTTTCTTCCACTGCACCGCTGTGTGAAATGCATCTCTTCCACTAAACGATTTGGTGAACACCCGACCAAAAACGCTTACGCTATCAGCGACACAGTCAAAACGACATCACAAGCCGTGGAATTCTGGCGACCCGCTTAACACAAACACACAAGCAGATCATACAGTACATCAAAATACTGGCCAACATTTACAAGATAGCATCACAACAACCAACAATCCCCACTCTTTTATCTCACGTCGTCGGCATACACTACCCGATAGCATCGCAAAATCCAATCTTTAGCGATGCACCACATTCATCAACCTGGAAGGAGCACTTGTGAATGATAAAGTAGTTATCTACATATAACAAACTAACAACATATGACTCGGTTTCTTTATCACAATATCAAGCCAGGAGTGATTAATACAATCGGTGCCGATCCGCGGCCCCCAGCAATACAGTCTGTACTTTGTGACACGGGACATTGGCCGGTACTCGGCGCACAATGGGAACAATCGGTGTACGACGTGCATTGCTGAGCAGCATCTCCGCAGAGAAACGACCAAAAACCAAACAAACACGCGTACACTAATACTAGATAACAGACGTTAAGTAGACACGTTGCTTCTTTTTTTCTCGTTACTGAACTTGATAATAGGCACTTGTAATGAAGAGCTGTTGATGTGACTACTAACTACACGACATTAAACACAAAACATGCTCCATGACATCTGGAAGCTCTAGTTATCAAATATCCTGTGTAATAATAGTACTAGTAGTAACATTACCGACATGGATGTCATGTTGTACACCACAATGAAGCAGCGCAGTTAAGTCTATTATCCCTAAACAATACCTTTGATTATGGGCAGTGTGTATTTATATATATTGTGTGTGTATGCGCGCGTGTATGTGTGTGTGACCATCGTTAAGGCTAGTCTGGCTGCATTCTAACTTGTGTACCCATTGAAAAATGAACACAGAACTGTAGGCAAATAAAACTGTAACCGTCCTTCGCGGAAAGCACCTGAACCACACAAACACACAAGGCACAATAAAAATCAAAATGATGTGCAATAAATGGGGAGGGAAAACAAACAGCTCAATCAAGCGGGGGGAAAGAACCAGGAATAGCATTCACTCACCATTGTATATTTGTACACAAGTAAAACAAGTCCGGGGGGGGGGGGGCGTGCTGTACAAGGCCATCTCATATACAAGATATTCAAGTTTCAACAATTGTCATCTAAACACAGGAACACTATAGGCTTAAATTATCCTGATATTACTAAACATAAACGAAATGCTGATGACTTATTTCTTCATATATATATATATATATATATATATGGACATGATGGAATACACCGAGTCAGTGATAACCGTTGGATACTCAATACCTAGCAAATTAGCACAAAACCTATTTTTACCGGAAATACCTGCGACATCACGGGTTTCTTGAACAACCATTTATAATAGCCAGCGAGCAGGTGAGTAGCTGTCTAGTCCTTAAAAGGATGGCATTTCGTGCATCAAGCATGGAGAACCGCAACAAGATTGCTTCAACAATTAAAACATCAATACTTCAGCCGGTGGTCTTATGATAGTTCTTACTTACTGGAATATTACGTGTGATGATACTTTACAATAGTCTCGCTTTTACACGATTACACGACGCTGCACAGAACAATTTTGAAGGCTGGGACTTAAAATTTTACTAAAAATTGTAAAACAACAGGATGGTAAAATAGAACTCGAAAGAGTAAGATTCTTTGTGCTCAGTTATAAATGCACGCTTATCTACCATTCATAAAATTGATGACACCACAGGACGACAAAACATAAAGCTCATGTCATGTAATTTTGCTCATAAAATGTTATCACGGTCTCCAGCGTGCTCAAGTAAAATGACTACTTTGATTAAAGCTGGTGTCATGATAACTGTGGCTCTTAAAAATACAAAATGCACAGTGTATATAAATTGACACCTAACTAACATATGGGGGACTTGTCTTAGGAGATCTACATTACACGGAAATCTAACATACAGCAAACTTGATTACCATTATCATGTTGCCTTTCGGTTATTATGCTCAAGTATTCCTGCACAGTAAAGCCATCCAATATTAACACTAACTAATAAACCAAGTTGCCTATACATTGCTGAATACATGTTTCGTTACGTGGACCAGTTACCTTTTATATTATTATGCACTGCCTGCTCATTTTGATTCTCCTTTTTGAAGACTAGTACAACTTGTGTACACATTAACACTTACTTCTACTCAACTACTGTGGTTAAATAATCATGGAAAATGCGTAGCTGATATACAAATGTGAATGTGACTGCGTCCACCCCCACATATTATCACGACTACAAAAATATACACATGAAATCATATACCTTGTACATACTTGTACAGCACAAATCCTACACGTTTACATCTCAGCAAGTTCTAAGAATGAATAAATAAATGCTAAAAATAATAAACAAATTGCACATAACAAAAGAAATGACTGGGCTAATTCACCTCCTGCCGAAATAAACAAGCCCACAGCACTACCAGCTGCTGACTGTGAGCAAAGTGAAAAGATATCTTGAGATCAAAATACTATCAAATACATGGATTCAACAACAGAAATTACAAATACTAATTTCTTATAGGACATATAATAATAATAATAATAAAACAACAAATTCTAAGCACAATATCATGTTTGATTACATACAAATGGGACTAAACATAATGCCAGACTAGGCATGTTTTTTGATTTGGCAAATCTCAAACATAACATAATGGAAACATCGGACTCAAGACGGTCTCAACAAGCGACTAGCTTTGAAGAAAGGGTATGAAGGTATGCACAGCTAGGCAATTGATGCCAAGGCTAATCTGTAATAATTAAATGAAATCAGCAGCAAATGGCAAGAACTGTGTTTAAATATTGACCATATTCTCGCAGCAGAACTGACAAAGCAGACCAACACCTGAAAGGCAGTAATCAACACAACACTTACCATGCTACTGAATGTCTAACACACTACAAGTTTATGGGGGGTGGGAAGTGGTCATTAAATGACAGCGGTGGACAGCTAACAATGTCCTAATATGCACAGGAGAATGGAGAAAATGTTTAACATCATTGGAACATCAGTACGTACATAAGTACAAGGGTAAAGTGAAGACTGGTGAACATCGTTTCTTCATATTAACAAGTCTTTGTGCAGGAATGCTTTGTTAAGTAACTACGGGAATGCAAAATGATTGTATAATTGAACACCATCTTAATTATGATACCCTGTATGCATCTGTGAAAAATTAGTTTCATTCAATGACCAGCGATCTTGTTAAAGTCTACCTGAATTCCTAATATAGCAGATCCACACACATCCGACATGTAAAATTTTTCTTTGGGTGGCATTTAGTGAAACCAACTGGTCCTAATTAACAAAATGCCATTTTCAAGTCTTACTTTCATTAGTTTAAATAGTGTAATACCATAATGCTGCATGGCATTTCATACACAGATATCAGGCTATAACAACTGAGACTTTAAAGCCATGGTTATAATATGTGCAGGCGAATACATACGATTTGGTGTTCATCACCACTGGCATGACGGGAAGTTTGTGTGATTCAGATTGCTGGTACAGCAACATTTACTAGTAACAGGCTGAGCAGCACTATCCTAACATAAATACAGTTTCTTTTTTTCTGCACTCTGCAGAAACATACCCATCCCCCATCATGACATAAGACTTCTTAATGCTTACAAAATATAACATCTAATTAGTTATAATAACAAAAAATGAAATAACAACAAAGTAACTAGATGCCTGAAGAGTTTGGCACTTTACTGTAAATGAGGATACCGCCTGGGCATATAATTGAATGGAGACACGACAGTGGAATGATTGTAGTGAGGCACGTCTACATCAAGATAATCAATACGCGACATGTATCGGCATCTTCCAACCAATACATGTGTACAAGTGAACGTTTCATAAAATGAACGAGTGCATCAAACCTCTTCGCCGTCTCTCAAAAAGTGACCAATAACACTTCAATACACAAGTTTCAAAACATAAATGAACAAATATCACTCTAAAATATATTGTATATACATATATCCTGTATAATTATATACAGTGCTTCCTGTGACCAGGTGACTGCACCAACCCCTTCTTTATGATAACCGTAAAGTGTAAAGAATTGATTAACCAAATCCCTGATGATGGTGTGTAAGTTCTGTAACTATCACTGCATATGTACACAAGGAAAAACAGATGAAAATAACAACATGTGATAATTGCTATTCTCTCAAGCTCTCAACAAAACAAACAAATGAACGAACAAACAAACAAAAAATACTGATTAGTGGCATATCCGAGCACTAGATACAACCTTATATGAACGCTCGTTGTATAAGGAACTGCGGAATTTTGGTACAGAAGTCTCCTCGTAAATAGTTGTAGGCACCTTTTCTGATCAGTTTCAAGTAGTAGTTGCACCTCTAAAATGAATTTCCAGCTCATAAAAACAGAGCGAACCGATGTGACAGTCAGTTAATGACAAATGACCTATTTATCTGCGATACGGGTGAAAGCTTTGTTGTGCAACATGATTGGTTGTAATTCGACCAATAGCAGGAGAGGCGTGTGTTATATAGCTGGCTGTGGATGGATCGCCTTGACCTGCGTAACCACCAGTGATGAGTGAGGCACCTGCAAATCCAGCACCAGTACCCATACCATATCCAGCTGAAAAAAAAATATCATGGAGACAACAGTTATTTGGCAGATCATGCTACATTAATAATTTAACATGACTGTTGTTGTGTTGTCAAACCAATGTATAATTACTTGCTTATTACCAATTACCATGCAGCTTTGAGATAACCTTATGTAAAAACAGTTCACCTTCAATTCAAATTTGTACGACTAATACAGCTATGTTTACAAATATCGTAAATGTCAAAATGTGAAAATGAACACCCAGATTTTAAATAATACAGTTCCGAGTGCTGATTAACCACCATTTGGAAGCTCCTGAATGCTGACATCACTTGAAACAAGCAATTTGACCGGAAGTATGTAAAACCCATTTAAAAGTATGTAAACAAGTGCTAACACATATACATAATATGTGGACGAAGAATGGCAATCTCTGCTGTAAATTAATAAACATGTGTGCCAATTTTCTCATAAGAAGACAGAACTTTTTCATGCACTTTATATACAAGTGACTGAAGTGATTAAAACACAATTATCTTGGTAGTCCCTTAGTCTTACCTGCCACAGGAGCTACGCCATGTGCCAATGTGTATGTTACACTTGGACTGAATGAGATGTTGGCCCCACTACTTGGTTGTGCTACTGGATTCGCTTCAACGGCTGCAGCTAATGCACGCGTAGGTACAAATCCACTGGCATCTGCTCCATAAGCACTGATCAAACCTAACAAGGAACAAAATATGGCCACGTTAAAAAATATAACCAAAATCGCCCAGTAAGTATCATGACAAATATTGGAAATGTGCCACTTGTCACAGCACCAATCAGCCAATTAAATCATCTATTTATAGAATTACAAAAAACTAAACAAATGAGATTAGTCATCACTGTCCTCCAATGGTTCCTTTGTATGATTATTTTTGACAAACAGATATCTTAAGTGGTTTATGAGCCAATAATTTCTTTGGATAAGGACTAGTGATAAATCAACCAAAATATATATGATATGGACAAAGTTGTCTCTGAATTAATAGTTAAACATTGACAATAATTTCTATATTCTACCAAACAGAAACTACACATTGAAACTATTCTTACCTGGTGTTTGACCTGCAGCAGCAAGAGCAAATGGGGAATTTGTGTTTGCCAAAGGATCTTTGAAAAAAAGAAGAAGACAACACTACATCGTTAAGTATTCAACTTGTGTGTGCGTGTGTGTATTGCTTGTGGAAATCACATCAAAATATGATCCACGAGTAAATGAGATTATTAACAATTTTTTATATATAACTAATGTCCGCAAGCTATAGCACAAACACAGACCAGCATAGAAATAATGCATATATATGTCTATACCTATATATGACTGTATATACCTATACCCCCCCCCCCCTCCAAACACATACAACGGAGAGATAGAAAGAGATCAGAACAAGAAAGGACTTGCACTAATTAGAATAAGCTGTGGTAAGCTAATTTGCTGATAAAATAAATAACAGGATGTTAGTATAAATATAGAACTAGAGCCCTTAACATGTACCATATTAAAGAGTAAGTGATACCAAGATACAAATAATTCAATAATATCAACAAGTGCAGCTCACTGTAGACACACACACAGAGATATTTCATTAAGTAGTATCTAGTACTTTCTGTTTCCCTGGTTATGACCCTGGTCAGATCTATATAGCCATTATAGAATGTATAATTATAAATAAGGTGCACTCAAATCCCATTCCCTTAAGATAAGACTTTGTACAATATTACACTGGTTTGACTCTGAATGCTAACTCTTGAACTAAGTGAAACATTGCAATAACTGGACGTGCTATACCAGTGTGTCAGGTTTTTTTATGACTCTTACCAAATACATTCAGCTTTAGCAGGTTAATTACAGAACATACCTTAAAACCAAACATGTCACATCCAAATATCATCAGACAGGATATTCTTATAATATGAATGTTATGCTTAAGATAAAGAGGTTAGGAACACAATTACTAATTAAAAATTGTCCATTGACACAGCCTAAAAACCAAAACAAAACAGCCAAAAATAGGCAATAAAACACAAACAAAATTACTTAATGTAAAACAAACAGCAGCCACGCACAAAATCTGTTGGAGCAAAACTACTCACTATATATTGCTTGCTGTGTTGGAGTCCGTGCTGCATATGGTGATGCCCCCTGGTTGGAGATGGGGGAAGGGGTCAGGGTGGGGCTAACTTCCCCATGGGATTTAGCAGAAGCAGTATGGGACCATCCCATTCCGTACGGGACGGCAGCACCGGCAGATGGGATGAACCCACTAGGGTAGCAACCCCCCTGAACTGGAACATGCATGTTGTGTGGGTAAAACAAATTTAACGAACACCCCTTATACACATACATGCGAAATGATACAAAGTTAGAACTAAAAATATCTTACAAACTCAGAATATCTTACAAAGCAGCCTTTAATAAGAACACAGATTTGCTACCATGTTAAATTTCATTTACTATTTCAGGAACATTAAGCCATCTAAATATACTATTCAATATTTTCAATGTGACCATGTTATATATTACTTATTAGTGGTAAAGGTAATTTCTTACTTCACAAACACAACATTATTATCAGTATTTGTTAGGATAATACTATACAGAGATCTATATCAGCTTCACACAATTCCACAAATAGCCTCAAAGGTTAATAATAAAGAACCAAACAGTGACCACGAAAGAAAAAAGCCGAACAAGACTTCAGTGCATGGTATAAATGGCAGATCAGTCAATAGTCAAATATAAAGATTCCTTTAGTCAATAGAAAAGTTGACTAAAATCAATGGTTATTACAAGCTAAGACAATAGGAATCATTTCACTTTAGGTATTATTGTTGTTACTGCTAATTGAGGATTATCCAGAACCTTATCACCTACTGTCTGGTTTAGGCAGGAGAGTAGTATACAAGTATTACAACAGCCTTAAATCACATAAAGTGTTACACGTATTAGACAGCATGCACACAAATTATAATAAAACTGGTATTGAAGCTTACCTGATATGTAAGGACTGTCTGTAACAGATAACGTACAAATTGTGTTAGTGAAATTATGTAACAGTAGAAATCTTAGAACACTAGACAACAAGCTCCATTTAGGTGTAATGCAAATATAAATTATAAGTAACACTAATTCAGGTTTATAAAGAAAAAGGATGAGATGTGATAGTGTAATAATGCTTCCCCGTTTCTACATAAAATGATGGTTAATGACAAATTTATTTAACTCGCATCTAACAAATCATAACATACTAAACAAAACAAAAAACGAATAACAGTGTCAGAAATTTACTGTGCAGAGACTAGAGTTAGCACGATGCCATCAATTCTCAAAAGGAAACTTTTCTAGTGTGCACAAAAGTTTGGCAAATCGCAGAGAAAAAATAACTCAACAGAGACAAAGTAGGTCCCCCCTCTTTTAAGACAAAGCATAGATACAATTTGAACTTCCTGGTAGAAAACCATTATAAAAAAATCTCAGGTGTGCATACATGCATCTACATCTAACAGCAACCAACCAAAAAAAGATGAATTAAACCCAGCAGCATTAAGAAAACACCAGAGCTGTTAGTATCAACAAACAAGCAGCTCCGGGTATCAAGTGTTAATGGAAGCTGTCTTCCAGTTTACACCAGCTACTTCACCCACTCAGTAGCAAGCACATATATGTTACTATTTATGCTATGTAGGTATGTATGTATGTGTGCACCCAGGCACACCGGTTTTTCACAGTCATTCTGACTCATGAATCAATATATTGGATAACTGTTTCTATGCTAAAGGAAATAATTTGCCAAACACCCTAAGCTTCCAAAGGATACTTTAATCTCTCAAGTTTTATGACATTTAAACTTTTTGTAAAAATTGTACAGTAACTTCCTGTAGTTTCTTTACATAAACCATCAGTGACACATAATTAATGACTGAAGTGACAGATGAACTTCGTTTATGAATATCGTAAACTGGCTGCACTGGCTTGCTTTTTGTTATGACACACACCCTGCTGCTTACCTCCGTTTGGAGAATTAAGTGAAAAATACACATTAGTTAAATCAAGTTGATTAACATACCTAATAGTGTTACTAGGGGTGAGACAGGGTTGACCAACCGTAAACCTGGAACAAGGTCAAGAGGTTAGTAATGGTTAGTTAGTTAAAAATAAAAACAGTGCTACACTAACAACAAGTCAGTAAAAATCCACAACCAGTTAAACATCGGAACATAAATGGATAGATATTCAAATGTGGTCTAACTGTTGTTAACTGAAATGATGCAATCATTAGTCAACACCACATTTGACGCAGAGAATAGAAGCAAGCTTTAAATGTGATTTATTTTAAAGCTTTTATGGCATTAAAACAGAGTGTCAATGCCTCAATTAGTAGCCACAGTAACAAATATCAGTTAACCATAATCTGATTAGACATTTATTAAATTTTAACAAAGCAAGAAACATAACGTGCTATTCAAAGATACGTTCATCATGGAGGAAAGATTTACAATGCCTCGGTAATTAAAAAGGAATCACCACATCTAGAGTGACAATGAGTCTGTAACAAAAGTTACCTAGAAATTTATTAGTTTAATTGTCTATATACAAATACAGAATGTTTCAATTTAGAAAAAGGGAGTCATTTAAAACGATCATTTACTATACAACTTTACAAGACAGAGATGAACTCAAATTAAACTTTCCTGTATCATCAAACATGAATCAACAATATCATGAACACACAGACAGACTATAAACTAATTGCACTCTAATGAATCACTTACAGAGGAATAGTTTTACACTTATCCAATGCTAAGTGAATTAGTCGGCTGATTACAGCGGAGGGAGCTAGAACACAAGACTTCTGGATAGAGCCAAACCTTGTGCCAGACAACACATTATAATGAAGTTAATTTAATTATCTGCAGCTAAATACAGGAAGCCGATTAGGCAGCTCACTGTCATCCCTGGATATCTATATACATCTATAGATCTATATATATATATATATAGTATACTTTCCCAATGACAATCATTCCTACAAACACAAACACCATGCTCCAGATTACTCAAGCCAGCAACAATGACATCACTGGAAGCAAACCGCTTAAGATAATACAAATCACACAAAATCAAGGTATCTAATGCTAGGAATTATTAAAACTACACTAAATTCATTATATATGAGAAACATAAAATGATTGCTGAGAAAACAAGCATTCAAATTTCAATAGACACAGTCAAAAACGAAGAAGGATGCTAAAGCCTGATACAACCCATGCCTGAAACCCAAATCTTGAATAACCGTTTATAATTGCTAGGATACAGCACAAGGCTCGAACGTGTTATACATGATCAAATATAGGTAAAATATTTCTACTTACTCTGTGCTCCTGCTTGGTTGAACGTCTGTGCAGCTGGTACAGCCTGATACATTCCCGGTACAGCACCAGCTGCAGCAGCAGCCGCTGAAAAACCAGCTATGCTGGAAGCATTGACAGTTAGTGCATTAGCCGCAGCCAGCTGTTGTGGCATGAGCGCTAATGCTCCAGGGAAGGCAGCTATGTCTAGTGTTGTACCATCAGCAGCTTTAATATCACGGGGTTCAGCTTTCTTACATTCCACCTAGAGGGCAGCACATCACATGTTACCACGACAAATGCATCAAGCGAAGATAATTAAAAATAACCAAATTACAGATAAGAGTGGATGTTGTGTATCTGTGGATGTGTTTGGCCTGGGCACTTGTTACACTACGGGGCATATGACTGATGGGCAACCCGCTCTTAGGAATTATCACACACTCAGATAATATGATTTTATTTGAACCTTGACCTGCAGGTTTGCAGTGTAGTGATCTAACCACTGGGCTAACAGAATAATCCATATCTCTGTATGTGTATGCTGACAAACATGTGTGTGTGTGTGTGTACGTGTGTGCACAAGACTGGATGTATATTTGGGTACAGTTTGACACTAGATGTTCAATTAAAGAGATAAAGACCATACATAATATACTCGGGGTTAAGACAAACATTAAACCCATTTTGTAAGTAAGGAGTCACACTTTTAACGCACTGAGGTATTATTCTTATCATGTGACCTATACCACTTATTTATGTTATACAAATCTAACTAGAATCAAACTAGATGTCCTAATATTAAACATCTCATCTCCAAAATCTATCCACTAATGGAAAGCCTGTTATACGACTAGTTAATGACACCTATCTATAATACACCATTAGTAAAAGCATGCACTTTTTAAGTGTTTTGTGTGTTATAATCAAGAGGAGGAAGTGCCACTGATGACCACACAATGGATGTTAAACATCATACGCAATCAGTGTTATGAGACATACTCCAAATGAGCTATTTGTGTTCAATCCGCTTAAAGGAACCCCTTTCTGTTAGCATGAAATGCATAATGCAAGAACAAAACCACAAACCCAACCAATTTGTCTGAGAGCGAAGTACTTGTTAAGGCGTAAACAAATAGGTAGGGATTCCTGGCTTCTTTATCGAGACACTAGCCATGATAATTGTTTCAGTTCGGGTCATAATGCTGCTGCTATGTATGCGTATTAAAACCTCAAATACTTATCAAATACTTAAGAAACTTAATAAAACCACTAGTGCACAACACCAAAGTTGGTAATAAAAAGAGAGAGATGCAGTGAGGTAGTTAGGCAACTCCTCCATACATCCACAATTGGAGCTAACGAGGTAGCAGTCATTACAGGGAAGAAAAAAAAAGAGCAATGTATTCAGTAACACCTGCATAATTAGCTCAATTACACATTTTATAACCTTGTGTACATACATAATTATACAAACTGGAGCTTAAGACTTATTAGTAATATAAGACGTGAATCTTGTCTTAACACATGCAGAACATTGGCTGTGACATGGTTCATCAGAAAAAATAGGCAGAAACCATAGGGTGGTGTTGGGGGTTCTCACTAAGCAGAATTTATCAAGTCTCCTTAATAAACAAACGGACATAACTCTACGATGTTCATTTCAGTACAGACAAAAAGCTCAATGCAGCAATCTTAAGAGAGGAAATTATCTAACATGACAGGATATAGGAAAACTGCCACATTATCAAATATATATCTTACTATGATATACACAAAATATACACATCGCAAATCACTTGCTCCAGTTAATAAAATGTTTTACCTTTTACGTCTCATCTCACAGCCAATGGCTATTACAGTCCACATACTTTCTGCATACAAAATAACAACACAAGGACATAGGAGACTCTAGGTGGTCAGATTTAATTTTAGCATTGTTTGTCTAGGATGATTAATTTCCTTCGACTAAATATTAATTCTCTTAAGTCTGTGTTAGCTGCTTTTACCTTAAAAAATAGGTCTTGGGCTTTGGATAACATATCACCTTCAGGGTAGTTGTGCGCTAATTTAGCTAATTTATCAAATGAGCAGTTTTAATGTGAAATTTCAATCTTCGACCAGAACATTTACTGCTAGATAAGAGCAAGTTGACTGGCAAACAAGATCTAACATGTTCTTCAAACAAAATCTGATGACTGTCAAATATATTCTATTGATAAAATGGACCAAAATAACAAAGGAGTTCAAAAGAAGAACAATTTTTTAAAACCAAAATGAATAGACTGGTCCAAAAAGAGAATTTCAGTATGTATATTTCTGAATTAATCAGCTGTCAGCCAGGTGTTTAGAATTTGGAACTACGACAATATAGAAAAATAATTTTTGTGGTGGTGGTGAATGTATGATGACACAAGTATGAGAGGTGTCAGAGGGGTGGACAGAAGGGTAGACGAGTAAAGAAAGAAACGGCACTCCACCTGTTTGCCATTGATGTGGACATAATGCTCCTGCACGACCCGGTCAACGCTGTCTTCACTTTCAAACGTCAAAAACCCAAAGCCTAGAGAGATACGTGCAGCAAGGCCAAAATACAACCACACGTCAGTAACAAGTCAATGACATTGTGACGACAACAATTAGGTGTGTGGCAGGGCCTTAAACTTGGTTTTGAATTTCGAGGCATCAAAATAATTTCAGTTTCAGCCTTAATCTGAAGCAGCTGTACATGACAAAAGATATTTAGAACTAGATACGTTTGGCAGGATTTCTGCTTTCTGAAGTAAGGGCAAAAAACAACACCAAAGCATGATCATGTAAATAACATGCTTAATCAACTAGTACACACACTTCTACATAGTCTGTTCACTGATGTTTCACAGTTTCAACTTATTATGGCGAGAAATGTTAACTACAACTCAGTAGCGGTGCTGTTTTGCATAAAAACGAAATGGCATCAATTTCTAAGCAGAAGTTCAATCAAATTCTAAAAGAATCAATCGAAAAAGGCACCAAAACAATTAGGAAGATAGGAAGCAGATAAACAAGAATAATGATTGCACCATTAAATAAATCTAATACGCTACAGCCTTGTCATAACAAGAATGAGTTAACTTCTAAATGAATGACAACAAAGAAATGAACAAAGATATTATAAAAAAAACTAGACCATGCCATGGTGTTGTTTGGAGGTTAACTGAAGCCAAAATAATAGTCTTGGACCTTTAACACACCTAGATTTTGTAAAATACAAAAATACATGGACAGCACGCACTGCGGAAGCAAGTATGATACAAGCAAAACACAGCTTTATTATTTCAAGAACTCCTTCCCTGTGTAAGACAAATACAGAAAGGTATATGCCACGATTCCTCTTAGTTATGCTTCAAATTTTGTTTTTACTATACTATACTGTTATTGGAACAAGAAAGATTTCCACGGTGGTCACAGGGAAAGAATTCTTTAATGTCTACGGGTATGTGCCCTAGGGTAAAGACAGGTAAATGTGTACTGAAAGTAACACTTACTAGATTATACATTATCTAGACAGGAATGTGTCCTTGAGTAGAAAACATCTAAACAATTCCTCTTAAAAAATTTGCAAAAACCCGAAATAAATACTATGCAATTAGTATCCATAAATGCTTAGCAAAGAATCATTAATTAACAAACTGTGAAAAACTAAGCATATTGACTGCTGTCTCTAGGGTATGCATAAAACGACTATTACCTAATGTAACTGGTGTTGATTAATCAATTTTTGGACACTCATTTACATATCCCCCTCCTCTGGCACACAACTTCATATATCCACCATGTTGATATTGTTGCCATGCAAATAAACAACTGTTACTTATTAAACTGCTGCTCATCCCAATATGGTTAAGACTAGCTCGGTATATACAGCCAATGTTACTCGTACAAAAAGCTACAAGAATTCACAGTACCTTGTCACACATTAACATCTTCAGAAGGCCAGACGTTGTTTTCTTTTTCATTTATGGATCAGTCAAACGAAAAATAAAACAAAGCTACCATATCACTGTTGGGAAAACGATACTTTTCAGATTTCAGCATTACAATGAAAGGGAACAAGGTCTGGCACTGGAAAATCACATGAGAACAATCAAGGTACCAACAGTGAACACGACTAACTTTAATTAGCCAATGGATATATGAAGTCATAATCTACATCATTAGCTCAGTACAAAATTGCTTAGCTACCAAGTTGTCCACTACAAGTTTTCAATACAAACTCTACACATACATGGGTGGAAATCTTCCAGCATGCATTTAGATAATGTGAACAGATGTCGATATTCAAGTGCAGTTCAAACACTAGTTATCTCTATTAAATGGAAGAGAAACCCAAACTGTGGTCGTAGAGCTTAAAGCCAGATAACACCGTGAATAAATTGCACCCTCAATAGTCGGCCCTCAGGCAGCAAATGCAATACATAATCAACCAACATCAATCAAATCTCTAGTAAACAAAACATACCAATAAAGTGTTTTTTTTGCAAAAGCGACATTAATAATTTTCTGTGTCTGGTTTTGTTTCAGAAGGAAAACAAATGGCTGAGGGATTATTATAAAGGGTGAATCAATCCAGTACTGGTGTTGAAATTGGTTCATTGACCTCACTCACCTCGGGACCTCTGCTTCTGTTGGTCATACATAATCACTACATCTGTCACCTGGTGTTGGAAAACAACGTAATGATGAGGATTGTTACAATTGTATCTAAATATTACTGCGTGGACTGATGAAACAGGATTAGAGAGAACAGTGTATTCTTCACAAATGCATATTAGAATTCTGGTGTTTTAGTTCTCAATATTTTTCACATTTTAATTAATCACAGATTGTAACATTTACCAACGTAGACCTGTACAGTTTCATTAAAAATCCTACACACATCTGCCCAGATGCGAGTACTTTTCTCTTCACAGAGTCAACACTCCACGCCGGTTAAGCGAATGAGCAAGTAATGAAACCAAATATGTTTTTAATTGTGCTGTGTCTGACAGTGTCATCATCTTTTAATCGTCTCTCATGATGATTCCCCAGATGTACATCTAACACGCAACAAAGGTATCACCTGATTTGAATCATGACCCACAGGTTTGTGGTGCAGCATTCCACCAATAAGTCTATTAAGAGTATTTATCAGACCCCAACAAACAAAGCAAAAAGTGTGAGGGTCATTGGACATAATGCTTTTAATTTCCAAAAGGCAGATTTCACACTGAAGCCACAGACCAGACTGCCTCTGAACATTGTTCACATAAAGGGTTTTAGAGTAACTTTTCTTCTAGGATTACCAATTTCAAGCCAATGAATGTGGCATATGAAAAGTAGGGATGGTGAAAGTTACAAATTTCTTAACTTAAGACTCCAGTGATCATCATACGTGAGCTAAACTTTAATTATAGTATGATGATGATTGATGTTTTATGGCCACTTTTGTGTACATGTTAGGCTAAATGGGCCAAGCGACCTTCAAAGGTAATGAAGCGAAGTCAATGATGAAACAACCTTCAGATATGTACGCACCAGGATTCGAACACAGGTGGTAGTGATATGTGGTCCAACATGCTACCGCTAGACCATGGAGGTGCCCCTCTTTAATTATACTAAAATGAGTGATAAGATTTTCAACAACAACAAAAAACCACATCACAAACAGATCATCTACTCCTTTCAGTTACATCTTATGGTGGACAAGAACTATGTTAAAGAACAGACTTGTTTTTCTAGAATTTGAACAGCAACCAAATAATAAGAGCAAATACATCCATCACCTATAACCTTCCCTGTATATGACCTGTCATGACTTACGGTGCCATAACTTGCAAAGAATTCTTTCAGTAGGTCCTCGTTACAGTTAGCAGGTAGACCTCCAATAAATATCTTTCTTTTTAGGTTCTCGGCACTCTTGCCACCCTGGAACAAATGTAAGGCAACCCTGTACCATTGTTTTAGGGAATGTAGAGCAGTGATACTGAATGCCACAATGGGAAGTATAACTGAATAACCATTATACAGACAACAAATTACAATCAGAAGAGACAAACTAAAAAAATTATTTTTTCCATTTGCATTTCTGTGTGATGAAAGATGTACATAAACTTGTTTACCTTGTTAGAAGCTTCATGGGTAAATTGAAGTGACATATCAAAACAAGGCTTTATTAAGAATATTTAATAATTTGAGCAATAGTACATTTGATACTCAAGTCCTGGTTCACTATATCGCTCAACTTCATAATTTGATACTAATTCTGACACGTATATGAATTTCAAGTTAAGCTCAACAAAATTACGTTAACCTGAACCACTGATCAAATTTCAAAATGAAGTGAAACAATATAATTGAACCTGGATTAAATCAAAATGAATAAGACACTAACATTTACCTTGTTCATACTTCTAGGGTTGCAAGCTTTTGGATCGATCTATTGGTAGGAAGAAAAAGTAGTACAAATACGATGGACAGATCTAGGTTTACATCTGTACAA
The DNA here is from genome assembly GCA_025642065.1 of Paralvinella palmiformis. Classification (NCBI taxonomy): domain Eukaryota; kingdom Metazoa; phylum Annelida; class Polychaeta; order Terebellida; family Alvinellidae; genus Paralvinella; species Paralvinella palmiformis. Next base: position 389,261 of record JAODUP010000107.1, read on the forward strand.
TTATTTATAAAGACATAACTTTATTAATGCTTTCCGAGCTGTGATAGAAGAACAATAAAGGGTACCATACATAGACACTTGTTAACTCCCAGCATTTTAATGCTGGATTGTTTTTTCTAACACATTTTGTTTTCAAAAGACCCCAGTAAATTCAACTACAGGACATAATAAACTGACTGTCCCACTTCACCCATTTCTAAACACACACAGCACAGGGGTAACAAAATTAACCGACCAAAGGTATGAATATAGATGATGTTATCACAAACAACACACATTGGTGGGGGTAGGACAGGTTTCGATACTAAATATGTTTGGCCAATGTGACCTGTGTTGCCTATCAATGGCAATAGACAATTATAATTGTATTTATTTTGGCACCAACATTGTACATCAAATTTGGGATGCTAATTAACTTTATTGGTACCTGAAAATGACTCATTCCTGTAATTGTCATTTATTAATGTAAAAGAACGAACCATGGTCTGAGACTATAATCATAAGTGGCTGCCCTTCCTTTGTGCTATAGGATCTTTTCCCTGATGGCACTAACACCAGAATAAGAAATAAGCCTTTCAATTATGCTGGGAGCAAGATGCATTCATTGGATATGATTCCCAATAGCAACCCAGTTTGGGATATGTTGGTTTGCATGGTTTTGTTGTTCATATACATGTTTAATATCATCTGATGTTTAACGGGTTGTCTATTTTGGATGATATATGTTAGTGTCAAATATAGTGACAACATGTCTTGCATTTGTGCACAATCGTAATTTTGACCCGTGTTACAGTTTTCTTCTCTATGCGATGATTGATGTTTTACGGCCACTTTTCTGCACAAGGTAGGCTAAATGGGCCGAGCAACCTACAAAGGTAATGAGATTAAGTGAAAGACGAAACAACCTTCAGATATGCCCACGCCGGGATTCGAACACGGGTGGTAGTGATCTGTGGTCCAACACGCTACCACTAGACCACGGAGGCACCCCTTTCTTCTCTATGTGAATAGGCAGTTATCTTTGATAAAATACACCAAAAGAATGATTAAATATCCTAAAATTATTTTTCATCTCCTCCTACATCACAATTTGTCACTGAAATTCTTGTAATTTTCTTTCATATTAAGCTCTTCAGTGCTGGATAATATGTTAACTTCGTTTAAGTTCTGAGCAAATAGTTTTAATTCAGGGGGTAGACAATTTTTGTAGGTTATATATAGATAGATAGATAAAGTCCAATTTGCAAATAAATCTCATTATATCTACCATTTACTTTTACACAGCCAGTTTAAAACATGGAGAACTGAAATCACAAATGAAAACTTGACAAAAAACTCCCAAATTGCTTTAAAAAGTCTAATGCTAAATTTGCATTATCAATACCCAGGCTGTATTCTAACCAGTGGTTGTTGTTTATACACAAATAGCAAATCGGGCTATTAAATAATAACAAAATTAATATTTAGGCCAGATTTCCCCCATCAAATATAATTTTAAAAGACTTATTTATATGACATCCATGGTTTCTCATGAATTTACACCTATTAGTTCCAGTAACAAAAACTAAATAGTAACTACAATAATTGACACCAACTTGACTACATGACCACATATCTAAGAATGGAACACCACTGTATGTTAAAATAATGTAGATTACATTCTGATTATACAATATATCTCCCATATATGCATTTAAAATAAAACCACGACCAGCATGTATTGTTTAGTGTCAAAAGTTGAATGGATTATATTAATATATCAATATAAAGACAACTATTTGTCTAGCATTGTCACAAATTAAAATACTTTATATATTTAGTAGTCTATAATAAAGATTTGATTGATATTACCATAATGTCCAAAGTGCTAAATGATAGCATTTAGGATTTCTAATATTGTTACAATGTGGACTAAAATGGCCTCAACATAATGTGGTAAATTAGCAAAGAACTTCTGATGGAAGATCAGTTGATGTTTTCAATACAACTCAATTATTTATATCAACACCAACCAAAATAACACAATTAAGATAGTATGACAGTGAAGCAATTAATTTTTTATCAGAGGTGTTCTACATGAATGTTTCATTGCTGTAATTAATCTTTCCGACTGAATGCTACCAATGAAGGTAAAATAACAGTTGTAAAGGATCAAGAATTGTTTTAACATCTATATTCCTGTTGTGCTACTTATAAATAGATATCAATTTCTATGTTTGTTTAAAATGACCAGAAAGTATTCTACTAAAGAACTACTGTGCAACTTGACCAAGATTATAAACATTGATAATGTAACAACTGGCTCTATCATGCCTGACAAAGCATAACAAGTCAAAACACTTTTTATCCTGATGTTTAAAGTAGTTGTTGATAACAGTTAAGAATTATATTACATCACTTTAAATTTGGAACTATACTGAAGATTACAGATCCTCAACAATAGTGTTCTTCAAAACCTTTACAATACATAGATGTGATTAATGTTTTACTGCCACTTTTGTGGACATGATAGGCTAAATGGGGGAAGCGACCTCCAAAGGTAATGAAGCTAAGTCAAAGATGAAACAACCCTTCAGATATGCCCATGCCAAGATTCGAACACAGGTGATAGCGATCTGTGGTCCAACACGCTACCGCTAGACCACAGAGGCCATACTACATAGAAGTGTACCTCTTAAGTTGGTCATTTTCTTTTAACCATGAAACAATAATAGATAAAGTTTTTTATTAGTGAGGAAAGTCTTAGTTCAAGAATCATCAAAATAACAAGGGTATATGAGGATTTAATATTACTACTTGCAGCTCATCAGTGCCATGGTTATTTTATGGTGTACAATGAGCTAGACAGAGCCTTGATTAACAAGTGATTCATTCACTTCTTTAATGTTTTAGAAGACAGTGCCAACACTGACATTCAATGGCACTTCAGTGTCTCTGCATCCAGGTCAAACTTACTTTACACATAAATCTAGCCTACTAACTGACTATGTTACAGCTATTTATATCTCTTTTGTCCTAGTTAGAAATTGCCCTTTTTACAGTGACCAGATAGCATACCAAGGAATTGGCTACACTCAGTCCACCCCATAACATTGGAGTTCTCTCCATTAGAATGAAGAATGCAGTCAAGCACTTCAGCTGGTGGTTACTATGTAAATCCTATGATGCATACATAATTAGTGTTAAAGCCCTCAATATCCCTTAGTAGATAAGCATGTCTGTACGAACCTGTCTGCCGTCCAGTATGTGTGGTCCATTGGCTAACACTGTTTCGACACAGCTTGGGTCTTTAAAGGTGACAAACCCAAAACCACGAGATTTACCAGTGGCTGGATTCTTCATAACCACACAGTCTATCACTTCACCATACCGACTGAAGTATTTCAACATAGAACCTGAAAACAGATTAATGTTCTTCCATCAGGACCATAACAGATATCTCAGTGTTATACTATATAAGTATATTCAAACAGTCAGCATTAATTTTATACAGCTAAATATAAAGGCAGTTATTAAAAAAAACTTAACCACATAAACATCACGGTACAATCTGTATGTTACAACTATATTACTTCCAAGTATTGTATATGTGAGGCGGTGACTAATTTATGGAAGCACTATTACAGGTCAATTACACAACTGTTTTATATCCTAATCATGATTGAAATGTAATTTCAATAAATAAATGAAATATTCAAAGCTAATCACTTGCCTACAAACAAAAAGAATTACACTTACTATGTGTTGTATCCCAGCTTAAACCACCCACAAATACCTTCCTGAAAACAAACACAGTATCATTTATGAATAATGACAGCTACCATCCATGAGGAAAAATTGACAAAAATTAAGGTTGTTACTAGCATTTAGGTTTAACATACATTAAGTTAACTACAATAGAGCAACATGGTTATATTTCAGTCTGCCTCAAATATACTGTGGTGTATTATTCTGTGTACTGTGATAGATCTGGAGTACAGAGGCAGTAAATATTCCTGACAGTAGTTATATTTTTACTGTGGAAAGCAGCACCCATCACAAACTATGTAAATTCTGCAACAATATGTCTGACATCGCTATAGAACCAGTAAAGCAATACTCTTCCATGTTGACAAATCACACAGCTTTTATTGACATGTATCCTGGTGAAAATCCAAGGCACAGATCAGACCCAGATAAAAAGATATTAAACATTCATATGAAACAAACATTTCCATGTTTCTAAATAAACCAAGAAATAGGAGTCCATTCTATTTCTAATAGCAATAACTGAGTTATAAGTATACTTTTATTGAGCTGTATGTAAAATAAACAACACTGTTACTGTTACAGAACACCATATACCACAAATATAATCAACATGTATATTTAAGTAATTTGTTTAATTTTAAATAAATATCACCATTCAGTGCCTAACCCCAGTCATGTCTAGAAATTATTCACCGAAAATTACAGACAATTAAAAACAGAGGCTAAAAGGTTTATGTTAATCATGCCTTCATTGCATCATCTTGCTTTAATTATTAAGATAACTTATGGTCTACACTCCAGAACACCTATTACATATGTCACCACATAACATGCCATGGATATTTTTAAAAGGCACTAATCACTCATAGAAGAACAATGAAAGCCCAAACTATATTTCAACCAGTCATTATCTGATTCAGTATGTAAATGTCACAACCAAAATTTCACTCATCACAGAATTAAGAACTCAGAGAAATGGATGACAAACTTTTATTGTGTGCATCAAGTCGTGGTCATAATCCGAAACTGAGGTGAATATCCCCCCAACACAGCTCCGATAACACTGCTCACAGAATGTGTTAACAATGATATAATGACAATATGGTTGGGCAATTACAGCATAATTGAAACTGATAGTTTTAGGAACAAGTGATGAATAATAGTAACAGACAAAGGAGGAGGAAGTTAAAATATCAGACCATTCAGCTACTACTACTAGTTGGGACAATTACAGCACATTATTACTGAACTACCAGTTTATTCTAGGACCCACATTTACTTGAACAACGAGCAAATTGGTATAAGGCACCGACAGCCACAAACATCAGTTATACTATTAATAATACAAGAAAAATACATCAACCTTTTCCATAACATTAACACTTTTCCCACTAAAATAATACTTTTCCAAGGAAAACAACAAAACATAACAACATTCTCCCTCTGCTAACCATTTATAGTTTATCTTTTTTTTTGTTTAACTAGTTAATGTTACTGAAAACAGGCAACAGCCGATAATGTGTAGTTTTGGATTTACCAGGTCCAGCTCTAAATAATGGTTAAAGAACTGTTCTGGTGTCAGTCCTGTACAATCTGGCATAACATGAGTATGTCCGGATGTCTGCAATAGTTGACACATTGGATTGGCTTTTCATAAAAACTAAAGTGTGATGTATACTGTTAACTTAGGTAACATGTCACAAGTTGCTACATTAACCTGATAAAAAAAAATTATGGAGTAAATCTTCAAGAAATCAGACTAGCATCTGTGCTGAATAATGAAGATCAAAGCCAAATCCTAATATGAACTACTGATCTCAAGGAGTGGAAACCTAGTGATGGGATATCAATTACAACCCATAGGAAATCAGACAAATAAATGGAACCAACAAAACTGCGATTACCATCTATCAAACAGTATTTGTAGTAGCCAGACCAAATTGGAAAACATATTATTACTATTACACCACACCTGTTCTATCGAATGAAACAAACTTGGCTATCATCTTCACTGATATACTTCATAATCCAATTTACTATTACACCCGGAAAAATAGACACCTATTCCAAAACACACATAACTACAACAGAACACAATACAATTTGATTAAAAATTGTGAACTAGGCTTATTTCCACATCTAGTCACAGATGGGACCTTGTTATTCCATGGGACATCATTACAATGAACCAAAGTTTCTGACTCACTGGAAACTGTTATGAAAATTAAGATTAACACTGTGGTTCTGCTAATCTCTTCAGATTCAAAGGGAATAATATTATACACGGCCACGCTAAATTAATTCATCCCTGTGCTATCAGTATAAACCACCTTCATACTAGGCAGCGAGACACTCCACATATCTATGCCGGTTTCTGGGAAGACAATGTAATTACCTCCAGACAGGAAGGATCAGTATACCAACTGTCCTCTTACATAACAGTAGCATGAATACTGATTGGAATGGCTGAGGCCGCCAGCCAGTATAAAACGTGGAGAATAACCGCTCTACACACTACTATGGAGTAGTCATCGCCATGCCTCAAAGATTGTCAACAGTTAATGAAGCTCCAAGCCAATAGCAAACGGTGTTTAAATGAATACACGTAAAGTTCTATTTATTTAGCCATAGGTAGAAAAATGCTTTTAGGCTTAATGTAAAAAAAAATGGATAACGAGAAATGAACAGGATTTCTGAATTCGTCAAAACAATCATTACGCCACATTTATCGGGAGCAGCAATTTGCCAAATGGACTTATTTCATGCTTTGTCTCCAAAATCAGATGTGTCCGTCTGTGCGATCCTTTATCTGTCTGCTTCCAGTGGCATCTGTAATCACACAGCAAACAATTCCAGCCTGGTGAAGTTAATTATGACGGTGACAGGGGGACATACGCAGTCGGTGCAAATGCTCCGGGCACTGTTTTCATGACCTGGTTACAGAAGACAGAAAGCCGGTTAACAGCCAGCTTATTTTGGGGGTTGATTTCCTTCTGTCCACATAGGCGTCCATGGGTGTGTTAGTCTTTTAGTCATATCATAAACAGCCAGTCGCTTACTGTCTACTTAACCTACAGCTATAACATTATTAAGTCAGGTAGCACAATAGCGAATAATGTTGTACACACTGTTACAAGTAATGGAGTAATTGATTCTCGTTAAACACAGGTGATAGAAATGGTGAACAGCAAACATCTGGCATACACACAATCAATGGAGTCTTCGTGTCAGTTTATCTGTGCAGTGTTCCTGGGAAGAGGCAATAAAGTAGATGGCTTAGACATAATAGCCAAAGAAGAAATCAAGTCTGAGCCCAGGATAACAAGAAGCCAACAACTGATAGGGACATGGAACTCATCTGCTTGCTCATTAAAAATCAATGTGGAAAAGGCAAGACAAGCAAAGATCTCAAACACTAAACAGCAGGCACTCATTGGAAATGTTGAACTGAAGCCACCTGTGATTCTTTAGCAGATACCTGAATCTCAAATGCTGCCGCCAAAATCAATAAACACGCACTTGCACTGTGGCTAAACTCTGTATAAGCCAAAAAGGAAAAAGTCATGTTTGGATTTACTGACTGGCTTCCAAACTTTCTGCAAACACATTCTAACAAGACCGGGTTTTCTTTTAAACAAACCAACCAGACTTCTACAGGAAAACAATAGCGTTCATCTTGATATAAATCACAAGGTCTTCATAGAGTAAAGGCTAGTGGATAGTAAGTCAAAAGATGTTTGATACTGAATGGCAAGTTTCAATATTGGTGATGCACAACAATGAAAGAGAATAGTTCTCAGATATTTTCAAGTTCTTGGGAAAAAGTATGATCACACACAATTATTATCAAAAATATTTTAAAGGATAGACCAAGGATTTAAAAATAGAGTCATAAAGTAAAATGTTAGCTTCAGTAATTAAACACTGCAAGGTGGTTTAAGAGTCGCCAATTAAATATTAAATACCCCAAATAACTGGCTTCACCACATCACTAGTTGGTGAACAAGGTTATATGGCATACCCAAGAGATTACTTTAATCAATAGGGTCTGATTTTGGGTGGTGAGCTGTGAAATGAGGCCGCAGCTGATATGATGTGCTCATATTACATTATGTATCTGTTTGGTGATAACATTTTAACACAAGACATAGTCATCAATATTGGATGATGCAAGCTTTTTTCATTCTAAAACACCACTTCACTATACCACATTACCAGAAAACAACTTTGTATCATACATCAGCTTCAACCTCATATTAGTAGGTGTTGGTTTGACTGACATTGTTTGCGCTATACAGATCATTTCATCAGACAAAACACAGTAGTGGAGTTGTCTAGAAAAATTAAAAATGCACAGTTCAGACCACCATGATATGCTTATTGTTTCTTTTACTTGAAGCACCACAAGACAAAGTATAAGAGAAACAATCAATTTATACTGATCTGAAAGAAACAATACAACAAGTAAAACATTGACCCCACTCTAATGACAAGCACCTTTCACAAAGCCATGTACCCATGAGATCAGAAGAAGTATTTCTGTGCCTCTGAAATCAGTATGACCTGAACATGTCAAAAGAATATCAACAATGACCAGGCCAAAAAACAGTGCACCTGTCTTTAAACACCACCAACAAACTACACATTAATCTCACCTGTGAAATAGGACTGAGGGTATAATTAGAAGGAAAATCAACTGATCAAACTTGAGCCCTTTCTTTTTGTATGAAACACCCTACAGACACAGATAACACTGAGATAAGACCCCACAACTCGATATATAGGGCAGCATGGTGGCAAACTGCACCATGAAAACAGCAATTAACAAATGACTGTCCCCAGTAAAAAAATATTAAATACCAGGAGATGAACAATTAGACTAATTCACAAACACATCACTAAACGCTCAAAAAACAGGTATCCAAATTCAAAACTAGACAAAAGGAGGTCAAATAAAACCATAAAGCAAGTGACACTCCAGTGAAAGTATCCCGATCATGACAAATATGATATGCCAGTATGTAATATCAGACACAACACTAGATTTTGTTCAGATGTTTGTGCTAGAGTTATATACAAGTCATATTACAGACAATTAACGAGTGATGCACAACCAGATTAAACTGTGTGACATGTTGTACTTATTTGCTACACCTGCTCAAATTATTATTATTAACAACGTCAAGAAGGTATGACCACTAATTTTGGTAATCGCTGAGGTCCTGATAAGGCTAGATAAAAGGATCAAGATAGCGAGCTAAGGATCAGACTGTGATATCATCCAAATAAATCAAGTGACCAAACTGAGATCATTTACAGAACACAACACCATGTATTTCCACACCTCCCCCCACCCAGAAAGCTAGAAAATGAAAGTGATACAACAGCCTGAACAGAGCCACCACCATTCCCTGATAAAATTACTAACTGTTGACTGTTATTAACATCCTGGTCTTAAATGACAACCCACAAAAATAACAACACAGGATACATGTCTGTTATGTGTACAAACAACAAACCATCATGTATGTAAACAGGATTTTGGAAGAATGGGGATGCTGTAGAACTTTAATTAAAATAATTACCAAAATGAATTAGTCAGCTGCCTACTTTCAGGGCTGCTTGATTTAGCTGTAGATAATTATATAGTGAAACATGATGTCATTGCATCTACAGCCCAGACCTAACTGGTTAAACAGATATATTATTATTTGACTGCAATATCTATCTATCTATCTAACCATTCTTTGTTAACATGGGCTTAATGAACTATCCATTTCAGAACTATATTGCCATATTTTCCAAACAACTATGTGAGACACGTACAGTAGCTACAGGAAACAAGAGTTGTGTTACACCATGCATACAATAAGTCAAGTAATTATAGGAAACACAGAATGTGTTGCACTATATATTTTGAGAGCATGGGTGGACACAGATCTTTAGCAAATTGGTTCAAACCCAAGATGTCATAAGCATGTATCATCTTTCACTAGCCCCATTTGACCTACTGTGTGCACAACAGTGGCCATAGAACAACAACATTTGCATATCAATTGCACTAGAGCATTATTATAATAATAGTTTTTAGGCAGATTGATAAAACAATACATTATTATATTGTGGCCTGTCAAAGATAGGAAAACTCACAAGAAAATGTATTAAACACCATCATGTGTCTTAATTCACACATCATTTTCACCCTGAAATACTCTCACCACTTAAACATTTGATTGTGAAAACTATCTGGTACTTCATTACAGTTTATAATTAAAGGGATACTCTACCTTCATTTCAAATTTTCAAGACTTATACAGCTCTACTCACAAATAATGTCAAAATGTGTAAACGATCACCTACATATTAAATAATCCAGTTCAAAGTGCTAATTAATCGACTTTTAAAGGTATGTGGGCACCGCAATTTTGAAGCTAGACAGAGACAGGAAGCTCCTGAATGCTGACATTACTTCAGTGTATCCGGTTGACTTGAAGTCTGTAGAGCCCATACAAAAGCATGTAAACAAGTGTGAGCAAAGAATTATTCCAGAACTAAACAGCATTATCTTGTTAAAATTACATCATGAATGACATACAACCATATCAGTTTGAGCCAGAAGCAACCTGACAACAGGAAGATGATTCAAAATTAACACTCAAGAGAAACTATAATCAGCGTTGGTCTAGAGAGCTCCCATGTGACGTCAGAGCATTTAAGTTTTCTCCTTCCCGCCTTTGAATCTGGCTTCTGGTGCAGCCGTAATGGTGGCCCTCCAGTAGTTTGGATTATTTCCCTATATCTATGATATCAGGTATATTTCATGATTATAACAGTGGAATTTTTGGCTATTGTTCTAAGCATTACATATTTAAAGAGATATTAACCATACTCACTGCCCAGATACATAACAAAATGGAGTCAATTTCCAAGACGTTATATAACAATCCCAGGTTTACACGACGACTATCTGAACTACATTAGTTCTGCAGTTTCTGTAACCATTATAACCATACATAAACAACACTGAATCATGCCGCAATAATTAACTACATATCACGGTTTCTTTAACCAATACTTTCCATCTTGGAAATCAGATTCTTTGACCATTCAGAAACCTAGAATTAAAACACACATAACACCCAAAGAATAGTTAACATTCATATATGTGACATTGTGCACCTATCAACCAAATCAGAAATCTACTTTGGAGCCAAGCTCATCAAAATTGTGTGTGTCCCACAAAAGCACATTCCAGAAGCAACAATATAACAAATGTGTAAGTGAGGGTTCCCACATCCAAGGAAATATAATATATTTATGCACACAATTTTTTACTCAAACAATTGCTGACATCGTCAAATTCAAGGACATTTCAGGGCTTGGAAAATTAGTTATAATCAAAGTTTTCCAACATGCAAATTCAAACCCTGATCTGGAATTTTCAGCCCAGTGCTCTTTTTCTATAGCTTAAGCATGTAAACAAGTTGCAACATGCTAGTATTAGTATATATACTTTAAATGTCACTAACTCAAAATGTAAAAATTTACAATGAAGCATATCACAAAAAATATGTAGGACTCACATGTTTCAATTTGAGAAATTGTGATATCTTCCTTATAATTAGTGTTTTCATTCAACAAAGGCCCATAGCTGTGCCAAACAAGCGACAGCCTGGGGATACTCCCCTAACTACAAGCCACCAAACAAAGGCCTCTAATCACTGATGTTCATTTGGGGCTCATAAAAGTCATAGATACAAATGAATTTAGTGCCTTAGTCTTAGGGGCTTAGTTAAGATTATTCATAAATTATGTCCAACTCTAAAACTCTTCAAATGTGCCTGGTTTCCTCATTCAGCCAGCCATAGTCCCATTTCACCAGCAAATTTTGCATATTTAATATAGGAAGCTAAACACCATCATGACCATGGGCATGGCATAAGCCTGATAAGCCATAATATTCAACTCAGTTGTTTGCTCAACCAGCTTGAATCCATTTGCCTGTTGCATCCATAATGGAAAGTGACATGCAGTTTATTCCAGTTAGGAAATATCAGAAATGTTAACACATGCCACCGACACATTTCTCAAACATTCATGCAAAACCGTTACGCACTGACATAAAAAATACATTCAAGTGTTTGCACGAATTTAACTGACCCTGGGCCTGGCCCTATCTCGCACCAACTCGGATAATCGGGGAAAAACGCAGCTCGTGTATTCACCGGGCAATATTTCCATGTGATTTTCAAATTCGGGAAATTTCACCGAATGCCGAACAGTTACAGCAAGTTGTCGCGTGCTGGTTATTTGTAAAGCAATGCCCATTAAGAATCGAACACAAATGCAACAAGTGTCTGCCAATATGCAAGCGACAAACTGTTATCGGATTAGCGCTAGCCAACTTCCAACGTATGTTCGTCACTTCTATCTTCACTCACATTTCGACCAAGAAAAAACTCACCCCTTTTCGTCTCCGTATTGCATTCTTCTCTTCTCTGTGTCGACTCTTATTTTTCTTGGACAATTTCTTCTGGAAACTAGATAAATCAACAGTGTTAGCCAAACGCCCACGTTTTTCGGACTGATGGTCACCGGAAATATGACAGGCGCGACACCCGGATGTTAGCAGACGAACTGTGAACGAAGGCGTCACGACGAATAAAGTCAGTGGACGGTTTCAAATCAAGTATCAACGCTGTCGCTTCTTTGCGTGTAAGCTTCAATATATTTATCCGTGAGCTTGACTCATATTTATAAAATATGGATTACAGTCCAAATGGTGATATAAACAAACGTTTTAAAGACCAGCTAACACACACATTTATTTCCTGATGTTGAATCGCTTTCCAGCATACCTTTTTTAAGTTTTTAGGGTGTGGGGGATACCATTATTTATTATCATATAATACTGAATAAATTGTTTTGATTAGTTTAGTGACTGATTGCTTATTATTAATATATTAGAAAACGAGCAGTTGAATTTTGATGTCAACGTCTGATGCATGCACCACACGTTGACATCAAAATTCAAATTGTGTTTATTTTTAAAATCTTATATTGGTAATATTCTATGAAGCACTTATTTACTTACTGTATAACCTCTTTGGTTGTATTAAAATTTTTTAGTGTTTAATTATATGTTATATTTTACAAAAGGTGGCAATATCTTAAATAGACCAGATTAGTTAACGAATGGGTGAATGCTTTGTTTAGTTTACTGACATGAGATAATCATGCTGAAGACTTACTGGTGGATGAAACATCTGATAAAAATGGCAACACAGCGAAATTAAAGCCCCATGAACAGGATGCACTAACAAATGGATGACAACAGCATCCTAAACTGGATTACTGAAGACAACAATGCATCTACACTCTGCTGTAGTTAAATTTTATTTGAAGATTAATGACATTTGTGCAATATAATGTCTCAATATAAACTATAAATTAAAGAGAACATACTAATTAGTGTTAATTTATTACTGAATTTAGTGTGCTTGTCAACAACATATTTCAAAAGGCTTACATTTTTTTTCCTCATTGAAATCATAAATAGAACTTCTTATGATTATTAAACATTTAACAAAATGTTGCATTTTAAACAAATAATTTTATCTTTACAGATGGAATCAACATCTAGCCAATGTCTTTAAGTGATGTGCACACAGGGCGCTTCGGTGGTTTAGCAGTAGCATGTTGGACCATAGATCACCACCATTTGGAGGGTGTTTCATCTTTGACTTTGCTTCATTACCTTTCGGGGTCGCTCGGCCCATTTAGCCTACCATGTGTACAAAAGTGGCTGTGAAACACCAATCATCATAATCATGCACACACACACTCATTGTAATCAAAGAATAGAATCACCACACATTTTCCAGCTTGGACATTTAATCAAGACGCAACAGATTCTTAAAGAACATTTATGTCCAAAGAAAGTAAACATCAGACTAGAGAACGTTTTCCAAATCATTCAAAAATGCAGCAGTAGTTAGTTGTTTTTATCTCTCCATATTTAAATCCTATACACAGTTGGTACTCTATTATAACCCATACACAACATGTACCAAACGTCTCTCATATTACTAGTTGGAACACTTTTATAGATACAAAATAAGCTGTGTAGAAAGAATGAGACCATCGAGGTTACAGGTGCATATCTTACTGGGAAAACGATAATATTATATTTGAAAATCTGTGGACTAAGCTCGAGGAAAGTCCCATCTTCACACGAACTAGTTGTCTTACGAGAGATGCGGACAGTGACAAATCACATAAGGATCTACTTCCACACAAACGGAGTCAAACACGTTCAACACACAATACAGTCAAACATATCGCTGCTGCACAATCGTGTAATATTTACAACCATCCGGTCAATTATTATCATAAAGAAATACGCTAAGTTTTTAAAGGTTCCATTTTAATGCGCCTGTCTATATTACTGGCTAGCGGTATTTTCTAATGCCATCAGCTGTTAGATGCCGAAGAAGTATCGTACGGGTGGACCCTCTTGTTCGACCTCGGTGTCATCCGCGGCGGCCTTGAAGCTGACGACGAGGTCAACATACTTCTTAGATGAGGCAGACTTCAGGAACTGTAACATCCTGAAGTGAAAACAATTGTACAAAATATAATGACAATGGAAATTTTGGTCTAAATCTAATAATCAATCAAACAGAATTTTGAACGTTGTAATCCTAAATGTTATCTTAGATCTTTCTAGATCTGGGTCAACTGGAATGACTATTTATTATACTTTATAGTAATCCCTATTCAACTTCCAATGGAGTGAAGCAGGAAGAAATATTATCCCCTATACCATTCTGTGTATATATGGATGAATTAATTAGTCGATTGAAACAATCGAGGGATTGGATGTTTCATCGAATATATAAATTTAGGTAGCTTATGTTATTCAGATGACCTGTGTCTGCTTGTACCAACAATGGGTGCCACACAAATAATGTCAGGTATATGTGAGAAATTTGGTAAAGAATATGATGTTATCTTCAATCCACCAAAAAATATCTTATACTGTATAACACCATTGATCAATATACTGACATGCCCCTAAATGGAGAAACACTACAGATTCAGAAATGTGCTTGTCTAAATGACTAAATTTGGGTCTTGTACAGCTGATATTAGTTCATTCATGTTCCGCATATATTGTACTAGGTTCTATGGATCTCCATTGCGGCGTCTGAGTTCACCCGATATAAATGGACTACACGTTACTTAGAGAAAATGTGTTAGAAAACTATGGAATGTGTTACCTAGAATACATTGCAGTCTTTTGAGACATCTTGTCGAAACCAATGGTGTGATCTAATGGTATGATCTAATGTCTAGATTCTTATCTTTTTTATGATTCCCTCAGTAAAAGTAATAATGAGTGTACTTGTTTTTGTTCATTATTATGTAAATCATCAAGGAGGATTTTATTGTCAAACTTTGATAAAAGGCAGCTTTGTGAAATTGAAACTCCAATGTTGCAAGAATATTTTCATTGTAATAAAATCTGTAAAAACGAAGCTGATATGCTAAAAGAATGATGTCTTATTGATTTCGATGTTAGAGAGATCTAGTTATTGGTTGATTTGATCTGTACTGGCTAAAACATGTCTAGATGGATGAATGATTGTTCTTACTGCTGAAATATATTGTACAACATTGTATATACTATGTTGTTATGAAATAAATGTTTTATATATATATATATATATATATATATATATTGTATGGAAATGGTTAAAAATAGCTAGCTAGCTTAATATAAAACATAAAATGACTGTCAGGCAGATGAATATCTGGACAGATGCAGCGTAATACAGTTATCTAATACTAATATATAAATAAAGGATTCTGATGCGGTGTGTATTACTTCTAGGTAATATAGACTTGACATCTGTTGTACTGAGGTTGATGTAGTCCTACGTGTAACAGTATCTTCTGCGCTGTTTCTGGTTTGTGATGTGTGCTCTTGATTATTGTTATTGTTGTTGAGCTGTTTAGCCTCAGTCACAATTGTGGCAAATGTGTACAAAACAAACATAATGACTCCCAAACACAGGCATGACTAGGATTCGAAGCCACCACCCAGAGCCTTGCAGTGTGCACTCTAACCATTGCAGGATTGGAATGCCCATTTAATGCTCACAAAAACATGGAGTAAATATAGTGATGGCAATAATGATAATTAAAATAACATATAGTTTCCAATATATATACATGGTGTCTGGATGTCGGGCTTTGTCTGGTTTAATTTAGATATTATAATTTGATGCACTAATTAATTGCTCATGTATATACATGCTGGAATTTAAATTAAAAAAAAACCCAGTATTCTGCAGATAAATCCCATTCACTCCCATGCTAATTGAAAGTTTCTAACCCAAAAAATGCTTGACAATGACATCAGATAGTAGGTCTGTAAATTGGGACCTTCATGTGCAGGGAATTTGAGGCAACAAACTGTATCGTTCTTATCTATAACAAAGTGCCAAGTTCTCAGAGAAACAGTGCTGGATTCAAACCATGAAACAACTTATAGTAGAAAACAGAAACGCGACAGAAGTGTGTGTTACAGATTCAGATAAACATCCTACTTACGGCTGCCTGAGACGTTTCTTATGCGCTGGAATGATGGGGACGTACAGCATCTTGACGCCGTGAATCACACTATCGGCAATGGCATTGTACTTCTCCTGTGGAGAGAATTACACATGTCAACAAATATGATCACCATTTGACTGGATGGGTGAATGAATGATGCACCAACAGACATGAAATGGAATCCTCCTCCATGGGGGGGGGGGGGTGATGAGGCTCCCATATTGAATGGATATATATACATATTATATTTAATCTGTATAATCAGTTAATATGTATATTACCTGAAAATATTCAGGTAATACGTCTATTGCTAACTGAAATTTAATACACACCACCTAAAAATTTCAGGTAATATACATATTACCCGATTATAAAGGATTAACTGTAACACACACACTGATATATATATATATATATATATATATCATTGGGGTTGTGCAAAATGAGATCTGTTTGATGAGATCTAATTCATCAGATTTACAACAGATCTGTAAATGCTGCCTTTCAGCATGATTTCCATATTTAAAAGGTCACACCCAAAGAGAAATAAACAAATATAAGGATGTGGAAAGGTGCATCATCTTGAACTCATGGCTGCAGGCCAAGAATGAACTGACAAGAATTGTTATTTTTATGAATGTTGTTCTTAATGAGATACATCACAGTTAGCACTCTGATATAATCATCATTATAGTCATCATCATCCGTATTTTTCCATTTCAGTTTATCGACTTATTTTATACAATTTCCATTCATTTGAGATAAAGTGAGTTGACTTAGATTTTCAATTAACAAATATTAGTACTTCACTGATTGCGACCATCGTATGCATAACAATTTAGCGTATGACCAGAATATAACAGAGAATTTCATACGAGTCATTTCACAAACCGACATAAGGGTAGTTACGAATTGATAACGTCGGGTTCACTAATCAACATCCAATATGTTGAAGGAGGCTACACATTTTAGGATATCCAGGGGAGAGATAATCGATCTTGATCGACAATCCTCGCCGCCATGATCCTCTTAATGACCACATAATGGACAAATGGTCGTGACCTACACTTCTTATTCTCGTTAATCTTATTATTATTCCTCAGTACAAAGCATGCCATCATCAGGAAGTATACAACACCTGAGTGACTTGTTTCCATTCCCTGTCTACGTTTTGATGACATTTGTACATCATTGCGGTTTCTAACATTAATAACAAAACAGGACGCAAAATGCTAAATATAAAATATTTGTCTCATTCCTAAAACATTGGATGATGAGAGATAATAATAATGTATATTTAATAAAGCACTTTTACTGGCAGGAACCATTCACTGTACAAATAATATGTAATTTAATAATAACCCTATAAGAGATTTAAAAGATAGTTATTATTTATCTGTGTTATTTTTTGGATGGATTTAAAATTTTCAAGAGACAATATCCGCCGACAACTTATTCCACAAAGTGGGGGCTGCAACATTAAACGCACAATCACCATATGACGTCAGCCGAGACACTGGCACCTGCAATACTATCTGACTGGATGACCTGAGTTTTCGGGATGACTTTCTAATGGAAACCAGTTCACACAAGTATTCTGGCGCCATATCATTAATAGATTTATAGGTTATTAACAAAATCTTGAAATGGATAAGTTGTCTAACAGGTAGCCAATGTAGTTTTTGAAGAATTGGGGTGATATGATCATATTTTCTAGTATTTGTCATTATGCAAGCTGCACTATTCTGAATTCGCTAAAGGCGATTGATGTTAATTGTTATAATCAGATATGCCATATAACAGGGAGTTACAATAGTCAATACAAGATGTAACGAACGCATGGATTACAGTTACGAGTGCTTCTTGTGTTAAGAATGCTGCAATTCCGTCATGTAACGACTGGTTCTCCTAGCCAAAAATGAGAACCTGACAGGAAGTGATGGTTATACATCCAAGTAAGCCTATTTCCCTGTAGTGGCAGCATGCATGGAATGCTCATTTGGGTGTTGAGCTGTGTGCTCTGGATTGAAGCAGGTCTGAGTCGGGGATAATAGTAATGTAAAAACATCCCAGAACAGCACAGCTGAATGTGGTGCTATATTAACCAAATGTCATTATTATTGAATAGCCTCATCACTGGTCATGCCTCAAACACATGATCCAAACCTGAACCTCAAGGTCTGAAGTACAGTGTCCTAAAATCTGTGTCAATTGAATATGTCCTCTGTAATATCAGAACAAGTCTTAATTTTCAAGATCAAGGCAGTTTTTTCATCCAAAATAAACAGAAAATATTTTCCTGATATCTCTTCATAGTAATTTCATCCTGCATGAGACCCCGAGCTAAATATGACACGTGCTGGTCAACTGACGTGTTGTCAGGTAATCAGAATTATAAACCAATAAAAACAATTCTACACATTTTAATCTTGTCTGATTCCCGTCTTTTCTTTTGAGGTCAACTCATAGAGTGAACTTATATGAAATAAAAAGGTCAAAGTTCATGTTTAATGTCAGCTATAAGACAACAATGTCCAGTGCTTCTTACATTTCTAATTTGTTTGTGTACCTCATTCTAGGTCTGTACTTAATACTATATACTACATAGAAACACATACCCTTTCACTGTCTCTGTGTGCATGCGTGTGTGTGTGTGTGTGTGTGTGTCTTTTGGAACAATTATCTGATTCCTTATGTAAGGCACAGTGTAGATTATTGCTAGAAAGGCGTTCTACCAATTACTATTATGTCTTCAAATATAACTGCAGGTGGTAGGCCTAAACATGCTGTGGTTGTTATGCAATTTACAAAATCCCAGGTTTCGTTCATTTACCTGTGTACCCATCCGGCTGTCCGAGACAAGCATCATGTACTCTGCATTGTAACAAAAATATTTCTGCTAACCTTTAAGCTGTTTAAGAACTCCTGTACTGTGAAGTTCTTGTTGCCACGAATCTCCCATCTGTCCCACAATGTGTACGTTGTACCAGACCTGTAATAATTCAATGTTTTGTTACAAATTTCACGAACTCTGACAGTACCAGCATGAAACACACCAATTTAGTAGGCCACTGTAGCAGGGACTTATAAATCAATGACAGAATATTCATTTCTACAATGACCCTAACAACAACGATTGGTTTATTGTTACGCTGGGTTCAGTGAATTAAAATATTTCAAATCTGTTTCGCTAAATAGATAATACTTTAGTAAGTAGCGAAAGACGATGCCTCACCCAGAAAACTACCGTTTTAGATCCATGAGCCAAAAAACAGATAAAACAGGAATTTTTAAATAATCACCAAACTTTATGGCCTTGACCTATTTTGTCTTTAAATGTCACAAGAATATAGTAACAATCAAACTTAATATTATTCTCATTGTATAAATGAAAAAAATGAAGCGAACCAATTAACAAATATTAACTGCTCACAATAATGGGGCTTGAAGTCGGCTAGAGCAAAAAATGGTTTTGACATTTTGTCTAAATTTGTATAATTGGCCACAGAATAAAAACCGTGTTCTATACAGGGTAATATAGAAGTGTAAAGTTTGGACGTGTTATTGTCTAAATTTGTAAAATTGGCCACAGAATAAAAACCGTGTTCTATACAGGGTAATATAGAACTGTAAAATTTGACAGGTATGAGGAGTCAATGAACTGGAACAAAAAAAAAACAATTGTACCAGGATCAAGCAGCTGTTTTTCTTGTGTTAAAGAAACAACAATCCCATTATACAGATTAGTTCCTTCGTGTGAATAGCGTAATGGGCAACTTACAACATGGTTACTTTCTCTACCGGTCCAGGCTCAGAGAACAGGAAGATAGGCAGAGCCAGATTGAGGAAGCAGTTCTTAAAGTGTTCCAATGGAGCCTTCTTCACCAGCTTAATTAACTCTATCGTTACCTGGAATGTAGCACGAACATTTAATGTATGACAGTAGCACAGATTGTTAACAGAATAATACTGAGCCACAGTCAGGTTACAGTAAATACTCGCGGTTAAGTCGATTTTTGGGGGAGGGAAAAGGGAGTTATCAGAAGCACCTCAACTTATATGTGCGTCATATTTACTACCAGCTGAAGGAACTATGTTTTGGGCCATCCTTGACACGCCACATTATACGATTCAACCCAATAAGAGCCAGAGTGAAATAAAATCGTCACATGGCTGCCTATTAATACATTATTATTCAATTAATTTTCACCAAACTGTTATTCAGATTTCCTAAACATGCTAATCTTTATGTAATAATACTTGATGGTCAAGCCCCATTATCTACCAGTATCTCCAGAAGTGCTGTGAAACAATTAATTAATAACACCTGCCAATTGAAGCTACAATCAGGCATGTATGTGTGAGCCAGAGTCGGAACAAAATTGCCATATCGCTGCCTCCTAAGCCATTAGTATTCAATAAACAATGATTAATTTTCACCAAACTGTTATTTGGATTTCCTAAACATATACCAGTCTTTATGTAACAATACTTGATAGTGACGCGCCATTACCTGCCGGTACTTCCAGATGATTAGCAATACACTGCTCACATTTCAAATCTTGCTCACCAGTTGCTGTGAAACAATTAATTAATAACACTTGCCAATTGAAGTTACAATCAGTCATGTTTGGTGTGACGTGTTTGTTTATTAATTATAACATCAAAGTGATTAGAAATGGTTTAGAAAACTAAACAGGCCATCATATCCGGAGCGTGTACATTACTACTGCGGCCGTTTATTATAGAATGATTGGATGACAAAGGTGATAAACCACTAACACCTACTGGTAATCTAAAGAAACCATTGATTCCCTTGGTCATCGGGTGAGTTTAAACTGTGTGGGAGCCTATTCGTGAAGAAATGGTGCACAAGTCCTACTTAAAGTGTGGTATTTATAACAAGATGGATGGAACAAAAGACGATGCCCTATGTGAAGATTTTCTCGGCAAAGGCGTTGCTGAAACTGAGGATGTGGTGGACAATGACAGGTATGCTGATTAGTATGATGATTCTCCTGCTACAAATGAGATTCTGGACTACGACCTTGACTTATCTGCTGGGTCAACTAATACGCGGGTTGATGGGTTGATGGCTAAGAAATGAAATGTGTATTTAGGCACACAACAAAATGCCTGGTTGCTTTATGTATGGACAGAAGTTAATATCTCTACCGCAGTCATTTTCTACCTTATCCAATTCAATATCATACCTACATCTGGCCACCCAAAGCAATGCAGTTTATTAATATTATTATTAGAGCCACATTTATATAGTGTTCTTTCAACCATAAAACAATTTTCAAAAGTGGTTGACATCAACTGAAAATGATTTTGCTAATTTCTCTTATAAATACTAATTCTTAAATTAAGCCACTTACTCTTGGTTGGTCATTAGCCATTAAATCTCCACATAAGTCTCATCAAAGACCAATCAAATTATGACACCCACGGCAGACGATAATTAAACCAAAATGAGCACAGTTATATAGAGAAGAGACAACCAATTACAGCTGGTGGCATGCAGCTGTTAAAAACACCACTCACTCTACTCTCATCAGAGACGTACTAATTGAGACAAGCGGTTCTTCGGCGGACACAGGTCAGCATGCTAATCAAGGCACAATAAACAATTAACACCCATCACAGAATATTAATAGGAGCCCCCCCCCCAAGGAACGACGACGTTGCTGGACAATAGCAGCATACGACTGCTTCGGAGGCAGCACGTATTTAAGCCCGACACCTACCAGGCCCGCCACGGCAGCTGTCGTCGTGGCTATAGCTGGAACAATACGACCGGCAATGCGCTTGGCCTTCAGACGATCAACTGTCTCTATGTTGTACATGGTAGCCCTCAGGTTCTGTTTGCGACGAGAAAAAGAATAATTAATATACAAGAATGAGATAAACAATTATTTATGAGATATTTATGGTGGATCTGGTATTTGTTTAATGGTGGAGAAAAAAGGCCATAATCCCGACGATGACCAAGATGGTTATTCCACTTCAATCATCTCAAATATTATCTGTAACCCTCTTACCGATGCCGCAGTAATAAAGTCAATATGTCCATTGCTGTCATCATCCTTTTCAAACTCGGCGGTGCTCAAAGGCTGGAAAGCTGAAAATGAACACCAGAACAATCAGAATGTGCAAAACACAATCCGAGATGTAAAAAAAAGAGAAGAAAAAGACGTTTTTGCTATTTATACGGAGAGACCTGATTACGCACTACAGCGAAATAACACCACGACTTACCTCATATAAGAATTGACAAATATTTAGTAGCTGTGTAGCACACATTGTATACAACACGTTTATGTACTCGTTTAGTAAATGAATACCTTCATGAACATATATATGGTAGATAAAAATTAGACCAAACCAGATGAAGAAAATTTTAAATCTCTTCTAAAAACACACCTATTCAAGGTCGCTTTCACAGATAAATAATTACTATCTTTTAAATCATTACAGGGTTTTTTACAAATATATTATTTATTTGGGGTAGTTATAATTTATATTACATATTATTTGTACAGCCCCTTTGATTGGCTCCTGCTAGTAAGGGCACTTTATTAAATATACATTATTATCATTATTATCAAAACACAATGCAATATGATATGGACGACTTAAAATATTCTATAACCCAATGATAATAAAAAAAATATTATCTGTTTAGCATCACCAGATTAGATCAAATCCCCCCCCAGAACACCATCATCCCACATTAGTGAATCCTGTGTTACTTCAAATGAGCCAGTAAAAATATCTAGGGATTATTTTTGAAAAATGTATCAGTATGAAGGAACCTTTCAGTTGAGATTAGATTAGATATCAATTTCAACAATTTTCATACATTGATATATGTACATATACATTGAGGGAAAGATACATAGTATATTATAGGAAATTGTTGGCACCAATGTGGCCGTAGCT
The DNA here is from genome assembly GCA_025642065.1 of Paralvinella palmiformis. Lineage (NCBI taxonomy): Eukaryota > Metazoa > Annelida > Polychaeta > Terebellida > Alvinellidae > Paralvinella > Paralvinella palmiformis. The sequence continues at coordinate 412,577 of JAODUP010000107.1, forward strand.
GTCTTTCCATTGGCCCCTAAGCTGCCTACTGCCGTTTTAAGAACATTCTCTGTCTAAAAGCATTCTTGATGCATATTACAGACGTCCATACTTTTGTTTGCATCACATATGGACTATTGTAAATAGTTATTGATGGAATCACCTTCACCGAGTTTGAAATGGTGCAGCTCACTCGGAAATGCGATCATACGACCTCAGTTCTGTAAACACTGCCAACCTAACCGCTCCACTGGCACCTGAATATATGTTTGAACTATTGTCTCTCCATTAGAAAGTTACACCCAAACCTCGAGTCATCCAGTGAAATACTATTGTACGTATATCTGTCAAGGCACAAGTCATATGATGATTGTGCAACAGGCACCACAAGGAAATTGGAAAGCATAATCTCCTGATAAGTTGACACCTGTTCTAAATTCTCACCTGTTCAAAGTTGATTTATCAGGTAAACAACATTCATCATTCAACATTTTGAACTGGATTTGAAATACCATCTCCAAACATCTTTAATTGGGTGTTGGATACATTGTATTCGGAATATCACTGCTTTGTTATGTTTAAATTACTACAATGACAGGCATATTTCAACTTATACTACAAAAGTAATCAGAAAAACAGTATCCTGAACACTGTTCAGGATCATGATGTTTCAACCACTTTCAGACCCAAATCCCCATATCAGTACTGGATAATCTAATTACAAAGAATGCTTAGCCAAATGTTCTAGCTAAAATCAGTCAACTATCTGTACTAGAATGGACGTGATCTCAACTTGGTAGGACATGGCTCATTAGTCCACGGTTCAGTTAACCCTTGACTTCCATTTAAAAAGTTGTGTTTACGGTGATATAAATGTTGCTGCCGTTTTACAGCCACTTTTATCCACACAGTAGGCTAAATGAGCTGAGAGACCTCCAAAGGTAATGAGGTGAAGCTAAAGATGAAACAACCTTCCGACATAGCTCAGCCGGGGTTGGAACCCAGGTGCTATAGAACTGTGACCAACTGCGCTACCAGTTAGGCCATGGAGGCGATTCTGTTCATTGTTATATCAATAAATTAGCATCAACCATCTGTCCGACATCTGAATCCCCAGTACTGACCAGTATGATGAAAATAACATACCAACCTTAAATCAGTTGGCTGAGTAGTGTCAGTGACACTTGTCAGCTGCTGAGTAGTGTCATTGTATATTATTGAAACAACTTGACACTTGTCAGCTACATGTATTTGGATTGGAAAATATTATAAATTACTGCAGATACAAAAATTTGAATATCATTGTTTTACAGCCACTTGGACCAAACAGATCAAGGAATTGCCAAATGTAATTAGGTCAAGTTCAAACAACCTTCACGCATATCTAGGCCAGGATTTCAATATTGGTACTATATTTTGTTGATGAACGTAAAACTTTATTAATTCAGTGTAAGCAAATATATAAAAAAACGTTGTTATGCTCAAATGCTATCCGCTTCCTCACACTTATGATACAAAAGTTAATCCCAGTTTTCAACATTTATATTATCAATCAAAATAAAAACATCTGCACGTTAATTCCTGTTTTCAGTCCTTTTATTTTCAATTTGAATCAGCACTAGAAAAAAACCCTACACATTAATCCCAGTCTTATTATCAAATCAACCTATGGAACAAATGGCCCTTTCTCTGAGTATTCTTCTCCATTTCATTAGCCCCAGATAGATATCTAAAACTGAACAAACTAAGGGATGAAAGCTACTGAACGAATTTGTAACAGTCATCACAGGTCTCACACCGACAACACCCCCCCCCCCATGGTCTACAGATTTGACTGGCTCAGCCAACATATGTAGACAGAGCTGTCTGTATCTAGTACGATGTTTCCAGGTCACACTAACCTTGTGGTTTGGACAACAGGGTAGTCTGTATTCTGTTTGCCGAATCTTTCAGATCATCTCCCGTGATCTCAGTCTCCTCAGTTTTACCAGCATTTTCATCTGTTTCAACTCTCTGGTTAAATCCAATTACAAAAGCATGCTTTTAAAACTATCATCATCATCATCATCGTCATCACCACCACCACCACCACCATAAATGTATATAAACAAAAAAAAATTAACCCATATTTGCATTACACACTTTGAAAGGACAAATAATTATTAGTGTTACAGTCTGACTCCATTATAATCTGGACCAGTATACTGAAGAAGAGAATATAAGGGGGGGGGGGGTCTTGGCTCCAAATTATTTGGACTGGAGATATTTTTAGTGATTTCCACAGTAAGTCCATATTGCTTGGCTGATATCAGTACTTGGATGATATGCTTAAGTTAAACGAGGAAACAACAGAGCTCATTATCTTTAAGTTTAACCCAAAACATCATGTTAGGATAAATGAGGAATTACGGCTTCAGGTAGGTAATAATACAGTTTCTGTAGCATCGTCAGTGAAGAACTTAGGAGTATATTTTGATACATCCCTGACCATGGAGAGGCAAGTAAATGCAATATCCAAAGTCTTCTTAAGCATTCCTAGCCGTACCAACAACACACGGAGTGACGTATGGTAATAGATGTTTCAGAAAGGCTGCTGCAACCTAATGGAATAATCTTCCAGTAACCACCAGAAAGTGCAAGACCCGTGATACCTTCAAAAAGAAGATAAAAACTGATCTTTTTGTTTCAGCTTTTCCTAGCTGAATATATTATGTATTTCGCTGGAAAGAATTAGGTATTTTTAAAGATGTAATTGTAAATCTGTTACATCCATATGAATTATTTATTGTCAAGCGCCTTAGAGTAACCTTCTTATAGGTTATATAGGGCACTATATAAATTTTGTATATTATTATTATTATAATAGACTTTATCATTTGTGAAAATCAAACAAGGTTTTAACACTTTGTATTTGTTATAAGCCAAATCATCACTAATGGGTATTAATTACTCAGTGTGTCAAGTAGTTTATCTAAGTTAGAGAAGTGAATATTTAATTGGGACTGGAATGCAAATTAGAACAGACACACATGATTTAATAATAATAATAACAAACTTCTATAGCGCCAATATCATTGAAAAGAATAGAGCTCAGTGGCGTATCTAGTACAGGAGTTGGGCAACCTCATAGTCCAGGTATTTTTAATCTGTTCATGCGACATGGACAACCCAATCACCACTGTCCATTGCGTGCTGCTCTACCCATAAATAATTCCAATATTTTTGTATCCTAATCCAGATTTTTATTTTATTAATTACACCTAGAGAAGCTGCTATGTTTCCACAGCTCTCAGAAGCGAAAATAAATATTTTACTCCATTAGAGAGAAATTAGCAGTGATTACAAGAGCACAGCAGGATGAATCACAGGTCAGAGTGTCCCATGACAATGTTCCAAATCCCTCTTCTGAAATAGTACTGGGAATGGCTATTTTATATATACCAAATTAATATCATGACAGGGTCACAGAATTAAACACAGGAATAAACGTCCATCTAATGGCCAATATATGGCTGCTGGTTCTGCTAAGATTTCCAGCATATGAATAAATATGAGGCAGCATTTAGGTAGACAACATGGCCACATCAGTGCTAGGGGTACTGCCATAGTTCGTTATTCTAACTGGAATAAGATGATCGATTTGTGTCTTTTATATTAAAATACAACAAAGAAATTATTGGCTTTCCTAAATTAGGTGATATAGTTATACATATATCAGGCATGAGAGTGATCTTTGAAATAAAATATTGAAAACTAGGAAAGGAAGTTGCAGAGCTACATGCATCTGCGTGTGTGTGTGTGGGGGGGGGGTGCATTTCTAGGACGGTCTGGGACTACTAGATTGTGGATAAAACATGATTTTAGCAAGAGAATTATTTTCAAGCCAGTTTGACCCACTCCCAGCTCCCAAAAAACGGAAATCTGGTAAAAACCAAAAAACTATCAACCCGATATATTTTCAATTAGGGAAAATATGCGAGAAAATTCCCAGGCAACAAGTCGTATTATGTTCCCCCCTCTCCACTAACGAACCCAGATCATTACTATTCACAGATCACTTATGATGGACTTGACGTCCATCAATCTCAAACACTACTTTACAATGGAGCCAGTTAGTAATAGACATCGTCTTCATATATTAGTCAAAAGTCGATGTCAAAACAGAAACTTGCTCACCTTTCCCGAAGGCCTAAATTCTGGAACTTGAACCTTCAACAGGATTGCTTTCATTGTGTCTTCGGTAACGTCCTGTAATATAAGCAAGTATCATAAAAAATATCATAATAATTAATTTAACTTCAAGAGATTTAATCAAATCATCTGAAAAACATATAATTTTTCTCATTCACTGTTCACGCATCACTGAGAAGATTTTAACTTACCGCCTTGGCCCAGGGCACACCACACACACTGGCAATGATCTTGGCCCATGAGGTGATGAACAACATGTGTCTGTAAAATAAGGCTGTATTCATTAAAATGTAAATGTTGCTGTTTTATGGCCACCTTTTCAAACACAGAAATCTAAATGGACTGAGTGACCTCCAAAGGCAACAGGATTAACTGAAACACCCTACTGATATAGCTCAGCAAGGTTTGAAATAGTGTGTTACAAATCTGTGGCCAGCCACTTTAATAGTTAGGCCATTGAGGTACCGACAAATATATAGACATTAATTTCTTTTTATGATAAAATGCTACTACCATGAAGCGTAACCAAGCAACTAAAATGAAATGCTAGACCTTGCTTCACACGTCATCAACAAAGGATCAGAGCGAGACAACTCATTAACAAACGCACCAAACTTCATTCGGCAAAAAGAAGCAGATGCGATGCTCCAGATGGATCACACGAGTGGAGGGGATAACCCAACAAAAACACCAACCAGCGGATAACAGAAGAAGGTGTTCGAATAGTCTTTATGACTAAGAGGGTTAGAGTGGCATAATAAGGTTATTTTTAACATATTTTAATTATTTTTTAATAGATCAGTTCAACCACACGGCTCCCCAATTTTCTATCTCACCTCTTTTGTTTTCATCATACAGTTATTGTATACATATGTTCAGAAAATGGAAAATAAATACCAGTCCTTCATGATTAGTGTGCAACAATCGCTTACGTCGGATTTTGAGGGTCAAAGTTCACTGGTGTTGGTGGTCTTTTTGGAGACTGCCAGAATAGTGCTGAAGCATAAATAAATTGATTAAACACAGTGAAACAAAAACTATACATTGAAATAAATAAACAAATGTAGACATTTATTTTTTTAATAAATTTTCAATGCAGTAATCTTTTAATAGGAGTGAAATTTAAACAGATGACACTTCATCGTCAATTTCTTGTCAATTAATAGGCTCACATGCCTCATATTGACATTATATATATATATATATATATATATATATATATATATATATATATATATATTATAATAAGTTGAAAGACTACTTTCAAGGGACATTAATAACAAACTGGCAAACGTTTGCCATTCCGTGAAGTAATGGTCTCATCCGACTAATGTTAGAAAAAGTTCATGTAAATAATAATTTTAATCAGAATCCCAATTCTATCAATCTGCGAAGCTTAATTAACATATTAACATTATTTTGAAAATTATTTATTCACGATGAAAGCATTATTTGGATAAGTCTTCAAAATACCTCAACAAAACTTTTTTAACATCTACTAAACGGAGACAAAAGACCACTTACAGCCATCCGGCATCTTCGTGTCCAGTGGAAATATATGAAGAAGATTCTTGGCCTGATTAAACAAAATACAATATCAACGTAAACATTAACAGATGTCTGACAACGTCTACAACTGGTACAATAATACAAGTGGAAATCCGATTTCAAGGCACATAAGTAGCCGAAGGTAATGATATTTTACAGGCAATGCTGAAAATTAGTGAATATTGACAGTTTTATTGTGGTCAACATGAATATGTCATGGTGATGCGTACTAATAATCACATTCACTAGACATTTGAAAAATTGGCAGTGGAAAACATATTATAGCAGTGATTTTTAACATGTTTATGATTACGTACATGAAAAAAAAACTCGTACTAAAACTAGCAAAATTCTGTTTTTAGCGAGATCACAACTTAGAAAGACAAAGATTGCGTAGTAGCATATTTTAAATGTTATCACACAACGCTGCCAGTACGGAGCACTGATACAAGAAGCATGCTCGGTCGAAGTAAGCAAACTAGACCACAAACATACCCTGTGGTTGAAATATTTCTCAAACTTGAGTCTTGCCACCGTAACGCAGTCTATCCAATTCAGAGGTCTGGCGTACAACACCTTGCTGGCAGTAACGCAGCCATCTATCGATTGGCCGTCGGAAAGACGCTGTCAACATAAACGAAGCTGTAAATCAACATTTACAAAAGAATGGCCTAACTGGTAGAGTGAACAGATGTTTATTATGAGGCCCTGGAGATGAGTCAGTGGGTGAGTGGTTCGTTTAGCCTGGTCACACCTAGGTTGGATGTCCAAGTGGTGACTTCATTGGAAAACGTCCCATGTAAATAAAAACAGGCATGACTTGGATTCGAACTCACAAGCTGGAAGTTTGGAATGCTGTGTCCCAATAGATTCAATAATGGAGAGGCCTGATGGTTTTGGAGGCAAATGATCTTGATATATGAGTATATCTCTATTGATTAAAATACCTTTTGTAAATTATTAATTTTTTTTAAATTTATATATTTATATGTAAATAGAACAATCCAGTCTAGTTAGAACAAATGGCTTTCTTTACTTTTACTACACCCTCTCCCCACCTTCTGAGCCTGTAAAATTAGACAGTATTATAACTGCTCCTGGATGATATCCCTTGCTTGCATCAACAAGATATTGGGTAGTTATTGAAGCAATAATTGAAACTCATTCCTATTAGATTCTCAACTGTGAATCGATTATAATCCAACTTGTTGATAAAAATCCATTTTCTTCAGGAGGGATAGCATTTTGATAAACGACCCCCCCCAAAAAAAACAAAAACATTGTATACATTGAATTTTACTAAAGATTGTCTAAAGGATGTCCAACTTGTTAAAACTTTAATTAGAAAATGTCAGTTTCATAAAATAAAATTTTGTGGCTCTGCACATATTTATCAGTCAACTTGAAAATACATTACTCTAAGTACACCTATTGACAGCTGCTAAGGTACCTGAGGTGAATTATTTCATTGACGGATGTGTATAAGTCTTCAAAATAAGTATACATAGCAGTCAGTTGGTTAAACATAACATATATGTTTAGGACTAGATCAACTGGATCATTTACCATCAGGAGCTGATGTGATGAAACAGAAACACTGGCAAAAAATAATAAACATGAGGAATTGGTTTTTTGCTGCACAAAATAATTCAGAAAAATCAATGATAATTTCTGTGACAACCATTCTACAACATATGTGTGTATGTGTGTGTGTGTATGTGTGTGTATATGTGTGTAATATTTTATTCATTATGCGATCTTCTATATAGTGTACATTATTCAGTAACCAGGAAATGCTTAAAGTGCATTGATAAGTACCGTATATACTCGTGTATAGGTCGCACTTTTGATACCACAAAAACATTAATTATAAATATATGAACATCAAACAAATTAATTAGGTGTGTTTTCGTTGTTGTCTTTCGAAGCCAAACTTAATTGTGATAACCGCCAGTGAGTAGTGTGGTGTCGGCCTGTTGTCATGTAATAATTTATGGGTAATGTAGTCAGGGTCAGACTGTCGCTGGTACCAAGGCCGGCTGGGAACGGCCAGCACATGATTTATTATCTAGAGGTGTCAAATGATCTGGATCACAATTAATCCGTTTGATGCACAGGGATCCAGAAAGCACAGGAATCTAGTAAAGTATGACGAAAGATGTAGGTCCAAATTGGCTGTGTTACGAAAAACGGCCACACTATGACCAATACGGCCACCTCCATAAACTATTAGAGGCAGATTTAATTTTTGATCTATCTAAGACGTGTCATTACTATCGAAATGTGTGAGGGTGTGTAACTGAACGGAACAGCAAATGAGACCACGCAAAGAACGACCATAGAACCCACATCAAAGGAAAACGATTACAGCAAACAATGCGTTAATTACTTCCAAAGCTGGCACATGAGAACTACTACTAAACTACTTCAAACAGCATTACAGAGACGAACGCACAGCAGCAGACAACCTGAAGAGGCCATTGTTACCTATCGTCACACAGTGGGTGAAAATGGCCTGGGATTAAATCGACCCTGATGAAGAAGACGAGATGTATGATATGACATGATGACACATGAACAGATAACACAGGTGTTCAATGAAGATAGTGATGATGACGAATTTTGGGGTTTTTAATAGCTTTGTTGATTTTAGTGTGGCTTATACACGGGTTCGACTGTAGGGGGGTTTATTGGTCCTAAAACCTGGTGCGGCTTATACACGAGTATATTGAGTAATCCTGTTATTGTTTCTTTACATGTTTGATATAATACTATCAAAGTTTAAGGTATACAGTTTTTGGCTGTCAGTGTTCAAGTTTAATGCTGGAAGTGAATAAAACTTGTGTTGAGTACAAGGACTTTATTATCATTGTTAATAATTACATGTGGCTGAGGGACTACTCTATAAGTAAATCAGATGATGCAGTCAAAGAGCATCAACTGATGAATGAAACATTTCACTGATGTGGGCAAAGTTGGAATTCAATATCAAACCTTGCAGGTCTACAGGAAGGTATTGTTTTATAATACAATAGTCCCTTGATTGATATAGTGCTGATATTTGAGACCCGATAAGCGGTTGTTTCAGTTAAGTGGCATTATTATAAAGTTTGACTGGCAATCTGATGCGATTGTTTTGGCAGATGACTATAGTATACTGGACAGGGACGCCTCCGTGGCCTAACTGGTAGCATGGTTGGCCACAGATCTATAGCACCTGGTTTCAAACCCAGGCCAGATGGGTGTTTCATTGTTCACGTCGCCTCATTACCTTCAGAGGTCGTGGGGCCATTTAGCCTATCTTGAGCACAAAACTGGCCATAAAACAGCAACATTTATAGTATACTGAAGACTGGGTGATGGGTTTTAAATTGGGGTTTCCATGGCCAAACTGGTAGTATGTGTGGCCACACACCTCATTCCACTTGATTCAAATCCTAGTCTGGCTATGTCTGAAGGTGTGTTTGCCTCATCACCCCCAGAGTTCACCCGGCCCATTTAGCCTAACCTCTACATAAAAGTGGCTAACAGACAGCAACATTTCTCATGATTATGATTCATAATGAGTTTACTGATACACAATGTTAATGGCTGAGAATATGAATTCCTTTCCGACCAACAAAAATTACAAAAAGGTTGTTTACTTAGATAAACAAACTAAAACAAAAACCATTATTTACGGTTGATTGTGAAATGGTATTTTATGGGCACTTTTTTATGCAATTATGGCATGCTAGATGACTGAAGCAATCTTCAAAGGCAATGATGAGATGAAACGAAAGATGAAGCAATCTAAATTCAACCACCAAATAATGCGTTAAAAATATATGGTTAATCTCCTAACAGCATATTGTTGTCTAATACTGGCAATGCTAAATGTTATTTGAGATCAAATTAACATGGCAGCATAATAAATAGGAAAGGAATGGGACTCGTATTTACATGGTTTTTAGATGAACAGAATGTGTTTCGAGGTGAATCCCAGTAAAAATGGTTGTGGGAACATAGTATATTATATGTATAATGTAAGCTCTTAGAAATATTTGAAATGGACAAATAACAAATCTATCACTGAATCCAAGAACTTAAAGATTATTTATTTAACATTCATGAGTATCTGTCATGTAATCAGTACACAACATACCTTAATCACGTCATCCGCATTATTCGTAGACCAAAACTTGTTGTGTAGCTGTGGCTTCTGAACAAATGTGCTCTCAAACTGTCAAAAAGTGAAGAATAACAAGGTGATATATAACCAGACAACCTAATTACGTACAATCAATCATGTATCCCCTACGTGACATCATTTATAAGGATTACATGACTTTAAGCTGACCTTACTGGTTACGGTATTATATCTGTATTTCATTCACAAAATGCACTACACACGCTGATGAAAAAGGTAAAATCAATTTAGAATAAATAATTCAGTTTAGAATAAATATAGACAAACAACACAGAATAATTCATTTAAAGGTGGCTTACATGATAAAACTCCATGTGATGTTTTTCAATAATCATTTATCTCAAACATTCAACTTGTATAATTAGATATTATCAACTATGTATGCCTAAAGCTACAGTGACTCATCAAAATTGAAATATGTCGAATCGATCAAGTAATTTAAGATTTCTCCAAACATTTAATTGTGAGAACAATTTCCTTTTCCATAGTACTACTGAACCATAGACATTATGCTGCTAGTATACTAAAGAGGTATTTCAAAAACGTAATTCTGCGTACAGAAATATAGTTGGTAAACCAATCAGATTTAAATTATGTTAAGGCATTTAACTTTGCAAGTGTAGTATCTCTGTGGCCAATATGTTTATGATTTCTCAATGCCAGTTAACTTTGAGAATTAAACCTTTTTATATAATTGCTAAATACATTTGAACCATGAATACTGTGCTGCAAGTAGACAAAACAGGTATTTCAAAAACTAAATCGCTGCATATACTAATCTGTTGATATAACAGTCTAATTTAGGTAATACTGAGTCTAGTTTTTCTGCTACCAATATTTTTATCATTAGTAGGATTTAAATACCCCAATAATTAATAAAGACACACAATAAACAAATCATCAATTCCTTTATTCCATGACATCAGGTATTACGTAATTTCTTATTGGCGTAACGAATGAGTTTTCTATGGTCTTTGGCTGCAATTGCATCAGCAATAATTCATCACTGATATGCACATATACGTACACATTTAATTGTGTTTTAATTGAAATAAATAGTACATCCCTAATTAATCATTTACATGATTAATTTACATGAATCACATCAGTTATGATTAATCAGATGTAGATCCAAAACGTAGAGGAGCCATAAACAATTCCTCAAGTTTAGCCATAAAAGAGTTGTACGAGTTTCGTGATAGCATCCATCCATGAATGTCAATGGCAGTTATTGAATATGATCAGTTATTCATAAATCAGCCTGCAAGTACTAGTATTAATTTAGGGTGACAGATCTCTGTTGAATCAGTGATCATCGAATAGGCTACAAGTTTTATAATGGTATTCGTAAATTAATTTATGCTTTTCAAGAACAATAGATCATTTACTAAAGCGTATTTATTCTTCGGTGCACTGACAAATCTTTGCCTGGTGTTACTCAATATAGATTAATACAATGATGTAAAATGTTCTGGATAAATTTACCAATTCTTTAAAAAAAAGTATTTTTATACAAATAGAAGAAAGTGAAACTTAAATGAATAAATCTGATTTAAAAATCACCAATCTAAAGTGTTTAATTGGTGACTATTTTGTACGTCTGATGTTGATAAATGGAACAACTAACCTTATCTCTCGCCCACTGGATACAGTGTTCAATCTGGGCTGGGAATGACTTTAGTGTACAGTATGGTACCTCTATTTCAGGTGGATCACGCTATAAACAACAACCCAAAAAAACAAATATATTCTTAGCAAAGATGAAAATCTCATTGGACTCCGCATGACTACCAAAACCCTTGATATTCAGTGAAAAATATTCATTATCCAGAGATTAAAGAACAATGTTACAAAAGATGAATTATTATTAAAACGAAACTAGGGAAACGATAATAATTAGTTGACGTGTCACTTGCTTCTCAATATTACATCAAATTATGTGATATAAGAAGTCTAATGGTACCTGGTAGTATCTAAACAGTAAACATACAGACACTGATTTAAAAAATCAATGTATTACAAGAAGACAAAATGGTATCAGTCCATTATAATTTAACTACAAACAATTACATAAAATACTACATATTAATCATTGACCTCCTGACAACAGAAAGGATTATTTCTAAATCAGGCATGAGAGTGGCCTTTGAGAGAAAAAAAACCCCCTGAAAAACAGGAGAGGAAAACGCAGAACAAATTGAGCTACAAGCAGAAGGGGGTGCTGCAATCCCACCCAAAGAAAAATTTGGCTTCGTGCAGTTTTAGGACAATCTGAAACTGCTAGAGTGGGGAAAACATGTCTTCTACAAGAGACATTTTCTTCAAACCACTAATTCGAGCCACTCCACATTTCCAAAAATGCTACTTTCAGTTCTGGAAAAAATGGGAATCAGCGAAAACCAGAAAACTCTCAGCCCTGCTATATTATAAATAAATTATAATTGCTACATGACTGGTGAATGTTATAACATTTTGATTAAATTTATATATCATCCTTTTTGAGCCGTGATAGCGCAGTTAGTTAGGGTGTAGGACTCGTAGCTGAACGTCGCGTGTTCGAGGCTCCGTGAGCTGCGATGCTGTCATGTGGCGACTGGTTCACTGAGCCATAAAAAAATGAGTTCCTGACAGGACGCTACGGCTATGTGTTTGAGTAACGCTTTGCGCCTATAATGGGAGCATGCATTGTATGCTCCCTCGGCAATTTATATATGTGCTGGGTGGAAACAGGTCTGAGTCAGGAATAATAATATTGTAAATAATATTGTAAAGCGCCTTAGAGCAGGTTCTAGCTGACATGGGTGCTATATAAATATCACATATTATTTATTATTATTTATTATTATTATTTTAAAATGTCTAACCACATAGTTCAGGAAAGTGGCTTTAGACCATCTTTCTTTGCCTACAGGGGCCAGATATGATCATATTTGTATTAGACAAAAGGATGAATAAATACAGGTGTTGACTCATCCTGACAGTATTGAACTGGTACTGAAAATAAACAAAGCCGGACAAGTTTTTAAGAATGATGCCATACCTGACTGCTGTAGGATTCTGTTAGATGAGGTATTATGACCTGGACATGACCTTTGGCTCCCATGGTACCTGATTCTAATAGCGGTCTCTGATTAGTAACGCACCGGCTGAAACCAATAAAACGATGTTATAATTGTTTACTGGTAACATCTGACATGAAGCACGTGGTGAATGTCATCTTTGAATGCCAGGGCCCCTGATATAAAAGACACTTGATTAAATTGAAATCATCATCATTACATGGTTTCTACAGCAATATTATTTTCCAACACATTTCCAGGACAAAATTACCATTTTCCAGGCCAAAGTATACAAGATTTAAAGGTAATAAATCAAGATATGTGCAAAAAAGCATATCATATTTATTCAATGTATGATTGATTATTGAAATTTTCCTCCTCACCCCTTCTAGCTTCTGATCCACCCACTTTTATTTAAATTTTAACTGACATGGGATATCAAGATTATGTACCAGTATTCTTTTTTCTTCTACAATCGAAGTTTTCTTCTACAGTACAGGTACAAATTTTACTCACACACAGAGTTTTTCACTGGAAATATTTTCACCATTCTAAAATAAGCTTACACTTAAAGTGGAGTTTCAATTTTACAAATGCTGTTAACAAACAAAAACCCTGACATCACCATCATCATCATCATCATCTTCACCATTCTAAAATAAGCTTACACTTAAAGTGGAGTTTCAATTTTACAAATGCTGTTAACAAACAAAAACCCTGACATCACCATCATCATCATCATCATCATCATCTTCACCATTCTAAAATAAGCTTACACTTAAAGTGGAGTTTCAATTTTACAAATGCTGTTAACAAACAAAAACCCTGACATCACCATCATCATCATCATCATCATCTTCACCATTCTAAAATAAGCTTACACTTAAAGTGGAGTTTCAATTTTACAAATGCTGTTAACAAACAAAAACCCTGACATCACCATCATCATCATCATCATCATCATCTTCACCATTCTAAAATAAGCTTACACATACAGTGGAGTTTCAATTTTACAAATGCTGTTAACAAACAAAAACCCTGACATCACCATCATCATCATCATCATCATCATCTTCACCATTCTAAAATAAGCTTACACTTAAAGTGGAGTTTCAATTTTACAAATGCTGTGACTAAACCTCATCCTGGACGAAGTCAGAGAACATGATATTAAACTGGCTTTAGACAGGTTGTATCTCACTATAATTCTCCACAGAGGTTAGCCAGAAGAAACGTTTACATACACGATCCAGACATCGTTTGACAATAGCACAGCAAGAGATAAATAAAGCTAGAAAGAAACATGTAGCTCTACATACTAATCATCATAAATTTATTTTTAATTGGTATCCATTGCAAAACTATAAATTACAGACCATGTGAATCTCCCAGGTTTAAAACTGCTATTTTGGCCGTATTATTATTATTATTATTATGCACTCTCCAAACATAATATAATACAGCTGAGCCTGATCTATTGTAAGATAACAGGAGAGCTACAACTGAGATGTCCAGAAAACAAACAATATTCAAATTACAAAGGAAATTGATGATGCTGATGATGATGATTGATGTTTTGTGGCCACTTTCGTGCACATGGTAGGCTAAATGGGCTGAGTGACCTCCAAAGGTAATGAAGCGAAGTCAAAGATGAAACACTCTTCAGAAATGCCCACGTCAATATTCGAACTCGGTGGTAGTGATCTGTGGTCCAACATGCTACCAGTTGGACCACGGAGGCACCACACACAAAGGCTATTATATCATTAGACTAAATCAATGAAACCGAGATAAAAATCATGGAAGTGGTTAAGAGAGTGTATCAGTTTTAACAGGATTTGACTAGGAGAGCTTTTAATGTGCAGTACATTGTGTACGAGTCAATGCACATAAAAATCAGTAAGATAGGATTAGAAAAAGACAGTGTCTCTGTATTAGAAACCCAACGACGACAGATTCTAATATGATGATCTACCTGTCTACGTATCTTCTGGCTTCCAAGTTGTCTAAAGCATTCACCACGACATCTTGACTCTCATAGAACTTGTCATGATAAATATCGGCTTCAGTCTGTGGCCAAACTGAAAAAATAGTTTACGGTTTATGTGAAGTACACTTGTTTACTTTATGGATGATCAGTTTATGTGCTCTCTCTCACACACACAATCTCTTGCTTTTTCTCTAACAAATACACACACACACACACACACACACACAAACTGATGAGTAGCCCAGACACCTGTATATGTATATGTATACATGTATCGATATATGGAGGTGTAGAAATGTTGTATTTAAATTGATGTATGTTTAATTTATTTAGATTTATGGAGGTAGGGGTATAAAAGGATGTTTAGAGTTGTTGATGTTCTGCACCAGTGCCCCTCTCTCTCTCTCTTTAAATATATATATATATATATATATATATATATATATATCTAAAACACACACATGTAGACCAGACACACACACAAGTTACAACCTGTATTAAAAGGTGATCGTTTAGACCAAGCTATTTGGTCCTTGTGTGATGGTATTATTCTAAGCTAGATCATTCATGACTGTCTCCAGGAAGGCTGTTAAACTGAACAGACTACATTAAAGTTACCTTTGTTCTGATGTGCATCAATAATTAGCGCTGGGTTGATCTCTTTAGCTGATGCAGCAGAAGTGGTACTTTTGGCTTTCTGAAACATACATCACGTCATCACACCAAGTTAATAGGCAGCCATACATAGCAATTGTGGGGAAATGCTTGATGTTGTTATGCCTACTTTTATTAACCAAGCAATGTCTGAAATACTGCCTCTGTAGCCTCATGAGTTAGGGCATTGGACTCTTTAACCATGTTCATACTGTGCAGGAGCTCGGAGATTTGAATCCCGGGTGTGGCACTATCAGAGGAGGAATTTTTCATCTGCCCAGGCAACTGGCAAAGTTTTCTCTGCTTAATATCCCATCTATTGTAAATTTTTAATTTATTTAGAATTGATGAAGTAGTAAATTACAGACCATATGCATCTCCCTCATTTGAGGCAGCCAGCCACATAAAATAACTAAGAATATTCCTGCGGCCCTGTTTATATTGGAAAGTATATAGAGGAGATTCCGGACAACTGTTTGTTTACAATTATTAATTGCCTGTTAACATCAATGATATGCACTTAAAATGAAAAAGAAATACATTTTCTATTAGCTTAAATAGTATTCCATCCAAAAACAATAGTCAATTGCAAACAAGTTTTGGTAATTGTGAGTACCGGGTGGATTATTACAAGACATTTTCAGCGTTGTTGATCCATTAGCCTGTCAAACCACATGCCACTCAGGAGCGGGTTGTCGAGTCAGTTTAGCAAGGGGTCTTATAAAAATATATATTGAGACATAATTTCTATTTGTACTGGTATGTTTTCCCTGCTGGTCAACACTGAGCAGCGAAGATGACAAACATGATACCACACACATGTGGATGTCTGCCAATGCCATTTATCACGACTCGTCTCAGCAAAAGATCAGCCTGAGTTACTTATCTTGTTTACATGCCTTTCTAACTTAACTTTTTGATGTTTTAAGATTTTTCAAGATAAAATTGCCGAGTTTACTGGTACAATGTATTGCATATCAGGTTGATATCGGTTTTGGAAAAGGGGTGCGTTTGCATGTATCAGTGTCTCGATAGATCTGGGAGATTTACCTCCCTGGAAGTTGGGACAGTGCCCTAGTGAATGTTTGTCCGGATTTGGTGACATGTTGGATGTATGACTATCTCTTGACGGAAAACAAATCTCACAAACACATGTATGAGCCATAATGAAACCCACAACCTGGAGGCCAACAGAAGGTATACACACACACACACACACACACACACACATATATATATATATATGTGTGTGTGTGTGTGTGTCTATATGTTTTACTATCAAAGTACCTACAGGATTTCAAAAATAAAATTCCCTGTATTTTACCTGTTGTATTTAAGATATTTCTGTTTATTGTGTGCAAAAATTGCATGTTGAATGAATTTTTCTTAGCAACGTGGCCTCCATCCACCCCTAATACTGTAAATTTGGAATGAAGGTATAATAATTCCCTGTGTTTTCCCTGTGTTTTCCCTGTGTTTTCCCTGTATTTTTCCAAATTTTTAAATTCCCTGTGGTTTCCCTGGAGAAGGCTTGGCTGATTAATTCTGCTTTTAACACAAAAGTAACATTCCACAATTTTCCAGAAATACCAGTATAATTTTAAACTAAATACTAAATTTATTTCAGAAAGTTTCAAGGTTTTTTCTATTCAAAGATATAATAAAATAACTTTCTTCTTAGTTAGTAACTTTAAAACAATGGATAGTCCATTTATCCGTTTATCATACAGCGCATGCATGATTAGGCATGATTAATTTATTTTCCTTTCTCACTGACTGACTGACTGAGAGTGTACGGATGTTTGACATGAATTCCATCAAGTTCTATAATAAAACTTACTCTGATATGGTGAGGTTTGAAGAGAAACTGCCGATTCAAGTTTGACTTCTCTATAAGATCGTGGTCAGTTATGGTAAGCTGAAGAAGATTAAATAGATAATCACACAAATAAAATATTGTCTGTTTAATGAAGGTTAGTTATTATTTCAGAAGATTATGACAGCTTTATCATAATTCAGAGCAGACATGGGGTCAATTCCATTTAGTCAATTCAAATTCAAATTTATCAATTCAAATTCCAAATGTATCAATTCAAATTCCATTGTTTACCGATTCTTTTTACCTACATCTTTTTACCATGAGTAGGTACTTAAGAGTTTATATTCCAAGCAGGATTGTTACGGAAGAAATATTTCTGAATTAAAACATTTAATGGGAAATTAATTTGTGGATTTTTTGATGGAAACTTCAATTCCAATTCCCAATTTATCAATTCCATTTTTTAAATAATCAATTCCAATTTCCAAATTGACCATCAATTCTAATTCCGGAATTAAATTGACCCTATTTCTGATTCAGTGTGACTGCTTCGCTGCATGGAACAATATTTCCATTTCTTTTCATGTAAAGCTTTCTGTGAAAAAAACAGAAACCAATAAGGGCCTATTTTGATTTAAATACATATCTTGTACAATGTGTGCTACACTTCTTACCAAAATCTCATATTCAACAAACAATATTATGATTGACTTTTTTTAACAGCCAATAAATCTAGTGGCATTATACGAGAATAAATCAAATACGAGTAAGTTGGAAGTCTTCTCTACCTTGCCCTGGTCAGCAGTGGATATTCCTAGAAGTGCATAGTTCTTCATCATCTCACAGCCAATGGCTCCACAACCAACCTTTATTAATAACAATAAGATAATAACATTTACAACATAATAGAACTATTAATGGTGGATGACCCTAAAACTTAACTGCAACAATGAAAGCATGATTGGTTATACCAAAACACTTTTTTACTAACATAACATATATTCACGACTGACTTTTTTCAGAACATATACCATATTCTTCCATGAATACTGCGCAGTTTTTAAAAACTGTATTCCTTGTTTGTTTAAGGGGTGCATGGTATACACCATAACCAAATGTTTCCAGCTTTTTTTCTGACCTGTTCCAGAGAAGACTGAGTACCTTTTGACTTTGATCGTACCTTTTCTTACACAATATTATGTAATAAAATGTTTGAATAAAGTTTTACTGATACTGTATATGTGTTTCATCTATTTCTGTGTATTCCACAATTTGTGTTTATTCTGTACTTTATGTCCTTGATTGAAACGTCGTCTATGTAAACATTGGGGGTGTCTAACATGGGCGATGCACGTGTAAGGTAAGAAATATTACACTACTATTCTCCTGGAGCAAACGTCCGAATTGACATCATCAGGATGCTGCCGATGTCAGGTCAGACGAGCCAAGGCCACACATAGACATCATCACCCGAAGGAATTGACTGTACTAGATCAGATTTCCATTGATGATAATTGGACCAGTTTGCACAATCACGTTGTTTTGCCAACTTTGTTGTTTGTGTTCGGTCCTCCTCTTTGGTAATGTAAGACTCGTGCTCCTGACTGGCTCAGATAGTTCCCATTTCAGTGATGTAGCATTCGTTAAGAAAGCGACCTCCATCGGTGCTCCTCCCTCTTTCTATCCATGATTATCACCAAAAGTCTCATGATGTATCTACGGTGTCATGACCTATTTACTACTCAGATCAATTTATTTCATGGAAATAAACATATTTAACATCCAGCTGCATATTTTCCCGGTTTCTCCTGCATGTTATACAGCAAAATTAGGCTTTTCCAGATATCTTTTTGGTACCACGAATGCATGCAATAGATGGAAGAATATGGTACACACATACACACACACACACACATATATATATATATATATATATATATGATAAATCAGCAATTGGTGCCTTTATACTATTATTTAAATTTTAACAAGCCACATAAAATTATAAAGCACACAAAAACCTATAAGGCTGTTTTTTAGAGACCTCATGTTGGTTGTTTCAATGTTTTGCTACTACCATGTGAGTTTAAATATGTAATATTTAGATTTGTTTTTCAGTGTTGTGGCTTCCCATTTGTGGCTATCATTTGATGAACTTGTACACACTCAAAATCTATTGAAAAGGTCCGTACCATAAACAGCTTTAATGTTGCAAGCTTTTGACAGAGTTCTCCTCCAACACAGATACGCAGCGCATCATATCTACTTTGTCTGAAGCAATAAAATAAAAATGATGATTACGTTTTAAAGCAAAATTAATTTTAGAATATAGTTAGATTCCGAACATAAAAATATAAATGGGTTCAAGAATGGCTTATCTCACACACACACACACACACACACACATTTCAGACATTTCAATATCAACAAATACTTACACTGGCTGAAAACTATCGGAAGGTTTCACTTCTAAGCCATTCAGCACCTCAGCAGCATCAAGATGGAGCTTGAAATTATAGAAAACAAAGCATAAATATCACATTATAACCACCCATCCCCCACTATGACTTCTATGTTTAACTCAATTGAATGTCTTTGTTGTCTGTGGTAAATAGGCATACCCATTGATGTAATGGAGTAAACTTTCCAGTTAGGGCCTTCAGAGCCTCCTGGGCAACAATGCCACCTAATGTGGCACACAGTGGTGCCAGACGGCCACAACATGTTAACGACATCTGTCTGAGCAGAGTTGTGTCTAGTTCCTCTAACTGTAAACAATTAAATAATTAATACTAAATTGGAGTCAAATAAATCTTTACTTAACATTGGTACTATAACTATACAGAGATAATATAAATTGTTAGCACAAATCTGCCAGTAACCTACTTGATATGAAGTGACACAACATGAACTAACTAGAAAGGTGTGCCATCACACACACACACACACACACACACACACACATATATATATATATATATATATAATACATTGGCTTTTAGAATTTCCCCATATTAATGTCTTTTTAATGAATTTAATGTATTAAACAATTTTATTTTATTACAACATAAACAAACCACATGATAAAGTAAAATTCAAGATATCTCTTCAATTACATTATTCAAGAAACAAATATTATAGCAATGCTAAACCTAATTTAATAATAATGTTTGTGGCTAGGGAACATGCTGACCTTGTTGGTAAGTTTAATATTCTCTTCTGCTGCTAACTGGACAAAGTTGTCAGCATCTTGTAGGCACCTGAACAGTAATAAAATAATTTTACACAATTATGTCACACTTATATCCAGATCTTGTAGTTCTCCAACATTTGCACTCACTCACTCACTCACTCACTCACTCACTCACTCACTCACTCACTCACTCACTCACTCACTCACTCACTCACTCACTCACTCACTCACTCACTCACTCACTCACTCACTCACTCACTCATTAACTCATGTTTGCACACACACACAAAGGTTTTTTACAACTGAAGCTAGTCGTGCTATTTGGGTTGAGTGAAAATACTTCTATTTCTGCTATTGTACTAGGATTATAATCATAACATATATTATATGTACTGATATATATGCTTTATTTCCAACTATAGCTGCATTACATATGTACTAATATATATAATTTGTTTTCTATTTAGGTAGTAATCATTTGGTCATAATTCTGTAAGAATTATAAACATCACGAAAACCTGAGCCCACGCCTTTATTATATGTAACATACAAAACAATCCACATTTCTTACCAAACACCAGGTAAATGTCCATGTTTCTGTTTGAAGCATTCTGTTGTCAACATGCCTAAATGTATGTTAGCTGGTGCATCAAATTTACTTAGATCTGGCATAGTAAGACTAGGATTATAAAGCTCATCTCTTAAACTTCTCTAAAACAGATAATATATATATATATATATATATATATATATATATATATAATTTGTAATCATTGTACATGGTATAATCAATGCATAATTTCATATTAGATCACATTTATCTTAAATCTTCATAACAAACTGTTAACTTAATCTTTCAATTCCTCACAACACACTACCACAGTCATCACCATCATCATCATCATCACAAAAAAGGAAAAGACAATAAATTAAACAAACTCACAAATGACATTTTCTTTGATTGCTTCACTTGGGTAGCGACACCACCGTGTCTGTAGAGAGAAAACTTCCCAGAACTTGTATCACAAATAGTAAACGAAGTCG
Source organism: Paralvinella palmiformis (assembly GCA_025642065.1). Taxonomy (NCBI): domain Eukaryota; kingdom Metazoa; phylum Annelida; class Polychaeta; order Terebellida; family Alvinellidae; genus Paralvinella; species Paralvinella palmiformis. Next base: position 434,240 of record JAODUP010000107.1, read on the forward strand.
GTGAAGTCACTGAAATAACATGACATTAGCTTCATTTTAACTCTATCTATTATCACCTAGTTGGAGTGTTATTTATTAGAGACAGAAGAATATGTGTTTTGGTCTGACTCAGGATGCTAATTGTTGTTTACAATAGTAAGTTTTTATATCTACCAAGTATGTTACAATAATGGAATTGTGCACATTCTGAACATGAAAAACATATAGCAATTTCTAAAGCCTTGTTAGAAGGTTGCTACTGATGGATGTTGCTGAATACATGTATGTATGTCTATGTCTACAGCCTTTATTTACTGTTGATTCAGTTGGCCTGGTGACGGATGGCACCACCTAGTGATTTTAACTGGAAGATGGCTTATAAATTCCTCATTTCTTACAATATATTTGACATGTGTGTGGGTGTCTGTGTGTTCATTTGTGTGTGTGTGGGGGGGGGGTGCGTGGTGCAAATTCACCCTTTGTGTATAACAAGAAGAAATTACAGAGCACAAGCAAAGCTGACTATTTAGCTTTTCATAAATTAATCCATAACAAAGTGAAACATCGCAACGCTGAATTATGTAAATGAAGATTTGAAAAAAATATTAATCATGAAATAAATAGGCAGAAGCGAGTACCTTTGATTTTACACTGAGTCCCATTTAATGAATCCATGCCTCTGATTTCTTTAAATCTAACTAGGTCACCCGTCTCGAAGCCATGCAGCATGTTATCTAACGTGGTAACCTCACCGGGATTATCCTACAAAGAGATACACAGCCATGCAAAGGTTTATGAACTAAAACTATTATTTTTGTTATTGTGGGTCATGTAATTATTATTTTTATAATTATTATGATTGAGTAAATACAAATATCTTCTATTTTAGAATAACTAATTTTTTGGTTAAATTGGTTACTTATTTTTAAATATGTAATGAATTTCAAGACAGAGAATATCAACTATGCAGAAAGTAATATGTACATATGTTACAGTTAATCTATATAATCAGGCAATTTGTATATTACCTGAAATATTCATGTAATACGTCTATTGCTACTGAGATTTAATGCACATAACCTGAACATCTCAGGTACTATACATATTACCTGATTATACAGATTAACTGTAACATATATATATATATATATATATATATATATCACTTAAAACATTAAATACCTTGGTTACATTAGAAATAAAGACTTGTTTTGGTTCTTCCCCATTGGGATCAACCACATCAAATGTGTCACCAAAATCACAGAAAGTCCAAGAGAAAACACCATAAACATCAGCAACTATCATCTGGAAGCAGGAATAACATGATACAGACTCTTCAAACACGACATCTCTTATTCAAATAAATTAAAATTACCAATATGTCTTCTGAAACCATTTCTGCATATAAACTTGACTTATTTAACAAATTAGACAAAAAAATTAATGGCCTTAAACGTTTCACCCAAATCACAGAATTTCCAGTCATGCAACCCCTAAAAATCAGCCAAGGTCAAACTGATAACACAAGGAACATGTAAGCCCTGACCACAAATTTTCAATCCTACTTCAGACCATACAATTTCCGAATATTAAACTGTGTGCAGTCCTTATTACACAAATTGCGCTCTTTATTACTTATAAGATGAGGTTTCCCGTTTTACGAACCTTACCATGATTTGTGGATTCTGTTTCCTGCAGAAATCACTGATGCGTAGCTGGACGTCAAGAGACGTCTCGGTTAAAATCACACACTGATAAGAAAATAATACTATTACATTACATAAAAGAAATACCATCATATTTTGAAGAGACTTATGACATATATATTTCTGACAATAGTCTGTAAATACAATGTAATATTTGTTTTAATAACTGCCAATCATTTACCTAGATCATATTTGCTCAAAAATACTTACAATGACCATGACATCATTTTCAGTCTGCAACACTGTAAAATCTTAAACTTAACATTTAAAAAATATATATTCAACAATCTGACCTGATATTCTTTCAGATATTCAAGATCCAGTAACTCTGTCAACTGATTGGTAAGTGTCCTCACTGATACGTAAGGATTCAGTTCGGAAATCCGTACTGCACTGGTCTCTGCCCTAAGATAAAATATGACATGAAAATAAATTTTTATATTTTGCAAAACACATTTCCTACAAATGTTTTAATATTTAAGCCGAGTTAAAACAACACACACACACACAAAGTGGCAATTACATATACACACATACCTGTTTTTGCCACTTTTCACATCATCTTCTGTAATGAAAAACTGACATCCAAGATCCAGATATGTTGCCTGAGACCCATCTTGGATAGTTAATGACTGAAATAAGCAGACAATCTTCAGCTAAAGAATGGCAACAATTCCACATCCTGGATGTACAGTTACATAATTTTATACACAAAACATGATTTGAATGACACCTGATATTTGACAAAGATGATGTGGAAATGGATTTGCACCATTGAAAACATTTATTTAGAATACTTTGTGTTTTAACTCAGTCATGGCACTAGCTCTTTACGGAACAAATCAACTCTATTCTATTTAGGGGCAGGTTCTTTCCTAAGAAAATATGACAGATAGCCATTTGGCTACCAAGTCATAAACTATCCGAGCCAGATCTAATTTATGGTGGCTCCTTATTTTTACTATTTAGTAGCCATATTTTAATTTGGTAACCAATCAGCTGACCCAACTGGAGACATTCAGAGACTTGAGCATAAATTAGTAGTAGACTTTTTTGTTTGCTAGGAAACACCATTAGCTTAGCTGGTTTTTTTAATGTTTTAGGTTGAATTTGTTTTGTGTTAGTTTTAGTTTGTATCCGTATTGTATTAATAAAAGTAGACCAATACTATAACATAGTCTCTCCAAGAACTTAACAACAAGATGGGTGATGATGACGACATGATTTTTGTCATTCTTGTTCAATTTCCAGATCGCGTCACCTATCATTCTATTGCCACAATTTTGTGTTATCACCGGGAAATGTTTTTGAAATGCATCAAAGAAAACGGCTAAAGCCATAAATTATTGGTCCAAGTTGTGGGATGATCACTTTTATGCTGGTATACCATCATCGGTCGTGATGACGTAAGATCAATGCACTAGTTCTCATTGTGCCAGTCTCATGAAGAAAGAATGAGCATACAGGAACACCAGAGGTCAGCATGGCTTGCATGTACTATAAAAAACAACACTTATATTGGTGGAGAGAATGACCACATTTAGCAAATGAAAACATCGCTTATATCAAGCTCTTTACATGCCCTTTATCAAACAATATGGCAGCCCCCATCATCATTTTCTCATTTATCACCAGTGAAAATTACAATACATACGACTTGCCAATGAATGTTTTATTCTATGGGCATAATATTTATTCATGGGCTTATTTTGTTCTAAGTGGATATTTTCACGAGTAATGTTGTTTCCAGGACATTTCCTGATTTTGTAAAATTGATGGACTGATAGTTACGAGTCAGATTCAAACCTACAACCTGGAGAATTGTGGCATAATGTTGTAATTACTCTGCCATGGGAGCAGTTTGGTTATTCTCTTAATACTGAAATGTATATTTAGTAGAGATATCAAAATAGCATTCATATCTTACAGTTAGTAATAGCTACTAATTTTGTATTTATTCCAAACTAATGGTATTGTGAAAACTACTAAATGTATTAACTAAACATTCAGTAATATCACGTGCATATTTCTAAGGCATTATTATAATAATTAATTTCGTTAAACAAAATATTTTGGACAGTTCAAAGTTGACTGTATCACGAAAACAATTAATAATAATAATTATTACATTATCAACAGACTTACCTTTATTCCAGCTAACACTATATTTTTGGCTGGAAACAGAAAATGATACAGAGTATTATAATTAATGTTATCATGTTCCAAAACAAAAAAGAATATTTATCAAGTAAATTACTTTATTCAGACCATATTTTATTCTGTGCAGTACATCTATGACAGTCTTCTCAGCTTTGTAATCAATTGCTGAATTTCAGGCTTACCAATTTCTACACCCAGTCCACCAATGTTGACCAACAGTACATTGGATTTAGCCATACGCTGCATGGCTGAGTCACCCAAGACATAACGTTGTCGACTGAAATAAAACATAATTGCATACAAAACTAATAAAACTATATATATATATATATATATATATATATATATATATATATATATATATATATATATAGAGAGAGAGAGAGAACAGTAAAATTCTGAAACCAGGAATTTTATAAAATTTCTAATACTTCCAGGAAATTTATGAAATCGAATGTTACAGTAAGATTATGAAACTAGTAATTTCATGAATTCCCTGAAAGTTTGAGGGATTTTGCAAAATGCTGAGTTTCAATATCTTACTATAACACACACACACATACTCACAAACACACATACATTTATATTTACAAGGAGGCTAGCCATATTACTTAAACAAATTAAGAACAAGCTTTGTGCTTAAGAAACTTAGTAAAACGAATAAATTATATAACATGAAGTACACCATAATAACTACCTGTAAAGTGAGTCATCAATGACATCATATCCTGTATCCATGATCTAGCTGTTGAGTGGGTGGTATTAAGTTATTCCTAAATCCGTGATTCTAGTTATAGCTTCTCACCTAATAGAAATTTCAATGATTATTATTTTTACTGTATTTAGAAACATGACATCTAGATGTTGATTCCATTGAATATAATAATTATGTTTATTCATTAAAAGCCAGTTATTGTTTAGTTGATAAAATACAATCTGTCCGAGTAGTATTTTACGACTGACCCATCATTTGAAAGGATACTAAAATATCCATCTCTAACAGAAATACTGCGGAACAATGAACTGTAACTATTACGTCATAAAGTTTTCAGTATGATCTAGATTTAGCATGTATATTCTATGGAATAATCAGAGGAAGAAGCAACAGATTTGGATGACAATAAAATTGGCTAGAAGTTGAGTCACTTCAGCAATAATTCCCACAATCAACACATCATCAGTTTCTCATTATCATCTTTCTGAATTTAAGCTGGTTTCGTAACTATGTCACAAAATATCAACACCAGATAAAAACGAAGGCATTTTTTATATTTTTGTTAAGTGAATTTAACTTTACATATAATAAGATGAAAGAGAATATAATGATGTGTAAATGAATTTCAGGGAGCAAACTGACTAGTCATCATGTGTTAATAAACTTGTCCACAAAATATATCGGCTGGCCAAGCATTCATAATAATCGAAACAATATATTATCCACAATACATAGCCAAAATCTAAAATCATTACCCTTATTAATGAAAATTATATTACAATAAAATGGCTGTAAAAATATTCTATATTAATTTAGTATTTCAACACTGTTTCAGTATTTGTATGTGGCTGGATCTTCAGTTCAACAACTCTCTGGCCTCACATTATATAAGCAATGCTTCAAGCATGCTCCTTTTCAGTATTCTATATGCGTCTTACTTTCATTAAAATGATGTATTTACAGTATTATTACTAAGAATGTTGAAATAAACGATTTGAATTGAAAAAATTAATAATTATGTAATTATATATGTGAGAAGTTGTGTGGTTTTGCAATAGCTGGGAATCCAGGCGCTTGCTACCGTCGTGGGGACAGCACTAAACACACGATTATGATTATGATTAATTATACTGTTACATTGAGAGTATCAGTGATGCCTAAACTAAACCCGAAATGGAGGAGAAATGTCACCTGTCATGGCCAATGGCAATGGACTGGTGAATGGGCTGTCACGTTTATCAAAGATTTTAATACCTTTTGTTGTCCACAGTCCTTCTTACTAATCACACTGATGGAGATAAATTGCATGTATTTATCTGTTTGTCCCTATCAAAGAAAATCAATAAAGCTGTGTATTACAACCAAATATCTATAGCGTAGAACACTTAATTCGGCAACTTATCCATCACAACAGTCATAGAAAGAACCGACACAGAATCTTTTGCTGCAGTACAGAATGGTATGGGGGCATTTATGTTGGAAAATTCTGCATGTAATTGTAAACCACCGACATTTGACTAATTATTCAGAATTCTGCAGTAAACCGACCAGCCTTTACTTAATATTTTTAAATATAATGTGTTACACTGTGTTTCATATTTATCAAATATATTGAAATATGAAACACATAAAACAATATGAAACAAATAAAACAAGTATATCTGAAACATTTTGTTTATGGGATTGCATAGAATTTCTTTATAATGTTTAAATATTTAAGACGTATATATTAATATATATATATATATATATATATATATATATATATATATATATATATATTCTTACTATCTGATTAATCGTAATTGCTTAATAGGAAATGTTATTTCTGTTGTCTATAACTGTTGTTGATTTAAATGAATTAAGTCTAATTTTATCCTTTAAGTTTAATTTTATTGATTATTAGATACACAAAATTCTCTATATGTGATTAGAGAAAGCTAAACATCCTTACAGTAAGTTATACTAATTTAATTCACAGATATATATTTAGGGAATCAATTAAGAAACACCAAGGTATATATATATATATATATATATATATATATATATATAAGAGAGAGAGAGAGAGAGAGAGAGAGAGAGAGAGAGAGAGAGAGAGAGAGAGAGATTCTAATATTGCTGAAACAGTTTAGCTAATACATCAAAACGTGAGTCTTCAGAAAATGTAATAATAGCCAATTTGTAATAAAATAAAGATGTAAGTAAATAAAATAAATGTATGCATCAATAAAATTTAGAAATATATTTGGGACAAATTTATTATCTTTATAAAAGGGAAAACACTGAAAATGGATGCTCTCACTTTCGTCTCCTATCTTAATTTCATGATCATATAAAATGAAACGAAAAATATCAATTAATCAATGAAAAACGAAATTAAATTCTGTAACAGGGCATTGATTCGCACGACGACTCTACATTAACAGCATCCTCTGGCACGTGTAAGCGAGCAGTCAAAACATCCGGTCAAGAGAGCGGGTGGATTTGTAACGCACCCTCTGATTGGATAATTCTTAAACTACTCGGACTCATCGCCCAATGAAACAGCGCAGCAGATACAGTTGCGTTTTCCGGACGGCCGTAGCCATTACGTCATCACATCTTCATCCGTCAGGCAGAAATGGCGGCTGAAGGCTCGGGAGTTACTGTTGGACAAGAAAACGGAATGGCTAACACTAGCGGTGTAGCACTTCTCGTCGTTGTCGGAGAGCCATTTTCCGACGAGCAGAGAGAATTGATATTGGAGCGACTGACGAAAAGTAAGTTTACCAATGTGCGCTTTTAAAACCGAAATTCGAAGCCGGTTAAAACCGGCGGATCGTTCGGCGGCCTCGACTGTTCTGTTAGGACCAGTCATTTTCTGCGGCGACAGAAGTGACCGATGACTCATTCCGAGTCGATATTAAACTTATATCGGATGCTATTCCATAATATTTCGTTTGTTCGTTCGAGAAAATGTGTTTCTTATTCTGGAAGCTGTCTAATCACTAATGGTTGTTTTTGGTATCCTGACAAGCCATTGATTGGCATTGTATGATTGTAACCACGAGGCAGTTAAGTTGAGTTTAGATCTAGACTCAATTTTTATTTTACGTTAACGATGTGGAGGGGTTTTGTATTGAATCCCGTAGAAATATCCCCGTTGTTTCTTTTCGCCAGAAGATTATTTGCTTTCTTAAATAATTGCAGATAATAATTATCACGCAGTTTGTTATTTTTTATAGTTTATTATAATTATATAATAATAATAGTATTTTATATAATTAAAATAATATAGCGCCTTATTCAACTGAAAATGCTCTAAGGCTTTTAACAGTTAAAAAACATATTCTGAGCTCATATAGAATAAAATAGAGTTTAGATCAAATCAAATACATTTCATACATAATAAACTGGTTTAATATTATAAATATGCCAATTTAAATCAATGGGTTTTAAGAACCTTACAAAATATGTCTTTACTTGCTGCAAGTTTATAATGTGGCAACTTATTCCTCAGCCTGAGAGCTGATGTTCGGTAGGATTTCTCTAGTTACATTATAATCTAGGCTATAGTAATAGAGTCTGTATTTGTGACACTTTGTCCTTCCATTGTTATTGTAGATCTAATGGTTAATTTGTTCTATCAATGTATAAATTGTATTAGCTTCATTTAAATCTTGAAAACACTCACTTGCCGGTTGCTTATCAGAATATTTGGTTTTTGGATTAAAATTAACCATAACATGACTGAACAAATTCACTAATTAATTAATCTCTTGGGTCTTGTAATTAATAAGAAGCATTCATTTTAACTTTGTGTCATAATGAGTTGATGTTGTAGGAGCAAGAAATGTTCAGGCCAAGTTTTTGAGCTGCTCTTGCCAATACTGCAATAGCCTCTTACCATTTTTGTTTCTCTGCAGTATTGAACTAGGTCCTGTGTGACTTTTCTTGTTATTCCTGTCACTTCAAGGGGTTATGGATTATTTGCCCTCTGTACAAAAAGACTATTCGCCCTTATTAACAGGGCCTATTCACCCTTGTTGTGTTATATAATAAAATTATATATATATATTTATATATCCATCTGAAATGACATGTTGCCTGGTCATTTCACATTGTTAATGTTACATTACAACAACATTTACAAATAAATAATGACTGTGCCGGCTGGCACTGCATGACATCTGAACACAAACAATCCACTGACACAACTTGCCGTTCTACCATCTAGTTAACTTGTTCTACCAAGAGGCCAACTTAGTGGACGTGCAAGCACAGTTGATTGCCGATGAAAATTTGAAGCAGATGCAATGCTTAAAATTTAAAAAATCTGCAAAGATCTTCGCATTATTGGATGATTATGTTATGAAATAATTGGATGGAAATGAGCTACTCCGTGAGATCAGCAAGGTCTACAAACCATGCATGCAAGCAGATTTAAACTTATATATACCTGTATATATAGTTTTTATTTGGTAATAAATTATATTTTAACTAATTGATTGACAGGCGAATAAAATCATGTGCCGAAATTAACTGGAATCTTGGGCAAATAGTCCAGTTCCCACTTGTGAATTGGTAACTGGCTTCTTTAACTGCATTGTACATATCAAGTCCATACCAAGTGGCTTTTTACTAAGTTTAAAAAAAGCCTAATATCCTGGTAATTAAAAACAGCCCTGGAAATGCTTGTTTAATTTAGTAATTAGTATGGGCAATCCCAAAGGGAAAATACTACAAGTTTTTTTAATGGTTTTGTTAACTTGTCAAATGAACTGTAAATTGGAACCTGTTCATTTTCTTCATGCTGTAGCTATGTATTTTGGCTGAGAATGTTGTGGTTATGATCAGATAATATTTGGTTCATGGTCAGAGCTTTCTGGGTGGCAGTCTGAAGATTGGGTGGTTTTAGCCGAGTTAAATCTTTTCATGTCAGACTGCTGGCTTTCATACAGATGCAGGATGTATTATTGCCAGGTTAGAGTACTTCAATGATGGCTGGTTCACTGTGTTATTGAATATTGTTGGAATGTTCAACTTGTATGTGTGTGTATTTAATTGTATATATGGTATTTAACTGATACTGGTTGCATGGTCCTGGTTCTCTGTTGTGATTATGGCTAACAGAGCTTCATTGTGGCACATCAGCCAAGAGCTAGTTAGTGTCTCTCTGTGAAAGAAATCCTTTTAAGAAACGGATGTGTTCAGTTGAAATAATTAATTTACCTAAAATGACCTATGTTTGCCTAGTGCATGGAGGGAGGGGTGAGTGTGTGTGTGTTAGCTGTACAAGGAGGCTATATGCTGTGGTCTCCTATCTATTGACTAGACAAGGTCATATCACACTGCTGTGAACAGTGTTGGAGCCAGGAACTGTGATGTATGGCTGACATGCATTCATGTTGCTGCTGATGTGGGCCAGTGCTCTCACTATTGGTGGGCTTGTTCCCTGTGTTTATTCAATAATCATTCTGCTGTCATCATTATCATTAGGCCTGGGCTTAATGATAGATGATTATTTTAACAGTTTACTTATGACCTATAATCGTCTTTTATTAGTGTACATATGACTCCTTGTGGTGCTGTCTGTGTGTATCCATTTCACAACCAGTTACAATTTTCACTTATTATTTACAGAACTCATGTGAAGGGGGGGGGGGTATGACTAGCCTTCTCCATGCTATCAACAGTACATTCACCAGGCTATGGTCTGGCTTCCAGCTCCTTTTCATGATGTAAGCACCCTCTTTCAAATTAATATTGGTAGGTCAGACTTTATGGCGACATTAAAAAGGGAGAAGAAAGAACGGAGTTCTTAATAATGGTGCCAAAAATTTACCATATATCTGTTGCTGGCTACTCACACTTGTTAGTAGAAGAAGACTTGCCTTTTGTAGTGGGTATTAAATATTTATGTAGGAGATTGTTAATGTGAATCATCATCCCCATGACCCACTCCTGGAAGAAGTATAGTTATAGCGTTGGTGTGCTGTAGTCAATCAGTTTTGCATGACCAGAATATATCATCGAATATTAGATAGCATTCCAGCTGGATTTCTGCGTTTAGACAGCCCATTGTCTGTTAAGTTTCAATTTGCAGGGTGCTGGACAATGTATTGTATTAAAGCTATATTGGTCCTTGGGCATTGCTCGTTTATTACTACCACTGGTCATGGGAAATTAAAGTTTTTTCACTGGATTTCAGATCATTTGTTACCGGCTCAAGTATGTAGAACTAATTCTTTTACTTGGCAAATATCAACTTGTTCCTTGCTAAAAGAGGGTGCTCTAAATGCTGGGATATGTAATTTTGTTTGGTAGTGATGTATTTGACTTTTTAAGAGCGATTTTTCATGGCCGACGTCTTACACCTGTTCAGCTGGCAGCACCTGGGTGCATTGATGTTTAGATGTTGCTCAGCGTGCTTGGGAGGAGATTCAATAAGAGTAGAGCGTCTGCTGGTTAGGAGATCTCGCTCACACATGTCCAGGCTTGGCTCAGTTATGGTGTGGGTCCGATTGTATTTCCACATCTGCTTTCCTTTTGTTTAACGTTTTTCAGGGGTTGGCTAGCCCCCCACCCCACTGACAGGTGGCAGCGTGATCAAAGCATTTTATAAATTGATTTGGCTGCAAAGAAGTAATCTATCATTTTGGTGAGTTTACAATTTGATCAGTAATTTTAAGTCCATGTCTACTTCCAGAACCGCTGTTAACTGTGTCTGTGTGTGTGAGCAGGCGTGAAGTGACACAAATGGAGAGATTAAGAAATTGTATTTATATGTGGATGGTTCTGTCATCTTGATTTGTGGTCGTATTACTATGCATACATATAAATACATACACTTAAGTGTACATTTTAAGACCAACCCATGCCTAACTAGACTGAGTCCTGTAGTATCCACTTAGTTACCCATTCCGTTGTTGCTGCCAGGGTATTTTCAATTGGTGAGAGATACAGGTGTTTTTTGTTAACAGCTGAAGATCATTATAATAGGTGGGGTGGGGTGGCCCGTGTTTAGATGTATGGGATGGGACTAACCTCCTTGGTTGGTGGTGGACTGGGGCCGGCCAGTTTGGTCTCGTTTGTATTTAGGTCATTTTATCTTGGTGTGAGCTGTCTGTGTACATACAGAAATGTATTACTGTTAGTGTTAGTCTGCTAAGAACGGTTGAGTCCTGCTTCTAAGAATTGGTCTACTATACCAGAGGACCCTTCACGTCAGTATGCGTGTGTTCTTTGAAGGACGCTGGGTGTACAATAAGCTGGCCAGTTTAGTGATATGCTGGTACGCGTGCTTATCTGTTGAGAGATCTATAGCAACAGTTGGCTTCCATCCACCGGCTACATCTGGTTCTGTGGTTTTCATATCAGATGATTCATTATTATATATGACCTTCCGAGGATTGTGTGGACTAGTAATGATTCAGCTACTGGATATTGGCTGTTGGTTTCCCTCCTGATATATGTTTAATTTTATGATACCAGGCAGTGTGTTCAGATATCACTGCTTCCACACAAGTGGCATTAGTGCTGTTAATATTGTCCTCTTGTATTATGCGACACACTGGGAGGTCTTCTGTTTGGATTACCCTGTAATGTGGTAGTGGCACCCAGATTTAGAACCCATTGTCAGTGGGGTCCTCACTCCACCCCCAAATCGAACAAATCTGTCAAACAATTGTCTGAAAACAGACGGCTGCGTTTACGAAATTTTCCCCAGAATTAATTGTCCGCGGTGGGAGTCTGCGTCCATTGGAAGTTCAGTTTTTGGCTGTTATTCGCATGCGGCATGCGTCGGGTCACTAAAACTGTTGCACACAAACATCGTTTGGCAATAATCAGGGGGCCAAGCAGAATTGTTCAGTACAGTTTCTTAATATCATCCAACTTACAGCAATGTTGTCTTTCAGCTAACGTATTGTGTTTCCGTGAACGTGATTCATATGTTTTGATGGAATGACGTCTTGATTACGTACTGCTATTGAACTTTCTTCCGTGATACTATACTGCATTATAGCGAGGGAGTGCCGCATTACTGTCAATCCTATCCTGCGGGTACTTCGTGTGATTGTATTAAAATGAAGAACTACTGTATTATGGAAAACATTCTGTTTTTACACACTGAGTGAAGGCATTGCATTGTATCAGTTACTGAGTTAACATCATCGTCAGGGCCTCATCAGCGCTGTGAGACTATTAATCTTACGTCATCACCTGTCCATATACCGCAATGATGTCACACTTCCTGTATTAACTACCTGCCAGTGATAAATCGCCTGCTAATGTGTCTGTGTCATCCTCATATAGTATGACTCACCACTCTGACTGGTGTCATTTCTAGAATTTCCACTGAGTCATTCTTTCTTCCCCCATCAGGTGTGTCTGGCCATTCATTGGTAACAATGACGATGAGGTAGGCATCCTGCCAGGTGTCTGCCTCCGTAAACAAATCAATTGTGGTCAAACCATCAGTCGTCGTTTCACTTCTAATATTGACGTTATGCATTGCAGCCTTTTCAGTAGGGAATAGAGTACAAGATCCCTTACAAAATCTAGGCAGCAGCTCAGCTGTGGTGGCCTGTAAAAACACTGCGACACCATTGCCGATGTGGGGGGGGGGTTGATGAGCTGGCCTTGGGGTAGTGGTAGTCACACTAACGCAGTAGTCGCCCTTCTCCATTGGAAGGGTGGGTATGGCGCTCTTTCCTGAATTGGGATTTGGTGCATTCTAGGCCACTTTTTCGCCAAGACCAAAGTAGCCGACCGATTTTCTGCTGATAAAATAGGTGATGGGGGACTAAAATAGACCAGGTATAGTGTCCGACGTCCACTGCTTTTGAAAAGGCTGCATTGTGAATAAATGAGTTTATTTGTTTTTGCTGGATGCCAATCTGGGGACCAAGAATGACTTGGCCACTTGTGTGGGTAGAGTGAGGGATTTAGATATTCTTAATCTATATTTAACTGTTCGAAAATGTACTAAACAGTAGGCTCGTTGTTTAATGACCTAATATGTCATTGGATCAGGTGTGCCTTGATAAGTATGCCCAGTTTAAATCTGGGGTGAGTTACACTGGTTTAACCCAGGAATGAATTGTGCTGGTTTAACCCAGGGGTGGGTTACTCTGGTTTAACCCAGGGATGGGTCAGTCTGGTTTAACCCGGGTGAGGGTTTTATCCAGGGTGGTTAAACTGATTTACTCAGGGGGTTGGGTTGAACTGATTTACCCAGGGGTTGGGTTAAATTGGTTTGACCCAGGTGGGTGTTAAGCCTGCCAACCCTGAAACAGGTGATTGTCCTACTGAGCTGTGTCTATTTTTATGTATGTTCTTCTACCAACTGAAAATGTTGGGTTGCCTGATCTTAATACTAATAATAGATGGTTCTGTCTTGCATTTAAATATTCTTATGCCGGAGTGCATTTTTTGCGTGATGCAGGCACAGCCAGAACACTTCATCTTGATTCGACCCGATCGTATCATGCTTATGCACTTTATCCTTAGTTTCTGCTTGTACCTTGTCATATTGCTATGAAATATATAAGTATAGTTTTTGTAGGTCAAGTCCTCCTTGATCCATTCATCTCCTGAACAACATATATATGTGTACTGTTAGGATCAAGGTCACGGAATGGCACAGTTGTGTTGTTCATTAGTTACAATATAGTGGCATGAGAGAATGTACAGATATAGGAAATTGTGTGTGTGTGTGTGTATTTTATATATATATATATATATATATATATATAAGGTGTTATTGGTTATAATATGTACTGTAGCTATCAGCTGATTTGTAGCCATTCATTCATATAGATTCTTGATCTAGGCACACCCGAGATCCCAGCATGTTATATTAGGTATAGAGTGAACGAGTAGCTCATTGATATATCACTATTATGTAGTTAACAAGATAATGTCTTCATTCATTCAGTTATTGAACCATTTAGTTTGTTTTTGTTTAAAGAGGGCTGTTTCAAATTTTGTCACTTGCGGGCTGTAGTGTTGTGTTAGTCACCACTGCGTAGCTCAGTCTGTTCATGCATGTGTGTGTGAATGCACACGACCTCCTCCCCGCACATACACAAACGTAGAGAGAGAAAAAAACAGAAAAAAAAACAGACATGCATGCGCACAGGCACACCTATTATTTGCTTTGTTATGTTTTGATGATCTGTGAGGTTATTAGATGTTTTCTATAATTATCAATGCGAATGTAATCCTTTGTGATGAACAATGCCATTCTTGGATATACAAGTCTTATCTGATCAACTAAGATAACGTCCGGTTTTGTGGCCCCGTTGTCAGAAGTTAATGTTTTAATTCCTACTCTGGCATCTTGCCAATAGAACAAAATTTTAATGTCACGTGTTCTTTATTCGGAAGAGCTGACATTTGTCAGAGATAATACTAGGTCTGTCTTAGCTCATCCGATATGGCATCTCCTTGGTCTGTTTGATAGGGCGGTTGGTCACATATCTCTTAGCATTTGGATTCAAATGCTACGTCTAAAGGATCTTTCACTTTTCCTCATTATCATTGGTGCTCACTCCGACTCCTGTAACTGGGTGGTCTAGTTGGTAGCGCGTTGGACCACAGATTACTACCACTTGAGTTCGAATCTCGGCGTGGGCATATCTGTCGGGTGTTTCATCTTTGACTTCGCTTCATTACCTTTGGAGGTCGCTCGGCCTATTTGGCCTACCATGTGCGCAAAAGTGCCTGTAAAACATCAGCCATCGACGACTCGTTTAACTTACAGACATGCACAAAAGTGGCCGTAAAAACGACAAAATTCACATTTTTGTCGCGTGTGTTAGTGTGATCTGATAACAGGTAACATAATAGTTCAGTAGACAAGTACTGATGGCATGTCTTCCTCTGTGTATGTTCACAGGTATGCGTGTGCGCGTGCATTCAGGTACTGGGTTGGGGGGATGTTTTTATCCCTGTGAGCAACGAATTATTGCTAATATTAACAGTCTCTGTGGTCCTTTGAATTAGGGATATACTCGGTGTGTCGGTGTCGTATTATTATTATAGGAAGTTTTGAGTCACCCAGACAAGTTACTGGCAGAGTTCTTTCCTGAATAAGTTATCCATTCCTAATTCTGAATTTATTTACAGTATGGAGATGTTTTATCCGTACGAGATTTCCAGCCACCTATTACTCCTAAAGAGATGAATCTTTTTTTAAATGCAGATAATTGTTTTTAATCTCCATTGTCTAAGCTGCCTGCTTAAGCTTCATTTACTGCTAAATGTTATTAATGACCTCTTATTACCCTGCCTACTTTATGTTTACAAGCAGATTATGATCTTACCAGGTGATTGTGGCGTTATGACCTTGACCCCACCAGCTCCGCGAAACCGTGTAGGCAGCCCTGAGTTCTGAAAAGTTGCCGCCATTTAAACAACGCTGAGATATGATTTATTTATGTAAATACGCTCTGAGGATGGGTGGTTGCTTCTTTATTCTAGGTCTGTGTTTCGGTTATAAGCGTCTTAATTTGAAAGGATGAGCAGTTATTGGTTTTATAAAGTATCTGTCTCGTTGCCGTGTTTATGTATTGTCATCTGACATATTGCATTCTATGGTAGGGTCTAATGCTAATCCATCCATGTCAAGTTGTGCAGAAGGTTCTAGTCGGCGTAGTGATACTTCTGATGGACAAGTTAAGTGGCGTACATCATTTAACATGTCCGTCACTTCGCACAGAACTGCTCCTCACTGTCTGGTTTTTGTGTGTGAATGAGCAGTTATCTTTTATCTAATCCGTGATTTATTCTGCAACTATTTCAAATAGTCTCGAACTATTTACGGTGAAGATTTTAGTCCGAATTGAAAATTATGGCCGTCAAAGGGAGAGATTTATAAATTACAAAAAAATGCTGGTAATAATTACCTTCTTGCCCGTGTATGTGGGGGGGGGATCTGTTAAAATCTAGGCGTTGTAGATTACATTTGGTGACCATCTTGGCTGTTGTTTGCTTGTGTATTTTAACTGAATTGACAATATGGTGTAAAACGTACGTCCGTCTTTGAAGTAACATATTTACGACCAACCTCATAACGTTTTCATTTGAACGGCTGTAATACTCTAGTGCCTAAAATCGTAAAACAGCAATGTTGGTAACAAAAAATATACGTGTATCAGTCTGCATTATATTTTACCCCTTAATTCTGCACCTATATTTTCCCGTTTAATTGTTGAAACTATATCGTGCAGAAAAATAGTTTTTTTATGGAGGTGGGGCTTCTGTACCAACTGTCATTCACCTTTGGACAAAAACCAATGTCTTAATTCGTTCTTATTGGGTTGCTACTGCCTGGACACCTGTTGGGCTGGCGGATGATTCAAACATACACGAGCCCAGATTTCAGGTGGGTTGGATGGTGTGCCTGTTACTGTCAGAAAAATAACCAATCAAGGTCGCTGATAATAATGCCAGTGTCGGAAGATTTCAATTAGCGGGTGACGTCGACAAAACGGTTTTTCTTGATGTAGTCCTGTGGGGGAGGGAGGATTGATTGGTTGATGTGTTTCTGAGGCGAGAGACACGGACTTGTCATAGTCCGGGGTTTGCTACCGGTATTTTACTCCTGTGGAGGCTCACTATAGCGTGAGGTCCCCAGGTTATTTATACCTCAACTCGTCTGTTCATCTCGTGATTGCGATATTTGTTTCCGGTTTTGTTCTTCCACGTGAAATGCAATTTCTGCGATGACCTTGGCCAGTTCGTGAGCCTTGCGATGTGGTATGGTATCTCTCTGTGTGTGTGTGCGCGCGCGCCCCCCCCCCCAGATGAATCCTATTAATGGCTTCCAGTAATTGAATTGAGTTAGAAGAGTCCTTTGGGACGCGTGAGAGCCTTACTGATGCCTTAACCTTGGAAGAAGCCTGTTGTGTTTACGAATTGTTGTTTGCCCCTTTGGGTGAGAGCCATGTCACACACACACAAACGCACAGTGACATACTTGTAATAGCGACACTGACATTATTTTTCTTTTATGAGCTGTTTAAATTTTTTTAATTATAAACATTTTTCTTTTGTCATATACTGTTATAGTCAGGCATGTATTATAAGCAGGAGTGCCACTCCAATGATCCCGAAATAGGGCATGATGTTTATTGTCGACCTCCTGACCCTACTGTGCTCTAATTACGTGCGGATCCTTCACTCCCCACTCGTTAGCGAAAAGCCAGAGTTCGGTTGATCGGCTACGAAGCTCACCTAGATAGGAAATAATAATCCCTTTTCTGCGAGCTAACGAAATTCGGGCAGCCTGTAAAATGTAAAGGCTGCCAATAGTTTTGGTAGATTTAAACCTATGCTGTTGTCATCTGTATTGGCTGTATTCGTTGGTGGTATACGTACCAGTTATGGCTCTTTGAGGTAATCCGATCTGGTTCTGTCTGTTCCCGTCGTCTCTCATCAACTGAACACCCAATATTTCTGATCTGAACAGGTCAAGTGATCGTTATATATAATGTGAATAAATAGAATACATATATGCCTGTTTTAATGTGTGTGTGTGTGTGCGCGCGCGCGCACGCATTGTATACTGATATACGTATTGGCGCAAGTATACCGATTCAATTCCCCTACCAGGCTCATTCAGGCTAACTCTGAGTGATTATGTTTTTGCTAGCAACATCTCTCCATGCCTGAGCGTGTTATATGGCACTGCCATTTCATAGAATTAAAGTTGGATGTTCAATAACCCCCTCTGGGGTAATGAATTCCGGGATAAATAGTGGTCTACCGGTAGCGTGTTGGACCATAAATCACTACCACTCGTGTTCGAATCTCGGCGTGGTCATATCTGAAGGTTGTTTCATCTTTGACTTCGCTCTATTACCTTTGGAGGTTGCTCGGTCCATTTAGCCTACTTTGTGCACAAAAGTGGCCGTAAAACATCAACTATCATCATCCTTACTGCTTCCCTGTCAGTGGTGGGATGTTTACAGCCACTCATAATATATTTGGATGTTTGATATTTTATGCACAAAATAGGCTAAATGGGCCCAGCGACCACCAATGGTAATGAGGCGAAGTGATAGCTGAAACAACCTTCAAACATGTCCATGTCAAGATTCGAACTCGGGTGGTTGAGATCTGTGGCCAACCACGCTACCAGTTCGACCATGCAGCTACCCCTCATAATGCATATGGACCATGTGGGAAACAAGTGTTAGCTGTTTTCTGCTATAGATCCAAATTTTATGATAATTAGTGATGAAACAAAACCAATGGGAATGTAGTGCATCAATTTAAGGAAAATGATTATCCAATTAAATACACAACTCACACATGTGTGGTGGAAGGGGGAAGTTTATTGAAATAGATAATTATGCATGAATTACATAGCATATAAAATATGCAGCCGCACTCAAAGATTGAATATAATTAAATGAGATAAAGTCCTTACACTGGTCTATAGTATAATAATAAATTGATAGTATGACGAAAATCCTAACTAGCTACCTAAACTAACTAAGGACTAAGAGAAAGATATTAAATCATATAATTACAGAGATGGTGGGAGGGGGAAATGCTGAACAATGCCTTGCAGTGGCTGACAGGAAGTGCCTGTAAGAGTCCCTGTTAGGCTTCTCCAGAAGGGAGGAGACAGGTGCTGACCCCTTGTGGATACCCTGAATGACCCATGTGAGGGATCATGACAGGTGCTGCCACCCGTGGAACATTATGTATTTACCCCACTTCAAAGATTACCTTTGGAGTGTGCAGAAAACGTCGGCAGTGTGGCAATGAACTGTGCGGAACTTATCCGTTCTCACGGAACATCATGTATTGTGTTCTTTATTGCTGCTTACTGTTTGTGGTTTACAGATGGTCATCATTTTGATTGTTGGATTTATTAATACAAATATCAAATTCACTCAGTCTCGTCGTTAGAAAAAATGCAGATGAGTTGGGATTTATTTCAGCACCGCATAACAAACTGATCGAGTGTGATCCAATTAGTATTTAGATTTTAGCATCGATTACAATAGAATCTATCGATCTTCAGCGTTCGTCAATAATTGCACATCGCATGATTTCCGCTCGATGGGGACATTTTGTGTTGCGGCGTTCGCGTGATACAGCGGCTGGCTGATTATTATTATTGCAGTAATATTCTATGCCATCTTTGTGCCAACGTGTAAATTAGTGCCCGTACAGGGGCAGCCCTGAAGTCACTTGGGGCTGACCCGCTAAGCCTGTGGTATGGTTCCAGTCACGCCATGAAGCGTGCCTCGTGGAGTAACTTCTGCACGTTGTATGGGCATGCGGACAGAACTTATACCTCCCCACCACACCCCCTCCTCTGGTACCATAATAAACGAGCAGAAAACGATGACGTTTAAGAAGTTTGGTCGAAACCGTATAATTATAGCCCTGTCGTCTTGACACAATTGAATGGCTTTGAATTAATGCGCCGAGCGTAGGTGACACAATGGTGTGAATTGCGCACTGGGTTGCACACCGTGTGCAGTGTGTGTGTGTGTACCTGCCTGTAAACCATTTCTCAGATTTTCTGAGTCAATACAAAACAAACAGCATGTGTTCATTGCCTTGCCTATACACCAGTCTTGCTCTCATCTCTATAGTCTAATAAAAAAAGGGCCCCGTCTGTTTTTCAAAGGGAAAAAATGATTGATTAGGAAAGAGTTCACATGCTTTTTACTTCTTCTTTATATAAATAATTTTGTACACCTTGTTGATGATATTTACCACTGGTTGTGAATCGTGTGTGTGTGTGTGTGTGTGTGTGGAAATTAAATCCGTCCATTATGATTTTAATCGCTGACAGTCCGTATTTGTGTTCGTGTAACATTCGGTGTTGTATCTGTATTTTTTCAGGTGTACGTGGTTTTGAGAGTAGCGTAGAAGGATTCGACCTGAACGCCGAACTACAGGCTGTTGCAGCAGCGGCACCACCCGGTGAAGATGGTCCAGAAGGTGAGCCATAAAGACTTTTTAATTCCCACAACAACAAAAAAGCATCAAGCTAATTTAACAGGCTTCTACATGTGCATGCTGCTTCTGTGTTTACCTGCGCATGTATTCTTCCATTCAATCAAACACAAGCACACAGGTACAGACAGACCAGGGGGGGGGGTATTTGCACCAGTTTATTGGCCATAACAAGAGAATTGTTATATGCAGTGTGTGTGTGTGTGTGTGTTATACACGCCATCACATACAGGATACGTTCCTGTTTGACTCCCTGTCCTGTATTCCGCCATCTGATGTCTAGTACAGATGTGATGACAGTTTTTTTTTAAATTATGTTTAGACACATCATTGTTCGGCAATTTTGCCCAACAAACTGTTGTAATTGTTCTCGGTGCCAGTTAATGTTGACAGATCGAATGTTGATGGGCGTTTGTCATGCACATGTGTATGCAGATTTGGCTCTACCCGCGGTGATTGTCTGTCTGTCTGTCTGTCTGTCTGTCTGAGCATTGACAATGTATAATGATAATAACACAGAAAGAATCGCAATTATTACAAATCTGGATGATAAGGAACTGCCAGAGAGAATTATGGACCATAACATTAATTATATTACAACACACACACTGAGAAAGAACAGTTTTCGCGTCACGATGATTTAGCTGGAAAAAGGCCATTTGATTACGAGGAACAACCAACAAATAACGTCTTTCAGCACCAACAACCGACAAATGTGGGTCAGTTTATATTGGCTTCATTTGTTGTGAAGTGTTTTATCATCTGCCAGCGATTAATTATCGGTACTTCGTATTCTGTCCCGTGTAACCAGTCCCAGTAAGCGTGTTAGGCTTGTCGGCGGCCCCACAATTTTGTAAAATATTCATAAAAAGGTGTCACTTGTGTATTGTGTAGTAATTCAGAGGATTGAATGTGTCTACAGTCATTATTTCGCCCTCGTGATTGTGTTGGTGACGGTGTGACCAGAAGCATCACGTGGCGCCATGTTGGTGGGATAAAGAGATTCGTGGGCAAAATATGTCGTGTTGTGTCGTATTGGGATACTTTTCGGGTGGTCTTTGTGCCAAAATATTTGAAAACGCCGATTTAAGGCGCATAGTTTTTGGCAAACTGTAGGAACCGGTTGATTCATATTTAGCAATTTTCAGCTGCCCACTCGGGAGTGTGTATGAGATAAAACGGTCGCAAGCCCCTGTAGATGGCTCACCAAATTTTTAATTTCCCATCAGTACCAGTTCTGAGTCGCCTTTTCGGATAAATATCCATTTCCTGGCATTTCTGTTTGGATAATTTTACCGTACAGCAAGCACCTTTGAACAGTTTCTACAAGTAATGATTAGTTATTAAATCAATAATATTAAATATTATCATCATCATTATTGTTGTTGTTGTTTTTACTCTGGGTAGTTCAATGAGCAATTATGGCTTTTATATATATATATATATATATATATATATGGGAACATCATCAGATTCACTAAGTACATAAACCAAACAAAAAGTGGATTACAAATATATTATACTACTAGTGCTACCCAACTAGTGATTATTCATCAGGATGTAGGTTTTTTCAGAGCTCCAGGCTCCTTTGACTGACCGCGTACGGTTCTGTTGCCGTATAATTTATACACAGCATTCTATTTCACTTCGTCATACGTTGTTTCACAGCGCTGTTACAATCCTACACCAATGATGCTATACATTGCGTGCAACAAGTATTTATTCCCATACACACACACATACTATATATATATATATATATATATATATATATATATAGAGAGAGAGAGAGAGAGAGAGAATCTTTAGATAGAACATGACTCTAGATATTAACTATGTAGAGGACTATAGTTTTATTAATGGGCCATGATTAGGAAGTTCTTTATTTCCTAGAACAACGTAATGGCTGGTTGGTTTTATTTAATTGTTTGGTTGTTGTTGTTATTGTTGTTTTTCCAGGCGGGTGTTGTATCTGTGGTCTATATTCTATTAATGTAGCAGTATGTTACTGCTTGGTTTAGGGATTGGCTGGCTGGCTGGTTGGCTGGTTGGCTGGCTGTATGATGGTCCTATTTAATGTTAATGAGATATCTACTCATCATTATTTTGTTATTATCAGTATTATTATGCATAAATAATGTAGCCATTTTTATGGATGTTTCAGTCATAGAGAGGTTGCCCGATGTAAATAATCGCTCCTGCACAGTTTTACACACCTGTTACTGTATAATGGACAGCCCATAAATACGTACAGATAGATATTCAAATCAAAATGCAAATTCTCTGCTATCACACAGTTATCAATATATAAATAATTTGCCACCTATGTGAATACACTGAAATTTACGGTGTTCACAGGTGGTTTAACCAAAACGCTGATTATTCTGTATGAGAGAGAGAGGGAGAGAGAGCATCACACTAGAGTGGGGAAATGTTGATATTTAGTCAACATTATACCTGGTATCCAGTGATTTGTAATAATAATAAATACTGGAATACTCTGTTACGGAAACAACTGTATACCTACAGCGTCCTCATCAAAGTAGTTGTTTAGATGACATAATCAATGGCATCAGTGTGTGGTGATGGGTCACATGATGAAATCTATCATTTATCTGCGCCGACTGACAACTGGTATATATTGGTGGTCGTGTTAGGGGGGGTATAATTGATTGCCTATCAGTCAGTTGAGAGTCAAATTGTTAAATATCAACTGTTACAACATCCTCTCTGTTGATGCGGCGGTGGATCAGGTCAAGTCAAATTATCCCAGAAACTCAATACACCGGGAAACTCATTATTGTTGTAACATCGTCAGATTCGTGCCATTTGTTTGGCTATAACAGCTCGTATAGACACCGCCGCCATTGCCGTGACACGGCGTTATGCTCTGATTACAGCCGCCATGCCGCTCGTAACCCCCCCCATATAAGGACATCACTTTGTACCTCTGGTCATATCAACTTTGTTCAAACGTTGATTGAAGCTAGATGTAAATAATCGCTTGTGTACCGTTTTACACACCTGAAGACTAGTCTCTGTGTGTGTGTGTGTGCTTGCGTGCGCGCGCGCACTAATAGAAGATTGGAACAGCCTGTATTTTGTTGTTAGCTAGTTATGGCCGAGGAGCCGTGTTGATAGTTATTAGTCTGGCTGTCCGGGTGTTTATATATTATGGTATCAGTGTTGATAGCGTATCAAAATGGAAGTGATCCACCAACATCCGAAGAGACGCTACAAAAACGGTTTTATTTGTGTGACGTTTGGCGAGAGATTTCGGAAAACCTTGGCTAGACCGAAGCTGTTTGTTGTTGTAATGTTGGTTACACCCGCGCTTACTCATAATGCAGCTAGCTAAGTGTTTCAACTCCCCGTTTAAAAAAAACAACCCACATTTCTGGCCGAAGACTCGGCGAGTACTTTAGGCAAAAAGATACAGGTGGAAGACCCCTCTGACATTTGGCACCAACTTATGGTTTACATATTTACGCGTAACAATTTACCTCTGTAAATCTTAACTTATAAATAGCTTTTATCGACGCCAGTTATCCGGCTTATTAACCTTTTATAAAGAATATTTAATACGGTTTTATTTCCAAACGTTCCGGGACACTGGATGGTCTAAGTTCTGTCAATGTGTCATTTTAAACAACATTTGGACGAGAAATGCAACAAATTGTTGTGTTAATGTGTAGTTCTCTTATTACTATGTAACTTAATTGTGTGTGATTTTGTCCCGCTTTTCACTTTATGGAATGATGTCCTATGGTATTACGAACGGTGGTGGGATTATGTCCGGATAGATTATGTCTGTATAGCCAAAAGACCACGGTCAATCCAATTTATGTTTGTCGGGCAGTGGATAGATGTACATATTTTTGTTATGCGGTATGACGTAGATGCCGAGACGGGGGCGAGGCCCGTTGTCTTGTGATATTACGGGAGGCCGATTTTGTCATCCATAAACGTACGGGGTAATAAACTCTACTGTTTGCATTACTGTGCTGTTAATTGCGGCCATAAAACGACAGATTGCCCCCCTAATTACATCCACAGACCTGCATCACTGGCTATCCATCTCTTGTAGTGGTACTATAAATAGTTGCATAACACACCAGACGCGGTACTGTTATATAACGCGTGCTAGCTCTCGGGTGGTGGTGTTACAGTGTGGGCTCTGAGCTAACTGTCATTTCATTGTTATTGGACAAAATGCTGATATTGTACGGCTACTTTGGGTACATATGGATTGCGCAACGCCTGTAAATTAGAGCCGTATGCTGTGTTTGGAAAGGATAACAACAAGCTGCGGGTCAGACGTGTACGCTAGAAGTTCTGTTTGTTTTGTTAGGACGTTCCCTTAGCGCACAGGTCCAGTTTTGTGCGCGGAATATCGGTGTTACGTGTTCTCTGTCGGATGTTTCATCCTTCAGAGTCTGATTTCCCCGCGTGTGAGTCGAGTCAAGAGGCCTGTGGAGACTAAACAAAGCCCTCAGTCTACCACGTCTGTCCTCTGTAAGCTGTCAGTTGATATGGCTATCTGTGTTGGTGTTTGAACTGTGTCACCTCCAGCGTGTTCCGGGGGTTTAGAATCAGCCCATCGTGTCCTCCCGTGTGTGTATGTGTGTGTGCGCGCGCGCGCTAAGAGGACACTAAAACCTGTTGACGGTATGTGACCTTTTTGTGCCTGATGTGTCCTTAAAGTCTGTCGTGTCCTTAAAGCCTACTCAGTCTTATTGTGTCTCTTTCTCTCAAAGGCTGTCTGTCTCTGTCTAAGTCTGATGGCTTTAAAGTGTCGTTCCACATCTTATTTTCTGTCTCCTTCCTATCAGTATATTATAGTTTATACATATGATCATACCATATAATCTTGTCCATCGACCAGTCTCGGTTGTCTCTCTTTTACATTTTGGATGTATTCAAGAACATTTACGAGCAGAAGCATTTAAAGATGCCAGTATGATCTACCTAGAGCTTAGTTTGCGATATAGGAAGACGTTCAGATTGTTGGCCAGAAACACATCTGAACAAGCGACGTTTTGTCGAGGATGAGTGTTCCACGTGTTTGTGCCTGGGACTTCATCCATAATGGTCAGATTTCCTCAACCGCGGGGCTGATTTAGAAAAAAATATCCACTCAAAATATCATGTATGGGGAAATCCCCGGATAGGAGTAAATTCCGTGGTGCTCCAAGAGTGCAGTCAGTTGTGTATTATGTTACAGTCATAGTCTTGGTTCGAAACTCAGTGTTACAAGTCTCTGTGAAATGTTTCATTTGATCAGCCTCGGATCCAGATGTGACCAGGGCAGTCGGAGCTAAACGATAAATCACCGATTCACCGCGGCTAAATTCACGCAACTTTTTTCGGTGTGGCAACCGATCGAAGTTTTGGCCTTTTAAATGATTAACATGATGTTTACAATCGATTATTAATATGTTATATAACAGATCTCGGCACATCTTGTTTGGGAGGGCTTTGGGGGACAGAAACACTGCCACATTATATCAGAATGGGGCACGGTTTGTTTTCTGTACTGGCCATTACCGTCCCCGATTATCGCTCCACTAAACATGGAGGGCGCCTCCGTGGTCTAACCGTAGCGTATTGGACCACAGATCACTACCACCCTTGTTCGAATCTCGGCGGCGTGGGCATATCTCAAGGGTGTTTCATCTTTGACTTCGCATCATTACCTTTAAGAGGTCGCTCGGCCCATTTAACCTACCATGTGCACAAAAAGGACCGTAAAACATCAATTATCATCATCATCCAGTAGACATGACTGACCAGCTTTAGTGCAGCTGGCCACAGGTCTCCATACACCCGTATCATTTAAAAATGTGCGGTTTAAGTCCAGCTGTTGAGATGATCCAGTTGTGGTTCAGCGATGTCTATTTTTGCTATGGCCATGTCAAGCTGTAGCAAGTGTCTGTATGTGCGTGTGTGCGCGCGCGCTTAATGTGTTAAACCATTTGTGCAGTCAATTTGCTTTAAATGCAGCAACGGTTTGAACTGTGAAGGAAGACTAGTGATGGGTTAGCAGATACTCCGTCATTGTTGCTGCATCAATTATCTTAGCCATAATGGGCACCTCCGTGGCCTAACCCGTAGCGCTGTTGGGTATAAATCTGTAGCACCTGCGTTCAAAACCCGCCCAGGCTCTGTGTAAGAAGGGTGTTTCATCTTGATTATTGTGTTGTCTGCTCAGTCCATTTAGTCTACAATGTACACAGAAGTGGCCGTAAAACAGCAACTTTTACAGGATTACATTTAGGTTATGCCATAGTCATAACTGATCCCTGATCAGTGCATTAATATTGGCTAACATGATTGTCGCCATTGTGTTTCTGTGTGGATGACGCGCGTTGTTATGATTAACTGCAGTTTGATTGATGTCCTGTTCAGTGTATTGCATCTCCTATTCGGAGGTCAAATACAAACTAGTTAATCAGTTAATCAGTCGGTTCAAACTGCTAGATAGGTTGTGTACATAGAGCCCATGAGCGACCAAACAATTGGCCATTATTGATGACGGCGTCTTCTCTATGGTTCACGGATAATACCAGACACCAACCTAGACGGTGTTATTGATCAATAAGCTCTCGCCTCGCTCTCGGTGTACATCACCAGCTGGCTTTATATAGTATAGTTGTCGTCAAAGGCAGCGCCTACAGTGTCTGGTTATTGGTTGAGCTGAAGTGTTTGAATTGAGGATTACAGGACAGGCCGCGGGTGTCTGTGTCTATATATATCTGATTGGATCGGTGTTCTCGGGAGAATCGTACGATTATTACCATTTATATTATCATTATAGTCTGAAACCGGTTCTGCTGGTCTAAGGGTGTTATATTGTCCGTTTGCACCATGCAATAGACAAGTGCGTGGATCTTGTACAGTGCACTCATCTCCCTGCGAGTTTACGCTTTCCCGATGTAATTCATCCATCGATCTTCTAACCAACCTTGCAGTTGTTGGATTGCCCACCACCTATGACTTCTGCCATATCTCCCAGTATAAGGTCACACGCTCTGAATGACTGCCGAATATTATCTTCCCGCCACATCCCCGTCATCCTGTCTGCCTCCCGTTCATCCTCCTGTCGCGGTTGCGTGCGCGATGACATTTGATCAGATAACATGACACAGTAACATTTCAGTTTCTGAAAACAAAGTAGTAGGTTCGTACCATACCATCTCCTATCGCTTACCTGTATTTGTCTTTCCCGATCCCCAATAATAATCATTGTCTCGCGGACTTTAATGGGATCGTGACATGTAGCGTCCCGTCTCATCCAATCCAGAACGAGGTTGTGACCTAATCCACCAAGAGACAAACGTCAGAGATCATTCCCTGCTTGGTGACTCCGAACCGAGATGTTGCCAGTTTCTGATCGACTGGTTTTACCACTGAGCCACTAGGTAGGAACCAGTAGTAGGTTTTGTTTCTTAGCACTGGTTGCCATTACTTACTTAGCCGATAATCCTTTTGCTGGTGGGCAATTGTTGAGTTTGTGTGTTCCAGAACAATCCGTGTCTGTCTTGAGGGAGTTGTCTATCCCTTGTTCAGAGTGTCTCTCTCATTCAGCCTCCTGGCTATTCCATCAATCTAAATTCCCGTCTCTCGGGCACCATTATTTTTTGCAGAAAATCATAATTAAATAGATGTAATTCAAAACCGTGAACAATACGATATTTTTATGAAACCTTTAAGACGCATTGTTGTTGTTTTGTGTCGGTGTTATTGTTGTTGTGTTTGCCCACATTGTTTTATATTTACATGGATTCGGTGACTAGTAAAAAGTCATCCCCCTCTCACACACTTTTCCAAAATATCTGTATTGTCTCGTTATAGAATGTAGTCTTGTTATTTGTTTCCTTGTTATCATTATGTGGGATAATATTGACCCATACCACTGACCCAGCCTTTGAGAGCTGTTAATTGGATTCTTTACGATTACCTTTTACTGCCATTAATGTAGAATGTGCTATATAGATGCTGGTGTGATGGAGTGCGTGTCAAGCTGACCCAGCAATGGGCCGGCACGTTGTAAATGTGTCACGTTCTATAGCCTGCGTCACCCATCAGCTGGAATCATCCGGGACTAGACACCTCGGGCCAGTAGCGTGCATCCAGTGTGTGTTACGCAGCTCTATGAGTCACGATCCCCACTGGCCCCCCTACCGTAAATTATCCCCCACTTCCACTGACCTATTTCGCTGACAAACCTCCCAATCGGTATTCCTTTGGAAATCCTCCCTCCTTCACCATAAAGTCGATGCTGTCCTACATCTGGTACACCTCAACGGGATCTGTCACACACAGTTCTACGTGAAGCGGACGTAAATTCCTCGAGCTGAGAAACTAAGAACGCCTAAACATTTACGACTGACGGTCAATCCGGCCTTCCGATTGTGTTTAATCATGGTCGTGTTTAATCATGGAGTGTTGTCTGAAGATGCTCAGCGGATACGAGTATTTTACTTATTGTGTGAAGAAGCCCTCAGATACTGTTTGTGTGCATAGTCGTATCTATTTGAAGTCCTGAACAAGATAGCCGGCCTTATTGCAGATAGTTCGAAATGCGTCGTGTTGTGTGATGAAGGCTAATTGTATATATTATGTTGTCTGTACCGTCTTTAAATAAATATTATTGTGTATGTGTTTTTCTCTCTCTCTTTACCTTAGCTGGCGCACAATCGTTAGACCGTGCTGGTGAAATTTGGTAATGGTGCCGTGTTTATTTAATAACGACCGGTTACATATATCCAGGGCTCTACCGAGTTTAAATATTTAATAAAGACATACCAACTTGATCTTTGTAGCCCTATCAAGTAGACGTCACTGTCAAGGACATTGTGACCCAGCGGATCTTGTGTACAGTTGTCTGTCTAACATAGGTCGAACACTAACAGAGCTATTCTCAGAATTAATGGAGTAATGTCAGAATTAATGGAGTAACACCCTTGCGGTTTATGTGCGTGTGTGTGTGTGTGGGGGGGGGGAATGATCCTGAATTCCTGACATAACTGATCTGTTTGTGGAAGACTGCGGGCTTACATTGGCATAAAATGTGTGCGTGTCTTTGTTGGTGTGTGTGTGTGTGTGTGTGTGTGGACGGACGGACGAGCGAACGGCTTCTTTGGCAAATATGTGTTTAAACATCGGAGAAATGGGGCACGTGTAGTGTATGGGCGCTAAGACGAAAGAGATCGATTTATTGGAAGGTCCATTGACTCTAATTCCAATCCTCGACGACTATTTTAAGCTCATCGAGTCATTCCACTCGCCGACTTACTGAGTTGATTGGCCAACTCCAAATGTACTACAGGACTTTGGGTTAGAAAGTCAAGCGCAAGTCGGAGACGGGACCACTCTCGTGTTTAGCTAGTCGCTGTTGACGAGCCAGAACAGAACACCCCCCCCCCCAACAGCGCGCGAGCACGTGCACGCGCTAACTAATGTGGCCTAATGTTTATAGTGACTGAAGGTAATGATAATAATCGGTTACTGGCCATTTTTTATGAACAATCCCCCCCCACACACACACAGTGTGAGAGAGAGAGAGCGCCTGCCAACATCCTTCCAAAAACGATGGCGCAGTGAATTGAACACTGTGCTGTAAATCTACAGGCTCTGGGTTAGGACCCGGCTTGTATCTGTTAGATAGATTTCCCTGTCGGCCGCGTGTCCCGGATGTGACCAGGGCCGGAGCTGAGCGACACGACTCTCAAACCAACTAACATGAATATTTTACCATTAAACAACATCCCATACCAATCGACGTGTTGTTGTGTTACCATGACAGCTGAATGCTGAATCGGCCCTTTGGGTCAAACAACAAAGCCCCCGGTATGTCTTCTGCTATGAAATAATAATGATAATACTTCCCCTATTTATTAACAAACACGCACTGGGAATGGCGGGCCATCGTGGACGTTTTTCACGGGGTTTTGTTTTTAAATGGCTTTTTCCTAATCGTAGAGGCGTCGCCGTTCATAACATAAATGTGCTTCCTAGGATGTTTAACACCGACCAAGCTTCTGAGCAACAACATACATGAAGGGTATTTGTGTTGGCCTAATTAGTAATATCGGGGCCTGGAAGCGATGTGTGTTGTGTATTGTAATTAGTTCTGATCAAGTGACTCCGGCTGTCTGTGGGTTAGTACAGTTTACGGCTTGACCTTTGTTGGCGAAGCCGTTTTTAGAAGGACCTCCCCCCCCCTCTTCGAAATATGATTACGTAATTGTTGCGGTTCCTCCCTTCTCTCTCGTTGCGCCATTCATTGGCTTGGGATTTCGGGATCGAGCATTCGGTGATCATGGAAGGATCAGTGTTAAGTCGATGGCCCGCTGATCTGGGATTAGTCTATTATAATTGGTCAGGAGCTTGGGATTAGTATGTGAAATTTAAGGTCGAACAACAGTGACGGCGTATCATCATCTTTATCATTGGTGATGAAGACAATGGTGACGATGGCACAGTGGTTAGAACACTGCAAACATCCAGATTTTAGGTTCGGGTCCGACTCGCACCTGTGTTTGAGGAGTGTTTTCATAGGCAGTCACCCCGTGCGGTATATATCCATAGGTATGACCAGAGCTTAGACTAAATAGCTTAAATCAAATCGAGTTTCCTTGTCTTGGCTATAATAGAAATGTAGGTATCATTGTGCAGCTATTGTTATTAATGATAATGCGTTCAACAACAATAACGGCCATATCTGAAGGTTGTATCATCTTCGACTTCGCTTCATTACCTTTGGAGGTCGCTCGGCCCATTTCGCCTACCATGTGCACCAATCATCATCATCATCTTATTCAACAGCAATAACAAAGTGAACGATCACGGCTCTCTCTCTCTCTCTCTCTGAATAGAATGTTAACTTGTCCTTGAGATTTGATGGCGGATATCACCAGACCTCAAAATAAAGGGGTCCTTCGCCGTATATGGTATATTTTACTGGATGCACACACTATTGATGATGTATATTCAATAAAGCAACCTTTACAAGCAGGAGTCATTCAAAGCCGTTGTACAAATAATATGTAATATAATAATATCCCAAATAATATGTCTAAAAACTCTATAAAAGATTTAAACAGTAGTTGTTATTTATCTGTGAAGGCGACCTTGAACAGGTATGTTTTAGAACGGATTTAAAATTTCAACAGGCGACGTATTTCTAATATCTGCCGGCAACCTATTCCACAAAGTGGGGGCTGCAACACAAAACGTACAATCACCATATGATTTATTAGACTAGTCGATATGTGTCTTTACCAGGTCGCTGAAGTACTGAGAAGTCAACGGATTATCAGACGGGTGGGTGGGTGATTCGGTCGCCTGTATGTATAAACGGGCGAATACGGCAGGTTACATGAGGAGAATAGGCTTACGTGGATAGGCCAGTTGATCATGTAGTATCCCATATACGAGATTTGTCACCGATTGCTGATTTTACTCGGTGAACCGTACTTAACACACCTAGTACTCTTAGACGAGGCATAGTAGTTTGGCAGTTGATTCTATGGCTCGGTATGCGACTGCCCTAGGTGACTTGATCCGTCGAAGCTGAGAAGAGATCCGTGATTTGGTTACGACGAGCCAGGGCGTCCACCCTGGGCCCCGCGAGTTAGAATAGGCCGAACACTGCTGATCTCCTTACTTGTACAGATATCTGCGTGGGACCCCGGGTTGACTACAGGACTTCGTACCGTCCTAAGGACGAGGTAATTTGTTTATACTTGCCCGGTTTATGAACGCGTACAATCTCTAAACACCACCAACTTCCCAAGAAGTATTATTTTATGCTCTCCCTGCTTGCTGGTCGATATTATTATTATTATTAATCGACATTGACCAGCCAACTGTTCGTTTCTGGTCGAGTCAGCCCTGTTGTTGGATTCGGACTCGAGCACCTCGCGCTTTCATGTCTAGCGCGCACCGATGCAGTTGTCATGCGGCACACGTTAACAACGCGCTCGACTAACGACCTTGACCCGTACGGTAATTAGATGTTTACGATAAGGATCATGACATCCAGGAGTGTGATTATTAACATAAAGTGATTATCAGAGAGATGATCTTTGACCTCTTGTTGGATTGACAATTCTGGCCAACCCGGTATTACTGTCTGTGCCGAGATACTACTGTAATGTCATGATGATGATGATGATGGGAAGTGTTTATGATATATGATGCCTATTGTTAGACATTGTGCATTTATCGCGGCGAACTGACGGCAAATGTCCACATATCACCACCCACCTATCACCACTCCTCCCCGCCGCCTTTATACAGCAACAGTAGAAATGATCCCGATTGGATAATGACTAGTAATTAATTGGACATAGGGCAAACACTCGTGGGAGCTGTATGATGTATTTTCTCCGATCCAGACATATCGCTTCCCATCAATGGCGGCGGCATCGTCTGACCACCTGGCCATCACTCCGGTGACTTGTTACACGAGAGTGGACGATGTATATCATATTGGCAGGTCAGGTCGTTGTGGGTATTTGATAGCGTCCCATCAGACGTACATCGTGTTGTTATGTCGATTCTCGATGGCCTCCGTTATGGGCTTTTGCCGACATCGAAATTCTATGTCTAGATAATGTTGGGGGGGGGGGATGCTGCGTTCACATCGCTATCTGATGCGCCGGACTGGTGCCAGCTCCTCAATACCTGGGATCGGTGGAGGCCGTCCGAGCTAATAACCGGTGGCTCCATCTGGTGATCGTTGTTGTAAGCTAAGCTGGCAGGTTATCAGGTATCTGGCGCTTTTATGGCCATCTCTCGGTCGATTGAGATGGGATCGATTCGACGCGACGGTCCCGTCACCGCGTTATCATTTGTCTCCGTTAAATTAAAAAACAGCAGCCTATGAGCTGACTGGATTATCTGGGATGAATGGATGAATGTTATTTTACGACACAATTTAAGCCATTCAGTGTCCCAGAACTGGGTTCTCTGGGAGAGCTATGTAACAAGTGTGCCATCTCTCTCTCTCTCTCTCTCTCTCTGTGTGTGTGTCGCTTTTTAAGAATGGTTCCTGTTTGATGAATAAAAAATGGCGGAAATCTTGTGATTCGGATTAGTGCCCAGTAGTACGCAGAGCATGTGTACTGTAGATAACGACCTGTTGTTGATGATGATGTATCATTTTCTTTCTGGGCTCCTTTATCTCTGTGATCCGCGGTCACTGTTTGACATTTCAAAATGTCCCGATGAGACTTATCAATACGGATCGCGTCCAGGATATATGTCTTACGCGTCAATATCGGTAATCAGATCGTATGGCCGTTAGCTGGTAGCGTGGTTGGTCGCAGACCTCTTACTCGGGGGTTCGACTCCTGGCCTAAATCTGAGGCTTGTCTGACCTTTCATATTGAACCTTCTTCTATTGGGTTTTATATATATATATATATATATATATATATATATATTATCGGCGTGTGTGCTGGTATTTGCTAACTACTTGGTATGACAAAAGCCTAGATTCCCCCCCCCCCCTCAGCCACCCTCCCAACATAGATAACTAAGTAGAGCACGTTGGTTTGAACGGTAGCTGTGTTAACGTCGGTAATTATTGGGTCTATTCACTCTTGTTACAGCCATTCATTTGACACTCGTAATTATTGTGGACGTTTTCGTGGCCACTTCTACGGCGTTTCGGCGATTTTTCACCGCTTCCCGATAACCCAGTCTGGATCAGCGATTATGTACGCTGTGTTGTGTGTGTGTGTGTGTGTGTGTGATGATAATGATCGGGGTTTTTACGGCCACTGTTGTGCACATGGTAGGCTAAATGGGCCGGGCGCCCTCCAAAGGTAATGAAGCGAGGTCAAAGATGAAACACCCTTAAGATATACTCATGCCAAGATTCGAACTCAGGTAGTAGTATATGTGGTCTAATACGTTACCGCTAGACCACGGTGTCGCCCTGTGTGTGTGTGTGTGTGTGTGTGTCTGTATGTGCTGTTCGTCCAGTTATAAGCTGTAACTCGCCTCCCCGTCACCTGGCTCCCTATACACATCAATATGTCTCCATTTGACGTTAATACTGGCTAGGATTGATAACGCAGTACTCTACCGGAACACTCGGACTGCCCGTCTGGATGGTTTATCTTCGAACGCCATCAGTTAAAGCATCTTTATCACGTGAGTTATGAGCAAAATATGAGTAGTGGCGGGCCGATGTCATACCGACGGAGAGCCAGAGAGAGAGAGAGGAAGCCGTTTGTATTAGCGGCAGACCATCCCATCCCGCCAGTCTGATGCTTCCTAGATTCCAGACTGACGGATGATGATGATGTTGATAAGGTTATTGGCAGGTTTTGTTGGTACATGGTGTATCAAGATTAATTTGCACATCGCTAGTGCTCCGGTTTTCAAATTAATTTACTTCGACGTATCAGTTTTTTGTGGATTTCTAGGTAATCAAGATAATGTTTTACATTAAACACAAAATTTAAAAATAAAAGCTTCTTGTACACAAGTTATTTACTTGTTAAATTTTTTGGGGGATTTGGTTTGATGTCTAAAAACAATTTAGCTTTAATGCATTTCATTGAATTATATATTTTACCGTACCAAGTCTCGGTGTGGTAGATGATGATGATTTGGTGTTTTACGGCCGTTTTTGTGTACATGGTAGGCTGAATGGGCCGAGCTACCTCCAAAGGTAATGAATCCAAGTCAAAGATGAAACAACCTTCAGACATGCCCACGCCTAGATTCGAACACGGGTGGTAGTGATCTGTGGTCCAATGGAGTACCGCTAGACCACGGAGGCACCCTCAGTGTAGTAGAGCTTTATGGTGTATAATGTACTCCTAGTTGTGAGTGATTTTATCATGGAGTCACTGTGCTCATAATTCATCGAGTTAAACTGATCCCGATAATCCAACAGGGATACTCTGTTCAGAATCAGAAGCTGGCCGTCATCATTCATCGACCCAGGAGCCGAGATATCGGGAATATATGCGTTACGCTAAAACGGTGTTGTAATAAGACATGGATGATCGCCAGTGATGAGCAGTTTAAGGACTAATCCGTTGTGGATCAGTCAGTGTTAAGTGGATCCTGGTGGCGCAGCCCTATAGTAGCGGATTACGAAGTGGGAGGTCCTGGTTCACCAATTACACCGACTACTGCGGACGTTTCTGGATTATTTCCTCAACGATCAGTGTTAGACACAGTCATACCTGAGTACAGGCATTCAGGTATTATGCATTTAGGAAATGTATCCTCCCTGGACTGTTCATCATTGCACAAGAATGTAGCGGCACACGTAGTCGATTATTACATGGTAATGCCATTTGCACTACAAGAAAGTCCTTAGAACAACCAGAACAATACAATTGAATTTAGGCTGTAAAATCCGTGCTTAAATAAACAAAATGCGCGTATTGGTAGCTGAAAATATCGTGTATTTTGATTGCTAAGCTCTCACGACGTGTTCAGGATCAGATATGTGGGCGTAAGCTAAGTTAGGTTAGCTGGATTCAGACCGAAGAGCTAACTATCACTG
Organism: Paralvinella palmiformis; assembly: GCA_025642065.1. Taxonomy (NCBI): domain Eukaryota; kingdom Metazoa; phylum Annelida; class Polychaeta; order Terebellida; family Alvinellidae; genus Paralvinella; species Paralvinella palmiformis. The sequence continues at coordinate 470,313 of JAODUP010000107.1, forward strand.
CATGGAAAAGAAAAACTCTACCACTGGCAGTGATCCGGACTTGAGGAATGTTGACCTGGCAGTGATCCAGGAAGTACTGCTGACTGCGAGAATGTCCTATCCTCTCTCTCTCCCACTCTCCCTCCATCCCTGTGTGTGTGTGTGTGTGTGTGTGAGACTTGTACGAAAAGTGAGCTGTCTATTCGCTGACCAGTATGCCCTTGTCATTGTTACTTCATGGAAACATCGGACGAGGGGGAGGTAGCCCGGGCCCTCAGCTGTCTGGATTTATAGTTTTTGTTGTTTTAGTAAAGGTCAATCCATCCCCCACCCCTTCTGTCCATTGCTTTCAGTTTGTGTACCCAGTTATGGTGTTAATCTCGGCAGTTTGCCTTGGTTCTAGAATTGATTCATAATTCGTTTGATCAATCTCAGGTCATAATACGTCATTTGTCGCTCGATGCCATACCATGGAGTACTCGTTACAGTATGGAACGTTGTGCCTTGCGTTGTATAAACGGTTGATAAACGACTGGAGGATAGCAGCCCGATTACTTGTTCGTTCTGTGCCATATGTGAAATATGTGACCAGCAAGCAGTACCACACACAACGAACCAGATAGCTAGTAGTAGTAGTACACTTGGTGCAGGATGGGGATTTTTGTGCGTGTAAACCATACGAACTTCTCGCCAGTTCTCTGCACATTCGGATGTATTAATCCCGCGTATAGCCAGCCAGCTAGCTCCGGGTGCGACCCGGTGTTGATATCATTATATTCGGTTTCGTTTCTAAAGTAGTTCGATGCCGTCTGTCGGCGTGTTGCTGATGCTGGGCTTTATCTCCGATACTGGGGCAAGATTTAAATTAAGCCATCGTAAATCTATGGTCTGTTCCTTTGTCTGAGTGTTGCCTCTTTCGTTTTTGTGCTGCGATCTTGTATTCTTGGGTCTTCTTGTGTCCCATTCTTCGTCTGTATTTGGTATCTTGTCGGCTCTTAGTGTTAGCAAGGAACTTTGTACAATCTGGTTGAGGTGTCATTGTTCTTTTACTGTTTGCCTGTTCCAGTTCTCTCTCTCTCTCTCTCATTTGTGTGTGTTGAGGCTTAAATACACACAGAAACATATATATATATATATATATATATATAATCCAAAAATCTCTTCATCTAAAAACCTCTATACGTAGTCGTATATAAACATGTACAAACGTCTGGGTGACTCATTAGTCTTCGATTGAGAACAATCCGCTCTTCATATGCCACAGATACGTCACACCACCGAGTGTGTTCGCATGCATATCTGTGTTAATGCACGCAAATGGGTGAAGGTGGGAATGGGTGAGCGAGCGAGCATGTGGGGTGCGGTAGTGGTTTTATTATATTGCTCGTTTCTTTCTATCAACAAGGTTTATTATAACCAACAGTATGCTTAAGTACACTTTTCTTAACGGCAGTGATTTTGCTTCGATTCTATATTGACATCAAGTCCGCGCCCACGGGGGGGGGATTTTTTCGGTGGGGAGATAGTTTTCGTTAACGTTAATGAGTATTTTTTTAGAGTAGACCTGTTACTGTATTATGTTCAACTGACTGAAAGATATATCTTTAATCACCGCTGACTGACCTTCGTTGAAGAATGAAATGTTGCTGTTACGCGATTTGAACCCAAGCCACATATCCGTGTCCAACCGCGGTACGATTTAGCCGTTGTTTTATAATAATAATAAACAAAATATATACTGCCCTATATAACCTGTAAAAGGTTACTCTAAGGTGCTTGACAATAAAAATTCATATGGATGTAACAGATTTACATCTTTAAAAATACATAATTCTTTCCAGCCAAATACATAATATATTCAGTTAGGAAAAGCTGAAACAAAAAGATCAGTTTTTATCTTCTTTTTGAAGGTATCACGGGTCTTGCACTTTCTGATGGTTACTGGAAGATTATTCCATAATGAAAAAAAAAAAAACCCAATACCTTTAATACCATTTGATTATTATAGAATAATCTGGTGTGTTCTTGAGGGTGGCCTTAAGTGGCCCGTAAAATAGCAACATTACTCTAGAACATAGATCGTGATTCATTCCATCTATCACATCGAATAAGACGTCATAGTTTGGCGAGTCCCGGTTATTGTTCACACTACCGGGATCTGATCTCAGCGGGCAGTTCGTTACTGTGCATGTCGGATGAGGATACAGAGTGGGCTGGCTGCTAGCCCCTCTTGTCATTTTCCATAAAACACTTAAAGAGAGGAACGGGCGATGTTAGGATCTGACTGTTTGTGCAGTTCAAAGTCGGATGGTTAGAATTAACCGACATACCGCAGCATTTCCTCGGCGATCGGAACAGTCAAATGTTCCTGTATTTCCGATTTGGCGCATAACCGTCGGTTGTCGGCCAGACTTCTGTCATCTCCGAGAATGCCCTCGTGCTGTTCATCATCCGTGGGTAATGTCAACAAAAAAATTAAGTGTTTCGTCCAGGTTTCCCACCATGTATTACGTCCACGCACGGTGTGCCATGGGGGGTATTTCAAGTTAAGCTCCACATGATAACATCGGGGGCGGAGGAGAATGGTGTTGGCCTGATAGACGTGGCTTGTAATTGAAACCAGAACGGTGTTTTTGGATGGGTTAGGTTCTGACTTGAGTGTTGTAGGCATTAGACCTTCCCTGTTGACTATACTGCGATGGTCGTCATAGATAAGACATATTTCGTATTAACTGTTAAAACCTGGGTAATCCTCCAGATGTCCTGTGCTCTGATGCGTGGTCAATGGTTCCAACCTTGTGGTTGTCCATTCGGGTCGTAATTATTTATCTAGATATACGTGTATGTTACGACACATATTGAAATACGTGTAACAAAACTGTTCAAAAGAAATACCTGTGTGTGTGTGTGTGTGTGTGTGTGTGTGTGTGTTACCGCAATGACGTTCACGATTTAGTTCAGCTGACAGCTAACATTCATTGTAACAGAAACTTTCCTGAATCATGTCATGGTATTTGATCACATTATTTTTCAAAGGATATTTATACACGTGTGCTAAAATAAACAGATAATCCGCAGATGAGTAATACAGGGGCTGTTGTTGTCTTTTAGCATATTGTTGTCTTAAAAACAACAATGCACGGAGAACTAATACAGTACCACAAAGTGTAATTCGTCGAGCGTGTATAATTAACTTGATATGCATAGCTGAATATTGACTTATGACGTAAATGACGAGCCACTTATCAATACCCCCACATCGGTCACATCCAGTGTTGCTGTGTTCTCGTCTAGACATGCCGTGGGTGCTTTTAGGGCGCTAGTTCTGCTCTGGGCATAACCCGGACTCGTTGTGATCCCGTATATCCTGAATGATGGACCCAGGCACGATGTGGCCCCTTTCAGGTAGACGTCGGCTATATATGATTATTGTATTAGTATTTCTAATGGTCCATGATAGGAACACAGTGTCTGCCGTACAGCGTATATAATGAGGACATTCTGGCTAAACGGTATAATATTCTTCTGGTTGATTACAACGAAACATGAAATATTGGCAGACTCAGAAATAAAAAGCTCGCTAAATGGAGGGAAAAACTTATTACATGTATGAGTCTATGACATCCATAAACGTTGTTGATCATTAGTGACGCGTAAATGTTAAAAGCCGTCACTTGTCAACAAGCACGTGAAAAAAGGTCATATGTCTAATATTGTGTGAATACGATGATTTTTGAGACTTGTGTGAATGCGGTGATTTTTTAGACTTGTGCGAATTTACGGTGATTTTTGCCAACTTGAGACGATGCTAATGGATTCTGTTGATTGTACACACAATGGTCAGATAGTTAAGTGTTATGTATTGAAAGCTGTAAATTAGCGAAGAGAGCGGGCGGTTAAAAGTGACAAATTACTTCACAGGGGGTGGTCAGAGAATTACTTTCTCTGTGTGTGTCTATCTCCAGTACGAAGTGCAGAAAGGTGTCTTGTTACTTGAATTGGGGTGAGATTTATAATTTCAAGGACAACATTATTGACTTGGCTGCGAATGTGCTTTGTGTCGTTTTTTAACAAGCCCTAAGTGTGATTAGGTCAAGTTAAAAAAGTTCCAGATGGATTTATAATAATAAATTGATGAGTAATGCGTATAATGTGGAATACCAATGTCAATATCTTTTAATTGTTTATTGATGTTTTTGCGGTAGGATTTTACCACTTTGGAGTTGTTGTTGTTGTGGTAAATCTCACTTAACACTCGGTTTCAGATCCAAGAAGTAAACATTGGGCTGTGTTTCCAAATTGCAATACGAAGCCAAAATTTCATACATTTATTTGTATAAAACGTTATGGTAAATGATCAATATATAATGAGACCTTTTAAAATGAGTTGCACGATTCACATCGTTTCTCACCTTTAAATGGCCATTAAAGTTCTATAATGATGAGCAGATATGTTTAATGTTAGATTATTTTATTTATGTAAGTCCTGTAATTTTTGTAAAGATACTTGAAAGTCGTGGAATTTGGACATATAGATCTATATTTCTAATCATAAGCGTACAGGAATTCGGTCATTACACTTCTTCCAAAATATTGGTGTATTTTTGGCGCGTTAAGAGTTCGTGAATTCATTGAAAAGATCCTTGAATTTGACGTTGGAAGGTCTTGGAAAGTCCTGGAATCTGAGATGTCAAAATGTGTATGAACCCTGATATACATTAACTGTCATTTGTATTAGTTACCTCTCGTAGCATACACTAAAAGATGACTCAGATTATATCAGATGATTTATAATTGCTAACTAGAATAGAACCTGTTGTTGTTGTTGTTGTTGTTGTTGTTGTTAATGCTAAGTCACAATGATTAGGATTAAAAATTATGTTTTAATTAATTTCTATCCATTTAGTTTTATTGCATTTCTAGTTACTAATACATTAGCAGTCAGATCCGATTAGAAATTAATCACATCTCTAGGATGATATTTAAAGCAATACCAGATAAAACCATACAGTAATATTTATTGAAATTGTGTTTAAAAAACATTAAATGAAAATTTACGAAACACTATTGATGTTGAACTTGAAATTAATGTTCGCCTTAGAGAATTGTCTACTAGACTTAACGAGGCAAAAATGGCCCTGACCTTTAATTTTTTTATTATCATCCTGCAAATTGCTACAACTGAGGTTGTAAACAAAACTTTGTACCCTTTAATTTTCCATGAGATTTTTGTTTCGTTTGTGGGAAAATATAGCTGACACGTGTCGCGATTTGAAGGCAGATTTTCCGAAGAATCGGCGAAATTTTACCACATCATGGTCTGCACATAATGCCAATAAACTAGTAGAATAAAACTTTATTTCTACGACCAGACTTGGATGCTCTCTCTCTGGTGAACTGGTATGTGTTCTCATTCTGGAGTCGACGACTAACGGCTGTGTGGCTGTGTAAAGAATTCAAGTAGATGGCCCGATCTCTACTAGATCGATCCGTTTGTTAAATCGATTTCTCTTTATGTTATCTATGTGATTGGTCGGTATTTACAACAGTACTTAGTCGAGTCGGCCGCGCGCGATTCGTACGATTGTACACATATGTGATTGTAAATATGTGGCCGTGGCTGGCTATGCGCTAACGGATGATGTACGGTTTTCTGTTGATAATTAATCCCAACATAATACTATGGCGGCACTATTTTCCATACTGGCCGGTTGTTGTTGTGGTCGGGTGGGTTTTGTGCCGAGATGAGCCAGTGTCAATATGTTTTGTGGTGAAGAACAAGGATTACAAGATTCTACTGAACTGTCTGATGGTATAATGTTATCTGAACACACACACACAGCCCCCCCCCCTCCTCTCTCTCTGTGTGTGTGTGTGTGTGTGTGTAACAGATCAAATACCTTTGTGGTAAAGAACAAGGATTACAAGATTCTACTGAAATGTCTGACAGTATATTGTTATCTGAGCACACACAATACCCCCCCCCATGTGTGCGCGCGCGCGTGTGTAACAGATCAAATACCTTAGTTGCCTTTTATCAAATCAATTGCTCCGCTTAACATTTGGTATTTAATTTATATTCCTTTATCCTGTTTTACATGCCATTAAAAGTATTGTTTGGTTTCATTAACTGAATGTTTTGTTCACCGAATCATGTAGAATTACAAGTATCCAGCACCACCATCAGACTCAATATGTGAGTTTTATCACAGAGCCGAGTGCAATATTGAAAGTCTGCGATGATGATGAGAATACCTCCACTCACAAGCCGCCAACTAAAAAAAGAAAGATTTGATTACTTGTTATGATAACGTAACATTGGCAGAGGAACAGGCTCCTTTTCTATGTTACTTGGGGAATTTTGCAGTAATATTACAGGGAAGGCGCGACGACTGAGGTAAGCCAGCCAGTGATTGGCCGCCCGAGAACACTAACAATTAAATGAACGAAGCTGGTATCCGCGAGGCCACTGCCAAATGCGAGATCGGGAGCTGTTGTCCAACTTCTCCGTACCCAAAGAACGCGCTCGTACATATGGAATTTTGTCAGGAATCGAAATAAATTTCCCAAGCTGTTGTTACTAGGCTGTGTTATATGTCCGTATGTCCTGACCATACTTGCCCGTTTAGCCCGCTTCTTGTCCGTTTAGCCCGCTTCTTGTATTCGTTGTACTCCGTCTAGGAACACCGCTAGGAGTACTTCACCAGTTCATCTTTTCCTGTCTTATATAACCAGCTTACAGGTTCAGGATGCTATTAAACTGATTATGCTCGGAAAGGATCCAACCAGCTGCTGACATCCTGTTTATTGTGTGTGTGTGTGTGTGTGTGTGTGTGCTTTATGAATTATTACCAGTTCTAAAGACATAAAATTGTCTGTTGCGAGTCCTTGGCTTGCAGCATTCATAGATTTATGCCATTCCACCCCCACTGCACGCACGCACACACACACACACACACACATTATACCAACTAGTTATAAATTGGTTTGGTATATACATGTAATTGTTTCCTTCCTACTGTCGGTGCTAGCAGCATATTGTGCTGGAGTTTCTCTCTCTCTCTCTCTCTCTCGCCACCCCCTCCAACTGTTCTGTTTTCCATATATTTTCGTCATACTCTCTTATTCCAATTTAGAATGTATACTATCTTATCCCTCATATTCAGCTGATAACTATGTTCAGAAGTGGATCATTCTTTTTATGAAAACATTGTATTGACCACTTCATGTTAGCGCCTAGTACACATAGTAACGTGATCCATCTCTAAGCTTATTCCTTAATATCGTGTCGGGATTGATATCGTGAGAGTGCACGTTGTTACTTGACACAGTTCTATAGTTACCCCATTAGCGCTCTCTCCATTTGATAATGTGACCCCATTTATCACATTTCGCCTGATATTAGCCGGTTTGGTTGCGTGGTCCGAGTTGTTAGTTCATACAAATTACAATTTGTTTATTTATATAGCGCCAATTCAGCCTACACAATGGTTATCAAAGGTACGCTTTACATGCCGTTACATATAAACTATATAAAACCATCACATATAAAATTATGCAATCATCACATATAAAAACAAAACACATAATATTATGATACTTATTGATACCTCTGAAACATACAAGTTTTCAGTTTACCCTTAAAGAGTTTATAGTCAGTCGCATATGTCAAGTCATTGGGTAAGTTGGTCCATGCCTTTGGACCGAAAACACTGAAGTAATATGGATCCCACTTGTGCTGAAACAAAACTCAGAACGGATGATGACTCAATCGGTTTCACCAGTTTGGTGACATGGCTCCCACGTCTGGCAGTTGTTTCGTGGTATCCGGTAAAGGACTGCTTAGCGTGACGCCATTTCGCAATTATAGTCCGGAACTAGATCGGTTTGTTAGCAACGATCTTATCCGGTAGTGTTGCTCGTATCCGGAGGAACTCGGTTTGTTCCCGGCTTTTGTCTTCCAAGACGTCGATCACGAGCTAGTTATAACAATACAAACAGGGACTGTTTTGTTTTGTTATCGGGTGGAACTAGAACTATAGAGCTAAGTCTGATGTAAATAATGCCTATCACCTGGTTAGAAACTACGTGTTACCAGGCCAGGTGATGTCTAATCATCAGCCCTCACCTTGACCCATCCATAGGATGGATGACAGATGCATAGATGGACAGAAACGAGTGATTGGTCCCTTGGGGTCATCGTGACCGTTGACAGCTTAATATGGTTAAGTGGCCACGTATAGATTGATGTTTTACGGCCACTTTTGTGCACATGGTAGGCTAAATGGGCAGGTGGCCACCTATAGGACGTTGGTGTTTATAATGGCCAGCTATATTAGATGTGTGTCTGATGAGAGCGGTGTTATCTCACAACAGCCAGCAGCCGACAATACAGCTCAATGCCATCTATCTTCGCCGTTGTCAGTATAGGTTTGTTAACAAGAAAGTTGTGTTATTTGGGTAATTTCAGGAGATGAATGTTCCCTTCAGATCCCGGGAGAAAATCCGCTTTTCCTCACCTGGGCAGTGAGTCATAATGGTCTGTAGCTTGCGTTATGTACCAGCGGTCTATTGACTGATGTCACTACGTAGATCAGATTTAGATAACACAGCTATTAGTATTGTAGTAGTCGTTGTTCTACTGCCAGCGTGAGTCATTTGGTCCCGCTAACGGAAACATCTGGGCCAAGATTAGCCATTATTAGGACAAGCTGGACGGCCCAGAGACGATGTCTCATCGCACGCCTCGTCAATGATGAACTATGGGCGATGATGCAATTTGTTCAGCAGCCGGGCTGAATGATCGCCCGTCGCGTCGATCGATATCTAGTCTTCATCGGCTGATCAACTGTCTGTAGAAAGCATTCAGTTTGATGTTTTGTTTTACTGTCAGCAACTTAATCATTAAAAACGCATTCGTTGTTTCTGGTTGATGTTTTTGACTGGGGCAGTGGTCGTAATTGTTTTATTTTTAACATCCGTATTGATGTTTATTTGTCCTGACCAGTACTTTGAGGCGGTAATCATGGTATACAAGTGGAGGGGAGGGGGTGTGGTGCATGCGGCAATGGAACATCTAAAGACGGGTATTTGTGTATTCCGTGGGTAGATAAGGTCATGAAAAGGGGGCACTTGTCACTGGCATGGAATCTTCACCGAGGCCTAGTTTGATTTTAGAAGTTTGTTCCCACTTTAATGGCTTCTGGCCACTATGTAATGTGACGACAGTTGGATCAGTCAGCTGAAGAAGATATCAGTGGGTACTGGTGTTGCTCGTTTCGCTGATGGCTTCCTTCGTCTGCCGGGCCTTTAGCACCGGATGAACCTGCAGTCGATGCTTTAGTAGATCGGTATAATATTAGCGCATCGGGGCCCATATAGGAATGTCATCGACTGTCTGGCCCATCGTTTAAATCGCAGCAAAGCTACACATGGCTGGCTAGTTTCGGTGAATGGTGTCGACTCGCCTTTGGGTTCTCGTATAATCGACAATAAGCTAGTATGGTGCTACATGGAGACATCTAATTTTTGATTGTATGTGACCTGTAGGGTTGTGTTTTTTCTTGGTGTAGATGTATGTACTGTATACTTAGCCATGTTGTGTGGACTATAAAAATGTCATTAAGTATACGCAATAGTTTCAAAATGATGCTGGGTTTTTGTAGTGTACTAGAAAAACGCCTGTGATGAATAATAACAAAAAGAAGTGTACAGCCATGATGTTGCTGGTGATGATGTTCAGATGTTTATATAATGCAGTCTTCAGTTCTACCACGCCAGCACAAATATTTAGTTCAGTGTTCCTATTCCACTGGTACTGCGTTTATGGATTAATTTACCTGTGAGTCACTCTGGGGCGCCTCCGTGGTTTAGTTGGCAGCGAGTTGGACCACAGATCAGTACCTCCTGAGTTCAAATCTTGGCGCAGGAATATCTGAAGGTCTCCTCTTTGACTTATCTTCATAACCTTTGGAGGTCGCTTGGCCCATTTATCCTACCATGTGCACAAAAGTGGCCGTAAAACATCAATCATCATCACCTGTGAGTCACCCTATGACCATATATGACCAGCGCTCAGGCTAACAAAACCATGAACTTACACGATGATGATAATGATGATGAAGATGAAACTAAAGATACTCGTGGGTTGCTGTATGATTGAGGTGGATGCTTGTATTACAACACACCCACATCATTTCAGTTATTCAAGTAAGCATTTGTAGTAGTAACGGCATACTAAATGGTGCGCAACCTAAAAATAGTATCGCGAACAGTGTTTTATTTCACATAGTCGTTAGCCTTTGAGTGGATGATGCCTTGGAATATTACACTGGCTGACTATCAGAGCTCTCCGGTTATCTGGTAATGTGGTATTACACGAATCTGTTGCCAGCTTAATTGCCAGTTTTGTACATCTTAGATCAATCCGGCTGCGGGTCATATTTTTGGCAGCGTAGCAGCTGGCTAGTTAATTTGTTGAACATTACTTACCATATAATATTACACGGAAGTAGAACTGCCATAGTAATAATGATTATCATTATTAGGTATAACTGTACAGTGAAATTATACGGTGGCCTACCTGTTAGTATGTTGTCAAGTACTGCACTTGGTTGCTGAATCCAAGAATTACCATCATACGCTACAGATACTTGTTTACAACAAGAGCCAGGCTGGGGTATTACTGAAATGGTTGGTGTAACTAGGTCAGAGCTGGAAGACAGTATTCTTAATACGTCTATTGTAGTATGGTTTGGACAACAAAGCCTTGGTATCCTGAACAATTATAGAATCTGGTGATAGGTTTGGAATGAAATTGAGGAAAATTGATTAGATATCTAATTACTCCGGCCATGCTTTTTTCAACATGGTTAAATATATGAGAGTCTGGCATGGTTAATGTTTAACGCATGAGTAATTCTACCTCCACCACACACTTGGTTACATTAATGGAACTGAATGGGATGTTGATTGTGTGTGTGTGTGTGTGTGTGTGTGTATGTGTGTGCTATTCAAGTCCGTAGAAAGAAAAACGCCGACTTCTGTGGGTGTTTAAATAAATGATACATAATGTTATCTGATGTTTTAGTGAAGTACCGATATTTATTCCTGACTTGTGACATGTAGTGCTAGTTCAACTATCGTAAAGGGGGCCCGTTATTTCGGGATGAGTAAATATCCAATGCCGACGTTTTCAACTGTCCAGGATGTTTGCTCCACAAATAAAATCGTATGTATAAAATGCCATGTCTACTTGTTGTAACACAGTGTAGTCGGATTTGTATCAATTTCCATCACTATTTGACAGACGATCGATCGCCAGCCATCACAAATCTGACATGCTTTAGATGGTGTTGATCGTACAGGCGGAACATTGTTAAGCAGATTTATATTGTAATTTGTATATTGCGGCCGAATTTGTTTCACATGTTTATACAGCAAAACATCTTCAAGTTAATATAATTACAAACCAATTTCTACTTAGAAGTTGGCGTCTAGGACTATTTCGGGTCCGCGCGGGATGTGACTGCATGTGTGCATTATGACGTGTAAGGGGTTTTGGGTAGAAAAATGTTGCTGTTTTGCAGTCACTTTTGCACACAGGTTAAGATAACTGGGTTGAACATTCTCCAAAAGCAGCGCAGATGAAGTATTAGTTGAAACATCCCTCCGAAATAGCCCGCCTGAGGTTGTGAAGCCAGGTGTTATAGATTTGTTACAAGTGCCACAGCCAGATAGGCAATGGTATGAGTGCAACAAAAGATTTGCATTGATCGCATCATAAAGCTGTTCCACCATCATGCAGATAAATGATTTGAACTTAAAACAAAACCAGTTTTATTCCACTACAAAAGTACAATCCATTACTGACATGATGAAATGTGAATATTTTAATAATCCCCATTGTTGTGAAAGTCCAAATTACAGGAGCTGTTTGATTCGACACTTTACTCCCGTATCATTTTCAAGACTGCTGCATGTTGTTTTCCAGACTACTACACAAACTATTGCTTTGTATCAGTGTGCACTGTATACAATAGTGATACTAAAGGCCAGCATAGGTCAAGTACTCCAGTAGCTATCACTTGTAACTGTGTGTTTTTTGTTCATTTCTGATCCAGCTCTATGTTATACTTATAGCATAATCATTTTGTGTGCTTGAAAACATTTGCATTGGTAAGCATGGTAGTATTACTACTTTTGATTAGTACTTGCAGTTCCTGTTTGACATTTGACAATACTAGGTCTGGTGCGGATGTCATGACAGTTTTTATTGCATCTACGCACACCATTGTTACCCATTTCTACACAACAAATAATTGTAATTGTTCTTGGTGCGAGTTAATGTTCACAAATCGAATCTTGATGGGTGATTGTCATGCACATGTTTTGCATATTCATTTAGATTGCCTGCGGTCATTACAAGTATAAAAGAAGTGTGTGTGTGTGTGTGTGTGTGTGTGTAAGAGACTGTGTGTGTGTGACTGTGTGTGTGTTTCAAAAACACTGACATGTTTATGACTAAACAGATCTTTGTATCTTGTTAGTGTGGTGTATACAAAAGTTGTATTAATTTAGATAGATTTTTACATTGATGTTTGAATTCACCATATTAGTGTTATCTGTACCAAATTTGCAATTAACTAATTAGTCCACTGGGTTAAAAGTTGATAAATTACAGAAATGATAGTTCCGGTTTTTACCGTTTTGGGAGATGGGAGTGGGTCAAGCTTGTTTGGGAAAAGATTCTCTTACAAAAGTTGGGTTTTATCTCAGATATTACTAAAATTGCATAAAACCAAATGATTTCAAGGGTGCATATGGCTCACTGATCTGCGAATTCCTTTCCTGCTTTTCAGGATTTTGTTTTATAAGGTCACTCTCATCCCGAAATAATCATTTATAATTACTGTTAAACATGTTACTGTCATGTTTTGATGTTATTTTAATGCTTTTAATTCCTGTTGTTCTTAGGTGAAGTCATTGTTCAGCACAGTACAAGTGCCTTGGCAGTCTTCATCCTTGTCAACCCACAGATCCAGACCTTCACAAGCCAGTTGCGACAGTTCCTGTTGTTACCAAGTCAACATCACATCATCGTCTACAGTGGCCAGGTGATCCAGGGATGTGGCAGTTGGATACTGCAAGATGATCTGCTGAATTTTGCCAGCTTTGAGTCAGTCTGCAAAGAGGTAGATGTACAGAACGCACTGAAGCAGAGTGGTGGCGTGCTCGACCTGCACTTCGTAGATGAAGGGGACTGGTCTCCCATCCACATTGCTAAGCGGAACCTCTGCAGAGACCTTCAGGTGAACATCAACCCCACTGAAGTCATACAAGACTTCAATGGCATCCTTCAGTTCACTGCTTATCTGTCCTATTTTATCAAGGTCAAATCGTGCAAGCAGCTGCTGCAGTCGTCAGACGTGGTGGGCAACATTCGGTTCACAAGGCCAACCCTGTATGTTTTTCCAGGTTGCCAGGGTGATTCAGCCTTGTTTGGCATTGGTGGGTTCAATTTGCTGGTAAATGCTGGCTACAGCAAGAAGGCTTGTTTCTGGGGATTCACACGACACCTTGACAGGATTGACGCTCTGCTTCTCACCCACCTGGGTGCCGATAACATATTTAGCGTCAGCTCAGTTTTCGAAAGGAAAGCAATTGAGAACATTCATCCAGAGATCGGTCACATCTATTACAATGCAGTTGAGAAAACAAAGCATTCCCCCAATGGTGACATACAACCGGAGAATGGCGGTTCACATAAGTCAGCCAACCTCGTCATCAGCTTGGCTGAGCAAGCCAACCGACTGGTGGAGAACATGAAGTTCACAGGACAATCACCGCATTCCTGCATTGGCCATGTTCAGAGTAATGTACTGCAGCCATTGAACCTCTACCATAAAGTGGGTCATGGCACACTAGATATGTACGTCCTAAATCCAGCGCAGGACAGCAAGGAGCTGAAGGATTTCCTCATCCAATGGAACAAGGGCTGTCAACGTTTCACCAGTACCAAGAATGGTATACCACTGCCAAACCAGACCTCGGTCTGTGCTCTTCTTGTCTGGAAGCCTGCCTCGCCCAACGAGAGCATCACTCGCATTCTTTTTCCCGGCAATGCTCCACAGCCAAAGATCTTTGAAGGCCTCGAGAAATTGAAGACTCTGGATATGTTCAAACATGCTACTTGCAGTGAGAGCTCTCTGCATCCAGCCAAATCAGGCAAAAAGCCAGGTGTAGGGGGCATGAAGTCGACTAAAGCTATGAACAACACTGGGGCGTCACCCATACCACGTGCCTCTCCAGTACCAAGTGCAAAGGCTGAACCAAAGAAACCAGCCAGTAATCTGGATAAGAAGAGATCAACCAAACCTGCTTCATCGGGTAAGCCAACTTCAGCTGCCTCAAAGCCAGCCAAGGATGCCAAGAACAAGAAGGCTACTGCGGGAAGCAAAGAAGAAAAGGAAAAGAAGAGCCCATCCACAGCATCTTCAGCCTCAAAGGGTGAAAGTCCTGGTTCAGATAGTGTAGAGAAATTGGCTACACCTTTTAACACACCTGTAGAAACAGATGTGCAGAAAACTGAAGTGGAAAAAGTTGCTGCTGAGGCAGCTGCATCATTGGCACAGGAGCTGAAGCCTGCTGACCCGGTAACTGAACAGTCTGAGGCAGCAGTTGTTCCAGCCACAACTCCAGTGATGGATGAACCTCAGACAGATCAGCCAGCACCAGTGGAACCTGTCCAGCCAGTAGTCTCTCCAGAGGAGGTCCATCCAGAAGTGAACCAGGCATTGGATGCAGCTACTGGGGACCTTCTTGGTGACTTAGCAGCAGCAGCTAACAATGAGAAGGATCATGATGCTGGTTTTGGTGCTGAATCATCCAATGAGGATTCTGTGCCAAGCGAGCTGCACACAACCCCTGAATCTGAACCAGCACCAATGGAAGCAGAGGTTGAAAAGGCAGGAAGTGATGAGCCCTCATCGGCTGCTGAGATAGTCATTCCGACGTCTCCAACACCTCCCCAGGATGATGGCAAAGGTGACACTGCTGACAACAGCGAGGCTAGTCAAGTCAGTACTGAAACAGACACAGCTACTGTCCAGAGTGTCGAGGGTTTGATAGAATCCCCTGAGGCTCTGCCCCATCCCGAACAGTTTGATGCAGCTACATTTGAAGCTGTGGCTATGAAGACTTCAATGACAGATGAGAAGATTTCAGAAGAATCTCATCTTGCTAAGCAAGAGAACTTGCTACCGGAAGCTGAACAGGAACAACAGGACCTAAATAAACTCCCATGTGGGTCTGAAGCAGAAAAGGATGGCGCTAAATTAGATGTTCATACCGATAGATTGTCGATATCATCAGAGGAAGAGAAAGAACTGCCCACGCCTGAGGAGTTTCGCGATGAGGTTGGTTTCCTACAACAAGAAACCGGTGCCAAAGTGGAGGAATCACCAGAAGAGAAGGATGACAAACCTGAGAAGACAGAACCCGAGAAGACAGAACCCGAGAAGACAGAACCCGAGAAGACAGAACCAGAGAAGACAGAACCCGAGAAGACAGAACCCGAGAAGACAGAACCCGAGAAGACAGAACCCGAGAAGACCGAAGAAGAGAAGACCGAAGTAGAGAAGACCGAAGTAGAGAAGACCGAAGTAGAGAAGACCGAAGTAGAGAAGACCGAAGTAGAGAAGACAGAACCCGAGAAGACAGAACCCGAGAAGACAGACCCCACTCCAAAATCTGATCTGGCAGAGTTCGGTATTTATGAAGATGAGGCCCTTATTCAGCAGTGTCTGGAAAGTGCAGATTCCAAAACACTCGTTGAATTGGGACTTGTTGATGAGCAAAATGGGCAGTCTGAGGTGGCATTCGCAGAATCAGCACTAACAGCGGCAGAGACATCATCAAGTATAGGCAGGCCAGAAGTGGAGGAAACAGGCGAGCTGGACAATGACAGTTTGGTCGATGTCACCGATTCTCAGTCTCTTACCGCAGATAAACAGGCAGACTCCTTGGAACACCTAGCTGGTCCCCCGACAGATCAGCCAGCCGGTGTAAACACGAGTCCCCAACCGACCGAGGAATCCAGTGCTTCGAAAGCTGCCAATTTCGGCCCCTTGGCGGCTGCCAACCAGTTTGCTGGCATGCAGTTGAATACGTCCACAGAGCAAAATCCATTTGACATTCCAGAAATGCTGGCAGACCCACAGACCGTTCCCGATCTGCTCCAGCCACAGCCGAATCACCAAGAACGCGATTCCCTTGAGCGAGAAGATGCCGAGAACATGTTCGATCCGCTAAAGGAGTGGGGCCAGCCTATGGGCTTACCTGCTCCTGATGGCGCTACCACGAAGAAGGAGCCGAGCAAGAAACCAGAAGCGCAAAAGAAGACGTCGCCGACAAAGGGGCCCACGAAATCTGGACCAGCCGGCACAGCAAAGAGAGTGGCCGACAAGAAGCCGACCTCTGCCGACAGCAAGAGATCTGAAGGGGGCGCCACTTCGCCGCGCAAACCGACCACTGCGACTGGCAGCCGAGCCGCCAAGAAACCCGAGGGCAAGACTGCCGACAATGGTTCCGTCAAGAAATCACCAACGGCCAGAGAAGTTGCGTCGAGGCGAGCGGCGGGAAATATCGGTACAAAGAGGGGCGTTGCCGAGAAGCCGGCCTCGCCGAAGACCGAACGGAGGGCCGCCTCCGGCCGCACCACGACGACGGGCCCCAGGAAGACTGGAGCACCAGCAGCGCCAACCAAAGGAGCCGCTCCCGCCGCGAAACTTGGCCCGGTGACGCCGTTTTTCGTCGACCTGAGCTACATCCCGGCGCATGGCGACTCCCAGTACGTCGATGTGAACTTCTTTCGGAAGGTGCGCGCCCGCTACTACGTTCTCAGCAGCCTCAACCCAAGCACGGCCCTACTGAACAGCCTACTCGAGGCAAAACAGAGCTGGGAAGATCCCAGCCTGGAAGTGACCGTTATACCGACCTACGACACGGACGGCTTACGGCACTGGATGGGCCTCAATCACGATCAGTTGGCCCAGCTCCGTATAGACTTCGCCCCGTCGGCCAGCAGGTGTACCATACAGCTGCAGGACCACGAAGCCAGCTGCGCCGCCTACCGGTTGGAATTCTAGACTCGGCGGTATGGACGCGTCGCGTGCGCCGTCTGAAGGGGGTTGGGTGCTGGGACGTTTTAGAGCCGTAATTCAACGATGAACACTTGTGCTGATGGCGAAAGATGACCGCGTCGTATGTGTCGTGGCTTGTTGTCGGAACGTTTCGTTTATTTGGTTTGTATTTATGCCGGGTGACTTCAGCGTCGCTATCGTTGAGGGATGGCTAGATGGATGGATGGATGTGGTACGTCCGTGTAATGTGGTTCCGAAGCTTGACTGCTTTTACTTGTGTCCGTTTCGTGTTGGCCGCCCGCCGGTACCCGATCACGTTGGCAAATCATGCTAAATTCCCGTCTTTCTCCAGCTTGATGTGTTTTTCGTATATATATCACTACAGCGCCGGCATCCAAGCGAAGCAGCTTCATTTCTCCACCCAAATGGTGTCGGTCGGTTCCCATCGTCTGACGTTACTGGCTCGCTGAATGGCGTTGTACCGCGATGAACGGGCACCATTCCGTGGCTAGCGTTTTCTGGGTTTGATGAATGCATTCGACACGCTGCTGTCCTTTTTCGTAGGCAGTATTTGTCACTTATCCGTCATAATGTTATTGTGGGGTATTTAGTTGGCACTGCAACATCTGTACTGGCATGCATGATTGTTGATAAGTGCGGCATCTGGAGCAGTATTTCATTGTCTGATGGAAGAACTTCTCCTACTCCTCCACACACACACGCGCGCACAAACACACACACACACACACACACACACAGTGGTGGACCCATGTCGCCACTTGTTAGCTGTCTAGTCACATAGTGTTGGTGAAAACTGTGAATCACTGCTAACGCTTTTGTTTGATGTCTGTGGGAAAGACTTTGTAGTAGAATCTTTGTATCCAGTCGTTACACCACCTACAGAGGCTAGATTTTGATGCCACGTTACACTGATTGATTGCACACTAGTATTACTGCACACACTGGTACATGTATGTATGTATATCACACATACACAAACACATACACACAGAGGCAGAGGGGTGGGGGTATTGCGTCGTACACATGGCGTGCGATGTGTTCATAAAATTTACAATTATTGACACTCCCTACACATCCCAGTTACAAAGACTGGTGTATAGGATGAACCTGAATTACCAGAGTTGATCAAAGGGTGTGTGTGTGTGTGTGTGTGTGAGACCTCTATGTACACCATTAAATGATTGGTTAATTGATTATTGGCTATTGTGAATCGACTGGATGATTGATTGATTAATTGATTGATGAAGCTTCGTTGTTAACACCGTAACAGCTTTAACTGAACCAACATATGTAACCATCGGCGTTATATTTCTTGTAATAATAATGATTACTGCATCGTTACTGTAGCTAAGTGTTATTGTTTTGTTAATATACACGTATACCAAGCAGTAGTGGGTTGAAATGGGTGTTGGTGGCGCGCGTGTGTGTGTGTGTGTGTGATGAACAAAGTTGGCCATAGCTTGGCGGAATGAGTTGTTCATAGACATGAAGTTCATAGAGGCGTGCATGTACAGTGCGGTTTTATATATTTTTTTATGATGACGAAAGAGACCTAACCATCCAGTCCCCCCGTTTCCCCTTCTTTCATTCACAGTTGCTTCCAAATGTTGAGTGGTGCTTTGCTTTCGTTGGTTGTTTTCGTTCGGTTTCGAGAAACGCGAAGTGGAACACACACATATATATATATATATAGGTGATCGGCTGTTATTTATTGAAGAAGGGTGGCTTGACGAGCGCCGTTGTAGTTAACACTTCGTTCGGCACCCGTTTACTGGGCTGTTCGTTCGGAGTAGAATTCAGCTAGTTGGCGGTCGGTAGGTGAACCTATTCTAGGTAAATAGCACTTCCGGAAGTAGGGCTCTTCTGGTGGAGAGATATCGGCACTTCCGGGTGGACGTCGGCTGCAGCGCTCCCGCGTCTTTTCTGTACTCTTGCTTTCGGGACATCGGTTGCCATTTTGAACGCGCCTCGTAATATGAGCTTCCGCTTCTGGATGTGACGCGCTAGGAAGTAGGAGAGCGACAGCGTCGACGGAAGTGGCTGGTGCTCGTGTGTGCGCAGAATCGTGAACGGCTTTGGTGTTTTGTTTCGGTTCGTTGGCTGAAAACTAAGCGTCAGTGTTGTATGTGCCTGGTCGTCGTCGTCGTCGTGGTCGTTGTTGTCATTGTTGTTGTTGTTATTGTTGTTGTGGCGGCATTGAGCCTTTGCTGGGTATTCTTTTGTGATATGTTGTCTCCGCTGCCTATTTTTTTAAAGGCTGCCGACATCTTCAGTTTCGGTTGGTGCCTCACTGTAAGCTTGTAACTGGACACTGCCTTGTAGCTTAACGAGCTTTGTACAGAGATGTAACGAGAACAGATAGGATAGGAATGGTTTTTAAATTAACAGATAATCTTTGTTCACCTAGTACGTTAATTGTCGTTATATATATATATATATATATATATATATAATGTGATCTGTAGTTGTAAAATGAAATGAACTATCTTAAAAAGCATGTCTCTTCAATTCAATATGGAGGAATTTTTAAATCCGTTACTTACGTATATGGATATATATATATATATATATTTAATATAAGTGTTTTGCGGTTGTCATTTTTTTGTTATATACATTGTACATAGCCAGTGTTCTCTCGTATGATTTTGATAGCCAGATTGTGTATTCTATCATGTACTCCTACGATATTCAAAACAATGGTCCTGCCTAAAGGCGGAAGCTGTACAAGTTCTCGAACCCAACACTGAAATACGCCTCCAATAAAAGTTAAAATGCTGTAGCACCATCAGTTGTTAATCTTTTTTATTTGAACAAATTGTCTCTTGTGGTTCAGCATCTCACGTCTCTGGAAAATCCGAATGTCGCGTTTGATTTCAAGCGTTTTGCAATAGGTAATGCATTTTTATAAATTTGAGCGTTCTAACAGATCTGTGGGTAAAAGATAACAAGTGTGTCTGTTTTACGATATATATATTTATATATATATATGGTGGCACTGGCTCAGAACATCAAAACTTGTACATCCTTTAAAACCTATACCTCCATTAAGCTATATATAATTAAATAAATACATAGTTGAATTTAAGGATACCAAAAGTACACATCTACACATACCTAGACCGATATATGTCTGGGCTACTCATCAGCCTGTGGGGCCCGGATTATCCGCTTTTCGTACGTGACAAATATGTCACGCCCACAGGAAGCGGTTGATGTAGTCTACGGAAAATAACGAAAGCAACTATAACAAAAGTGACACCACAGCTCACACATCCATGTGGTTCAATAGTAGGTTAACATTATATATATATATATAAGTTAAATATTCTGACGCCTCAGTTTACATTCAGCAGTAATTTGCTGTGGCTCAAAGGTAACCTATACATAAAAACATTTCAAAACCACAGATGCCGATCCCAGCTCCATTCTGGATTCGAATAGCTAAACAAATCCTACCTACATTAACCATACGGATAGTGGTCCGCTAGGTTCGGCGTCGGGGTGAACCAACACATTAAACAGGTTCAGTTGAACACGCGACAAAATTGTGTCGTGTATACTACCGGCGTAGCCAAGTTGTTACCCGATTCGGATAGAAATCTTTGCCTTTCATGAAACTTGTTCTTCAGCATCTTCAACGTCTCCAGCATCTTCACGTTTTGTACTACGTAATGCTTTTTAAAAATAAATCTGAGCCTTCTAACATATCTCTGGTGGGTGTGTGGGTACGTGTGTGTGTGTGTGTGTGTGTGACCACTCAAAGCATTAAAGGGCATCTCCATGGCCTAACTGTTGGCACGGTTGGCCATAGACCTCTAACATCTGGGTTCAAACCCTGGCCTGGCTGTGTCTGAAGGGCATTGCATTTTTATTTTCACTTCACCTCGTTACCTTTCCAGCTTGTTCGGACCATTTGGCATAACGTCTGCACAAAAGTATTCGTAAAACAGCGACGTTTAAATTTACCGAAAGCGTAAATGGGAAGAAGACGTAAAAACGCTTTCCCATTAAATCACTTCACTTTCGACGAAGCGCATTCACGTTGAGGTAATCAGGTTGTTAAAATTATTTGATGGGATCGATTATCGGCAGAATATTGAGTTCAACGTCTTGATAACAATTGTCAGGCTTTCTGAGCCGACTAGTTTTAAAACTCGGTTCTCGATTGTTAAAATTGCCAAACTGAGAGACCAAAACAGGCCTGTACATTTTTGTTCTTTTTGAGAATTTATTTATTCAGAGGCTAAGCCAAAAAGATTATCCACAGTTATTTGGTCTTAACTGTTTAATTTTCATTAAGTTAGTCACGATCTAGGAAGTATTAGGTAAAATTTCTAAAGTTTAAATCGGGGGCTCATTCAACACAACATATTTCGTGACTTATTCTTTGTTACGTTTGGTAACAGGTTCCGGACTTGACGCAATTAAACTCCAGGCGAGTCCTTTCTCCTACTGAATGACTGATCAGGGTTCCCACCCGTCCTGGAAAATATTAATTCATTTTACAGGTCCTGGAAATGTCCTTGAATTTTACAAAATCAGAAGATGACTTAGAAACGTCCCGGAAAAAATTATTGCCTGTCAAAAAATCTACTTAGAACAAAAAATCCCTTGAATAAATATTATGCCTGTAGAAGAAAACTTCGATTGTAGAAGAAAAACAGTACTAGTTCATAGTGTTGATATCACATGTTAGTTAAAATTTAAATAAAAGTGGGTGGATCAGACAGCTAGAAGGGGTGAGGATGAGGCTGTGCCATAAAAAATGTCAATAATAAATCATACAATGAATAAATATGATGTGCTTTTTCGAACATATCTTTATATATTTACCTTTAAATCTGGTATACTTTCTCCTGGAAAATGGTAATTTTGTCCTGGAAATGTTCTGGTAAATATAATTTCCTTGACTGTGGGAACCATGACTGATGTTTTCTTTGATTTATACACGCGCCTGTGTTGGTAATAATGGTGCTGATTGTTCTGTAAGATGTGTGCTCAAATATGATTTTATGAGTACACGACTGAATCAAGTAGGATTTCGGGGGTTTTCCGACGAATATTATCAAACAAATCTGGCTTCGCGATTGTTTTCGGAGTTTTTTTTGTTTGTTGGCATTATACATTCTCGGGCCTGGGTAAGGATAAATGCCGGTGGTTCTTGGTTACTGTGAACCTAATAATGTATAGTTCTTTCATGACAAGATAGCCAAAATTAGAAATGGATGAGTCAGTATCGCACGATAATCCCAAATACGCTGTTACTGACACGGAAGAAATAGAACTAATACCAACAAAAATGCATAAAAATGCATCAGCATTATACGTCCCATATTAGCAAAGAGTACCAACTGCTCATTAAGTAATGGCGTTTTCCCGTAAGTCTGAAAGTTGCTAGAGTTAAACCTCTCATAAAGAAATCCAATCTGGATCTGGAACAGCTGAAAAATTATCGGCCTGTATTGAACTTATTTACGCTGTCAAAGGTCATTGAAAAACTGGTAGTCACACAAATAAATGATCATATGCTAGTACATGGACTTGACGAAAGGATGCAGTCAGCATACAAAAGTGGACATAGCACTGAGACAGCACTTCTGCGTTTGAAAAACGACATGTTGATGACAATCGATGGACGGAAGGCTGTAGTTCTGGTCCTATTAGATTTATCGGCGGCATTCGACACCATTGACCATGAAATTACGTGTAGTAGACTGGAGAGACTCCTAGGGCTCAGTGGGAAACGTTTGGCCTGGTTTCGCTCGTATCTCGCTGCTCTGACTCAATGTGTATCTGTTGAAGAGGCTTTATCTGAAGTTCTGTGTTTCCTCTTCGGGATGCCACGCGGATCAGTCCTGGGACTGATACTGTTCATCATCTATGCTATACCATTGGCTAAACTAGCACAAAGATATGCAATACAGATACATATGTATGCAGATAATACTCAACTATATGGGTCGTATGATGTCACTGACATGGAACAGGGGCAAGAAGTTACTGGGCGTCCAGAAAATTGCATGAGTGACATACAGTCCTGGATGATCACAAATAAACTACAACTAAACAGCAACAAAACCGAGTTGCTTGTATTAGGGTCATCCTGTTTCAACAAACACTCTAATGACTTTCAACTTCAAATCCGAATGTCGCGTTTGATTTCAAGCGTTTTGCAATAGGTAATGCACTTTTATAAATTTTAGCGTTCTAACAGATCTGTGGGTAAAAGATAACAAGTGTGTGTGTTTTAAGATATATATATATTTATATATATGTGGTGGCACTGGCTCAGAACATCAAAACTTGTACATCCTTTAAAACCTATACCTCCAATAAATATTCTGACGCCTCAGTTTACATTCAGTAGTAATTTGCTGTGGCTCAAAGGTAACCTATACATAAAAACATTTCAAAACCACAGATGCCGATCCCAGCTCCATTCTGGATTCGAATAGCTAAACAAATCCTACCTACATTAACTATACGGATAGTGGTCCGCTAGGTTCAGCGTCGGGGTGAACCAACACATTAAACAGGCTCAATTGAACACACGACAAAATTGTGTCGTGTACACTACCGCGTCGCCAAGTTGTTACCGATTCGGATAGAAATGTTTGCCTTTCATGAAACTTGTTCTTCAGCATCTTCAACGTCTCCAGCATCTTCACGTTTTGTACTACGTAATGCTTTTTAAAAATAAATCTGAGCCTTCTAACATATCTCTGGTGGGTGTGTGGGTACGTGTGTGTGTGTGTGTGTGTGTGTGTGTGTGTGTGTGTGTGTGTGTGTGTGTGTGTGTGTGTGTGACCACTCAAAGCATTAAAGGGCATCTCCATGGCCTAACTGTTGGCACGGTTGGCCATAGACCTCTAACATCTGGGTTCAAACCCTGGCCTGGCTGTGTCTGAAGGGCATTGCATTTTTTTTCACTTCACCTCGTTACCTTTCCAGCTTGTTCGGACCATTTGGCATAACGTCTGCACAAAAGTATCCGTAAAACAGCGACGTTTAAATTTACCGAAAGCGTAAATGGGAAGAAGACGTAAAAACGCTTTCCCATTAAATCACTTCACTTTCGACGAAGCGCATTCACGTTGAGGTAATCAGGTTGTTAAAATTATTTGATGGGATCGATTATCGGCAGAATATTGAGTTCAACGTCTTAATAACAATTGTCAGGCTTTCTGAGCCGACTAGTTTTAAAACTCGGTTCTCGATTGTTAAAATTGCCAAACTGAGAGACCAAAACAGGCCTGTACATTTTTGTTCTTTTTGAGAATTTATTTATTCAGAGGCTAAGTTAAAAAGATTATCCACAGTTATTTGGTCTTACCTGTTTAATTTTCATTAAGTTAGTCACGATCTAGAAAGTATTAGGTAAAATTTCTAAAGTTTAAATCGGGGGCTCATTCAACACAACATATTTCGTGACTTATTCTTTGTTACGTTTGGTAACAGGTTCCGGACTTGATGCAATTAAACTCCAGGCGAGTCCTTTCTTCTACTGAATGACTGATCAGGGTTCCCACCCGTCCTGGAAAATATTAATTCATTTTACAGGTCCTGGAAATGTCCTTGAATTTTACAAAATCAGAAGATGACTTGGAAACGTCCCGGAAAAAAATATTGCTTGTCAAAAAATCTACTTAGAACAAAAAATCCCTTCAATAAATATTATGCCTGTAGAAGAAAACTTCGATTGTAGAAGAAAAACAGTACTAGTTCATAGTGTTGATATCACATGTTAGTTAAAATTTAAATAAAAGTGGGTGGATCAGACAGCTAGAAGGGGTGAGGATGAGGCTGTGCCATAAAAAATGTCAATAATAAATCATACAATGAATAAATATGATGTGCTTTTTCGAACATATCTTTATATATTTACCTTTAAATCTGGTATACTTTCTCCTGGAAAATGGTAATTTTGTCCTGGAAATGTTCTGGTAAATATAATTTCCTTGACTGTGGGAACCATGACTGATGTTTTCTTTGATTTATACACGCGCCTGTGTTGGTAATAATGGTGCTGATTGTTCTGTAAGATGTGTGCTCAAATATGATTTTATGAGTACACGACTGAATCAAGTAGGATTTCGAGGGTTTTCCGACGAATATTATCAAACAAATCTGGCTTCGCGATTGTTTTCGGAGTTTTGTTTTGTTTGTTGGCATTATACATTCTCGGGCCTGGGTAAGGATAAATGCCGGTGGTTCTTGGTTACTGTGAACCTAATAATGTATAGTTCTTTCATGACAAGATAGCCAAAATTAGAAATGGATGAGTCAGTATCGCACGATAATCCCAAATACGCTGTTACTGACACGGAAGAAATAGAACTAATACCAACAAAAATGCATAAAAATGCATCAGCATTATACGTCCCATATTAGCAAAGAGTACCAACTGCTCATTAAGTAATGGCGTTTTCCCGTAAGTCTGAAAGTTGCTAGAGTTAAACCTCTCATAAAGAAATCCAATCTGGATCTGGAACACCTGAAAAAGATCGGCCTGTATTGAACTTATTTACTCTGTCAAAGGTCATTGAAAAACTGGTAGTCACACAAATAAATGATCATATGCTAGTACATGGACTTGACGAAAGGATGCAGCCAGCATACAATAGTGGACATAGCACTGAGACAGCACTTCTGCGTTTGAAAAACGACATGTTGATGACAATCGATGGACGGAAGGCTGTAGTTCTGGTCCTATTAGATTTATCGGCGGCATTCGACACCATTGACCATGAAATTACGTGTAGTAGACTGGAGAGACTCCTAGGGGTCAGTGGGAAACGGTTGGCCTGGTTTCGCTCGTATCTCGCTGCTCAGACTCAATGTGTATCTGTTGAAGAGACTTTATCTGAAGTTCTGTGTTTCCTCTTCGGGATGCCACGCGGATCAGTCCTGGGACTGATACTGTTCATCATCTATACTATACCATTGGCTAAACTAGCACAAATATATACAATACAGATACATATGTATGTAGATAATACTCAGCTATATCTGTCGTATGATGTCACTGACATGGAACAGGGGCAAGAAGTTACTGGGCGTCCAGAAAATTGGATGATCACAAATAAACTACAACTAAACAGCAACAAAACCGAGTTGCTTGTATTAGGGTCATCCTGTTTCAGCAAACACTCTAATGACTTTCAACTTCAAATTGATAATAATTGCTTCTCACCTAATGACTCTGTCAAATATCTTGGTGTACTCTCCTCGTCCAACATCTGAAAATTTGGCGAGTATCAGCAAGACGTCCTATTTTCACATTAGGAACATTAGGATAGATTACTGTAATTCCCTTCTTCTCGGCTTGTCTGATAAATTGGTCCAAAGGTTGCAACGAATTCAAAACATCGCCGCTATTACAGTCACAAGGTGTGAAAGGTATGATCACATTACTCCGATATTGAAGGAGCTTCATTGGCTTCCAGTAATTAAACGGGTTCAATTCAAGACACCCATGATCACACACAAGGCATTAAATGATCAAGCACAGATATATTTGACAGAACTGCTTCATGAGAAAGTTAACACTCGAACACTAAGACCATCTGGTGAACAGATGCTTGCCGTACCTCAATATAAACTTCAAACTTATGGTCAACGTTGTTGCGCCAACAATAAGTTACCTAAGTCATATTAGTCGCTAAATGTTTAAAAAAGATATCCAAACATTCCTATTCAAACAAGCTTTTAATTGTTAACGTACTCATCATGTTTAGTCATTTTGTTAAAACAAAATTATTTTGTTGTACAGCGCCTCATAACAGAGTTACCTGGTTTTGTCGTTTTATAAATGTACATTATTATAACCTCGGCGTTAAACAGTGTTATACGTTGGATGAAGAATACGCAAAGGTTTTACCTGCACCCATTGATCTATTTTTTTCAGTTAAGTTTGGTATTGTCTAGAAGCCAACAAACAATAGACTTTATATCATTTACATCTGGGCATTACTTGGCTAAACGGTCAGTTTTTCAGGCATGATAATTTTCAAGCGTCCAATCATTCTAGTAAAATGTTGCCCATTTATTTGATAGTTTGGTTAGAACTGAAGTTATGCGCATCGAGCATGAACATTCCCTGAGCATAATACAACACGATACTACTAAATGGTGTTAATTGTGGTTGGCAACAGATCTCAACCACCCGAGTTCAAATCTCGGCGTGGGCATGTCTGAAGGATGTTTTTCTGTCCATTGAACTTTCCATGTGTACAAAAGTGTCTACCAAAGATTACTTGCTGACAAAAATGACTTGAAGACCTACAGAAGTTAGAATAGAGAAAATGTTTATAAAAAAATGCTTTATAAAAGAATTAATTTAGAGCAACTCGTCTTAATTAGGAATCTGTGGCCATGGTGGATCTTCCGTCCCATCTCCATTTGTGTGTGTGTGTGTGTGTGTGTGTGTGTGATTTATGATTGATGTTTTACGGCCACTTTTGTGCGCATGGTAGGATAAATGGGCCGAGCGACCTCCTAAGGTAATGAAGCGAAGTCGTAGATGAAACATTCTTCAGATATGCCCACGCCGAGAGTCGAACTCAGGTACTGGTGATATGTGGTCCAACGCGCTACCAACTAACGCTAATATTTCATTTATCGTTTATTTCTCACACAAATTCATTTATCTGAAATCCAGACAGACAAAGAATCGGGACTGTAACAAATCACAGTCGGTGCAATCTTTGTATCCGAATGTTGTCCCCCAGTACCTGCCAGAAAGTCAAGCGCCGATTTGGCCATGGAACAACGATTGCATAGATAGATAGATAGATAGATAGAGATAGAGAGATAGATAGATAGATAGATAGATAGATAGATAGATAGAGAGAGAGAGAGAGAGAGAGAGAGAGAGAGAGAGAGAGAGAGAGAGAAACCATAAGATATACGGAGTGACAGTAAGATAGCTAGAGAGAAAGTGAGAGAAACAATGTGAGAGACAGAGATACAGTTTGAGATACAGAGAGACAATGGGAGTGACAGATAAACAGTCACAGATACATAGAAATGGTGATAGAGAAACAGAAAGACTTTGAGGGAGACGAGGATACAGTTAGAAAAATCAGAGAGACGCTGAGAGAGTAAGCGCGACAGAGAGACAGTGGAATGGTTGCTAAGTGCACTCAGTTGTGGGATAATCGATGGGAGCCTGTCCTCTCCGGATTTGGTACGAGCCAGAAGGTACCAGTGACGTAGGTCTCGTCAAATTATTATGCGATGTCTTCGCAGGGGGGGGGGGAATCTGTTTTGTCTTCGGGTGTTTCATCGGCTAGGGTTAGCAAGGCAAACCCATCCAGCCGATGACTAGAGAGCAGACAAAATCCACCGTCAGGGTTATAAATGTTTGAGAGCTCCAGTTGCTATATCTTGTGCATGGGCCTCAGGGTTAGATGATAGAAGCACCGCTTGTTGCGAACATTGCGGCCAAATACTACACCAACAGCACCGATAACAACAGCCTGCTCAAGGTTCGTAACCGCAGTCTCCACATCTGTATCCACATCCATCTCCCAGCCGCTGCCCACTATAGCTTAAAATACTCCACAATAGACAGGACGGGTCTCGTTCTATAGCTTAAGCATAGACACACGAGTCATTATTACACAACGGAATGGAGAATAAATAATGAACCCATTACTCAAGTTATAAGCCTACAATTGTTATATACATATATGCAACATTTGAAAGATCAAAGATACAAACTTTTAAAACAAAAACATTAAAAAAACATTCCTATAATACAATATTCAAATTTGATTAAAAAAAGCCCGTTACTTTCCTTCCTGTTTCGTTTTTCCTGTATCATATTTTCTATTACTTTACTTCCGTTCCCCTTTTCCCTACATTCGCCGTAATATACCTATATCTGACATAGATAAAGAAGACTATAAACAAGATATATTACAATCCCGCCAGCATTTTACCAACAATTTCAAGCAGTCAGCAGTTTTCCTAAAGGATGCATCTGGTAGACGTTAGACTTATTTGAAGACTGGCAGTCATTCCTGATTAAGAACAATACCACTGCAACCAAAATTGATGGATCTCACTTGTACCTTTGACAGTCTTCCGCATAAGTTACTCGCAGAACAATTACAATGTTATGGAGTTGATATGAATAAATGTTCTTTATTAGTAATGCGTCGGAAACGTTTCTATTTCAAGAACTAAACGGATCAAATATCCTCAAACCTTTGCCTCAAACATCCATATTCAGATTGCCTCGATTTTTGTTTTATGATATCAGCCTTGATGGTTCGGAGTTTGTGTTATTAAGACTCACTCACTCACTCACTCACCACCACCCCCCCCACCACCCCCACCACCCCACCACCACCACCACCACCCTCATACACCTCACTCACCCCCTCCCACTCACTCACTCACTCACCACCACCCCACCACCACCACCACCACCACCACAAGTGATCTACGATATATTTCTCCCCTTTAATGAGAAGACAGTAAAGTTTCAAGCAGTTCAGATCAAATAAGAAGCTAAATTTTAATGTCAATGTTTCAAACGTATGTAAGAGTGTTGTCATTTACGCCAGTGCACACACGCACACACACAGACGATGATGACGATAATGATGATGATGATGATGATGATGATAACCATGAGTTACCTTTTCAAATAACACAGGCAGTGTGTCATCTTATTTCCATTTAAACTGCCGTATTTTTCATCAATTTGTAACTTTCATGGTGAAACTTTGGCTTCATTGGAATAAACGAACTATTTGGAAATACAGGAAAGATGGTCCGTTTTGTCTACCGGGATATCATCAATTTTTCAAATCACATAATGAAACTAAGGGCAAATCAAATGCGATTATTATGAGTCATATATATATATATATATATATATATATATATATATATATATATATATATATATATAGAGAGAGAGAGAGAGAGAGAGAGAGAGAGAGAGAGAGAGAGAGAGACCAAATACACAACAAGAGCTGATTTTGATGTTTTCTCTTCAACTTTATTTGAAATATTGAAAATAATCAATCTTAAACATACAAAATGTAAGTTGTTTGGGGATTTCAATATCAACTTATTGAATTATGGTCATCATGACAAGATAATAAACACATTTTTCCTTCGGTTTTCTTCTTCAAATTACAAAGCCTACCAGAGTTGCCACATTATTTAGCACATTATTAGATCATTTCTACTCAAATACTACTTTGCCAGAGTCGACAAATGGAATTATAATTAATGATGTGGCTGACGCCATTGTATTATTTTACATTGATAAACCTAAACATTCAAGTGTAAATATCAAACAAAAGCTTTTTGTCAGAGATTAGTGCTTTAAAATTCAACTAATTATTATCGCAAACATATTTCAGTTCTGTTTGTGGCTATAATTGCCCTGATCTTGCATATAATGATTTCAGTAAACAAATTTCCAGTTTAAAAGGCTAAAATGAATAGAAAGTATATCAAACACGAACCATGGATGACTGAAGGACTTCGAGCCTCATTACGAAATAAATCTAGGTTACTTAAAAAGATACTCAGAGATCCTTCTGTTAGCAACAATCTTGAATATAAAACATATTTAAAACATTACAATAAACTTAAAAGGAATATGGAAATAAACTATTTTAAAAGTCAGCTAGAAGTACATGCCAAATATTAAGCTCTGCAATTAATAAAACTAATGATAAATCAAATTTACCATGAACATTTAACATATTTGGTAACGATGTAACTGATATATTTCAAATAGCTGAGTCAATTAACATATTTTATGCCAATACAATTAAAAGTATGAGTGAAAATGTTCCAAATTCTAGCCAGCATTTTACAGCAAGTTTTCTAGAACCAATTGATGAATGCCAAATTATTGAAATTATAAGATAAAATTCAAACCCAAAATGAGCTCGAAACATAATGGAATTCCCATTAAAATAATAAAACAATCCAAGTATCATTCAACAATTAACCTATATTATATAAAAAAAAAACACAATAGAAACAGGGGTTGCACCTAACAACCTAAAAATACCAACAGTTATTCCAATTTTTTAATCTTAAAAAAAAAACATGAATTGAAAAATTATCTTTTACTCAGCCTTTTTCCAAGTTTTTGAGTAAGGGACGTAATGAGAAATTATCCCATATATGATGATCCAATTATAGAACTTTTAGAATTATCTTTGAAGAGTAATGACTTTTTGTTTAATGATGAATGGTTCATCCAAAAAGTAGGCACTTCTATGGGTAAGGATTGGGCACCACACTACGCCGATATTTACATGGCAAAATTTGAGAAAGAGGCATTACCATTAAAACCTCACACCTACTTCCGGTATTTTGATGTTATTTTCATAATATGGCCACATGGCAAGGATGCGTTCGCTAAGTTTCTAAATATTTGTAATACACATGAACCACCCATTAAATTTAAATCTTCTATCTGTATTGATTCGATCAATTATTTAGATACCACTGTATTCAAAGACCCTAAAAACAATAATACCTTACTGAACAAGGTATTTTTTAAACCAACCGATATATGTTGGCGAAACTGGTATATCTTTTCGCATAAGAGCTAATGGCCACAGATTTACAATTGAAAGAAAACATCGACTTTCTTCTTTATATACACATTTAAAAGTGCGCGCAGATAACTCTTCTCTGCCTGATTACAACCGTCCATCTCTCGGTGATTATATTTTAATACCGATTGAACAAATACACAGCTCAGGTTCTGATTGGCAGGACCGAATGGATAGACTAAAACGAGAAACCTTTTGGCTTGGTATCCCGGGATCATTAGAACCAACAGGGTTAAACAAAAAACGTTCGGAAGATATATTAGAATCGGCCGAAAAAGTGACACTGTAGCTCTAGTAATGCCGTTTTCTAGAACAGGCAATATGGCTCCAAGAATAATAAATAAACATCTTAAGATACTTCAACCGAAGAGTTATTTAGAACAGAATCAATATAGTATAATGACTGCTTACACTAAACATAAAAACCTCTCAAGTAGGTTGAAATAAATACCTTAAAATACCTGAAGCTCTGAAAATGTTTCTCATGAACACAACTTCAGTAAAGCGCCAATCGCCTGAAACACACAAAAAACAACAACAACACCGTTACTATGAGATATCTAAATATATATTATTAAACAGGAAGCTACGACTAATTCATTTGAAGTACATTTAGGTTTATTTTCTTATTATGTTGGGCACTTTCACACCTGTACAAACATATTAATTCTATTCAATTATCGTTGGGATGTTTTCTAAACACCGGGTTACTTAAATTCACAGGGGAACAAAGAGATTAAAATAGCACACCTCCTTTGTTAAAAAGAACTTATGGTTTAAGCGCGTGACTTCCTATTGAAAATTGTGTATATAAACCTCGAACAATATGATAACGTTACTAACTCGGACTCTACGGGAGCACTAACCATCATCACCACAGCCAATTTCCACACCTACCCGGAAATCATCACAGAAATATACACCACGGCATCAGCCCTCAAGCAGCGGGGAATCCAAGTAATACTCCACTGGGTTCCTAGCCACATTAACATTGAGGGCAACGACCGAGCCGATAAACTAGCTAACGAAGCCACGAGCCTAGACGTCATCGAATATGCCGAACATACCCCAGGCACATTCAACTATCTTGTTGACAGATTCATCTCCAATCGACTGGAATCGATCTACACAGACTACACATCAGCATCAAAGGATTGGTACCAGAAGACCACTGTAGTTGGACATAATATCCTTAACAACAGATTGGCCGATACCCAGCTCAGAAGACTGCGTTTCTGGGTTTACACAAGAAACTTCACCGGCCCGTCACCCGAAACACTATGCCGGCACTGTCAACAAGTGTACGATCCGGTACATTATCTGCTGAACTGCCCAGCCTACCCGAAGCACCGAAGATCACTTAAAGGTCATCTCCGCCCGGAAGACCACAAACTTCCAGACCGCCACCTAGCGCGTTGCTCATAAGGAAATCAACATTTCTACCAGACATCATAACTCCACTTCTCCAGAAAGATCCCTACACATACCAAGGACAGATCAGACCACCCCTGTGGACTAGTGGATAAGAGCTTGGGCCCCCGTAACCCATAATCCGTGCTGTTCGGGAGGCCGGAGGTTCCCGGCCGCGACATTATAGTAGGAGGAGGTTTTAGTCCAACCAGGCAACTGGTAAGGTTTTTTCTCCTCCGAAATTGACTTCTATACTAAACTGAGGTTCCACCATACTAAACATTGCATAGTACGCCATTCGTCACAACAACAGTAGCCAACACCAGGTGGCTGTGCCCAATAGGCGACAGCCAGGGGTTTCTACCCCAAACTTCAACAAGATAACGTTAGTTAGTGAGCTCCGGTGGCCTAGCGGTTAAGTACCCGGCACTTGATGCTAACGGTCACAGGTTCGAACCCCGTAAGAGGTTGAAACTTTTCCAGAGATTAATTTCTCGGTTCACAACATTGTATGTGGCTGACCACGTTAAATGGCGCTGCCGTCTCCCCTGAATTATTTAAAATAAAAGGGGACGTTAAAAAACCCCTGACGACGTAAAACACTCTGGCAGTGACCACCCCCAGTGAGTGTTGAGGGAGGAGTGTTCTTAACAACTCCAATATAGAGGCTGTGCCGAATAAGCGACAGCCTGGGGATTCTACCCCGAACAACAAAACAAACTCCGGGTGTTTAGTGAGCTCCGGTGGCCTAGCAGTTAAGTACCCTGCACTTGGTGCCAGGGTCACAGGTTAGATTCCAGCAAAAGGTCGAAATTTTTCCATAGATGAATATCTCGGATCACAACATCGTGGGTAGCTGACCATGTTAAATAGCGATGCCGTCTCCAGTCAATTATTAAAAATGAAGGGGGACGTAAAACACTCTTGCATTGACCAGCCTCAGAGTATTTCCCCAAAAAACAAAGCAAACAGGCAAGCAAGGCAAAGTAACGTTAGACATTCTATGCAACCTGATGAATAGGTCGAAACGGGTCGTTGCTATTGGGTTGAGTCGTGTTGTATCGCTGCTATTAGTATTGATCTGAATTTATTCTGATTTATACTTATACTATTCATATACTATTCCTACTGTGTACTAATATTTTACTTTTCCATTTTAGGCTTAATCTTTATTGATGAATTCTTGGCCGTAATGTTCAGCACAAAGTCTGGTTTTGTTTCAATGATAGTTTTTTGTTTATATTTAGATTATCCTCTTCTGGATTATTTTAGTAATTTGGTTTTTCTTCACCTTTTTTCTAATTATAACGGTAATTAAATTATTCATGTACTTAAATGTATTTTTTAACCAGTTTGGAGTTATAATTGTTGTTTGACTAAAAGTATAACACCTGTATCAGCGCCTTAAATATTTTTATAAAAAACACACACACACACAACACACACACAATTTAACTCAGCGTTAATAACGACGTTTATTACGATCCTCTACCTGTTCTGTATTACGGCCAGCGATTGTTGTCCCAAATGTTATTTCGACTCATCCACAACAACAGTCACCGAACAACAATTAACAAGTTGTTAATCATGTGTAAATACTTGCAGGAAAGTTCCGATAAGCCAATTATAGTCCAGTTAGATAAACAGATCGACAGAATGTTGATTACTTGCGAGTTTATATGAACAGACAAAGGAACGCGTATGCTTATATCTTCCGTATATGCATCTCGTACCTTGTAATTGAATTACACCAGTTCGATTATCAGTGAACTCGCAGCATATATGTCGTCAGTGAAAACAGTGTGTAATATCCTCGAGTTGTAAAATCACTTTGAACGAACAGTTTGTTTTAATAAAAATGAATTAGGACCCATACAAATGTTGCCACACAAATTATAAATGATATAAAAATGTGAACACGACCTACAGCTTATTAATTAATCCAGTTCAAGATGTCGGTGAATCGTCTGTGACCGCCGCCATTTTGAAGCCAGACCAGACCGGATGCTTTTGAAGTCTGACGTCACTTAGCACAAGCTATTTGTATGACTCGGTTATAACGATGTAAATAAGCGTCAGCAATGGATATAATTTGGGAACACGCACGCATTTACCATTATAGTTGGCCCACCAGCCTCGTATTTTACTTAAAGGGTTAAATAAAACTATATAGAAGTGTGTATGGCTAATTGCAAGCTAATGGTTGTAGTGTTGTTGACAAATAATACTGGGTTGTAGTAGATGGACTTTGACCCTTCCGGTCTAGTAATAGTATGAGATGTGAGTCGGCATGTTTTTGTTTTGTTTGGGGGGGGGTATTTTTGGTGTTGAATTTAGAATAAAGAGTTCGCTAAATAATTAATGACTCGATGAATACATAATAATGGCGACGAGGAAGCGCGTAAGGAACAATCTTCAACTCTGACAATAACGATGTAAAGTAAGTTTGATAGCTGATACTCTTCCGATGAGTGACCTAGCCCAGCGACTGGTACATCACAGCAGTAAAGTAAGTTTGTAAAGTAAGTTTGATAGCTGATACTGTTCCGATGAGTGACCTAGCCCAGCGACTGGTACATCACAGCAGTAAAGTAAGTTTGTAAAGTAAGTTTGATAGCTGATACTATTCCGATGAGTGACCTAGCCCAGCGACTGGTACATCACAGCAGTAAAGTAAGTTTGTAAAGTAAGTTTGATAGCTGATACTATTCCGATGAGTGACCTAGCCCAGCGACTGGTACATCACAGCAGTAAAGTAAGTTTGTAAAGTAAGTTTGATAGCTGATACTCTTCCGATGAGTGACCTAGCCCAGCGACTGGTACATCACAGCAGTAAAGTAAGTTTGTAAAGTAAGTTTGATAGCTGATACTCTTCCGATGAGTGACCTAGCCCAGCGACTGGTACATCACAGCAGTAAAGTAAGTTTGTAAAGTAAGTTTGATAGCTGATACTATTCCGATGAGTGACCTAGCCCAGCGACTGGTACATCACAGCAGTAAAGTAAGTTTGTAAAGTAAGTTTGATAGCTGATACTGTTCCGATGAGTGACCTAACTCAGCGCCTGGTACATCACAGCAGTAAAGTAAGTTTGTAAAGTAAGTTTGATAGCTGATACTATTCCGATGAGTGACCTAACCCAGCGACTGGTACATCACAGCGGCGCTTCGCCCATCGCCAACGAGACAAACTGACACAGAGACAGTAATGAAGATCACTTACACGGATGAGAAGAGACACAGACTTCTGCATTATATTGGCAGAAGTAGAAAGAAACGGCCGAAGGGTCTAGAAAATACAGCTGGTGAGGGAGATTACATCATGACGATCAACGCACCGAATGGGTACTTCGGACCGAAGCTTAACCGAGTATGCCATGTGAACATGTTACAGCGAATTCAACAAAAAGCTCGCAAGTCAATTGGCAATTTCTACGTTCGCGTAAATGAAAAGGTAACAGAAATGAAACTAGAAGACCTGGAAAAGAGAACAACATCGTAGAACTCCTCAAACTCGTAAAAACCTATCGGGTGACAGAAGGCAAGAAGAAGGCGATGCGAGATAGGTCTAACATTGAAAACATTCATGGACACAGCCAGAGCAGCAGAGAGACTGGACTTTGAATTCCGCGACCTAGAGTCGAGCAATACAGCCTCAGTGGGTGTTACGAATGATCGATCGCAATTTCGTGACAGGACGACCGCGCACAGTCGTGACAGATAACAAAGCAGACAGGAATGGAAAAAGTCTGACTAAAAAAAAAAACTGCTACGGATGTGGAGAGGAATATCCACATCAAGATGAAAATCCCCCGAAAAACTAAAAATGTGGACGCTCTGTATACCTGCCACTGTGAACTAGTCCGAACTAGTGAATCGAGTGTCAGATGAAAATCACACCACCATCCTCTGTGTTTCCGCTAGAAAGAAAAGAATGACACCGAAGCTGGGACCATAATTATGGCGGGAGTAGATGTCTGTTGCCTAGTGAACTCATGGGCTGAAGTGAACCTGATAGGAAAGGACACTTATCTGAAGATGAAGACGCTTCGTAGTCCCGAAAAAAGCTGGTTTCGTTCATTCCGGAGGGTGAACGCAAAGAATTATCACTGTTAGGCTGTTTCCAGGAGAGAGTAAAAGCTTCACAAACCAAGTTGGCAATCATCACAGACGTCTATGTTGTGAAAGGAAAGGCCACCAATTTACCAGGCTGTGAACCATCAGATAAACTGGTTCTAATAACCCTTTCATCAGGAAGGTGGATGAAGTATTCTATGACCAAAGTGGTAGACAAGTGCGCAGACAGATTTGAAGGCCCGGGGAAAGATGAAAGGCGTACAGGTGAAGCTGAACATCAATGGAAATGTCAAGCCGATAACTCAGAAGAAACGACGAATTCCTTTCCATCTCCGAGATCGAGTAGACTATGAAATAGAGAGTCTTGAAGATATAATAGAGATAGAGGATTCAGAGGGCCTTGCACCATGGGTGAGTTCAATGGTCGTGGTACACAAACCAAAACGACCAAGTGCGAATATGTCTGAATAGAAGAGGCATCAACACCGCCATCGAACGAGTGCGTCCATGAACACCACCGAGGACCATATTGCCGACATGAATGGGTGAAACATATTTCCAAAGATTGACCTCAACAAAGGATATCATCAGTTGGAACTTGCTCTGTAGTACAGATCTGTAGTAAAGCGGTTAAGATGTGTTACAAAGCAAGAGTGTGCTTAGACCTGGGAAGAAGACCAAAAACAAGTATTCGATGACCTGAAAGATAGAATGGCTTACTGCAAGACGCTGAGTTAATTCAACACATAGCTAGCTGACATCCACTGACACAAATCGCTGACTTTTGGTTAACTCGGAATTCAAAATGGTTGTCATTGAAACCAGCGAAAATCACCGTTTCTGCCATATTTTGACTTTCAGGATAAGTGCATATATGTGATTTAGCCTGGTGTTAGTTTAATACCTGTCGGCCATCTTGGAATTAAAAATGGCTGCCAATTTGCCAGATTTCGTATTGTAGTTAGTCATAACTACATAATAACTTATTATGTGTCATTTAACATAAAAATGGACATATTTTGAAATAAAGACCTTTATTAAAGGTTAAAATACGACAATGACAAGAAATCATATGATGATTATTTCAAATGAAGTGAGTTATTGTCACAACTACTTGTACTAGAGAATAATTGTCAATAGAAATGTTCCTATAAAAACAGTCTGATTAATCAGTCCACACGATGGACACAACCTGTGATAGTTGCACAAGTGCTAACTCATCTCCAGAATTATCTTAGACATAGATCTCCACACCTTGAGCAATTAATAACAATAATGCTTCAAAATAATAAAATATTGAAAATGAACTCATAATAACCAGTTAAATATATAAAATCTATATAATCACATCTAAATCAACCCACATTAGTATCACACATGTATGGGTATGTATATGCTTTTCATACATTTCGCAGTTCACGAAAAATAAAAAATAATATATTGTAATATAAGTTCATTGCATAAAATACCCCTTCAAATCATGAGATACACCAGCAATAAATATTCAATCGTCATCACTCTCGCTCCCTGATACTCTGTTTTCACGAGAAGCCACATTATTTTGTCCAGTTTCCACAATCGGATGAGGTGATATCGTCATGAGTTAACAATATGTCACCTTCCGCAGCAGCTACAGCGGGGGGCATCAATGGCCTCTGGTAACCCATCCCAATATAGGCGATGGTGGTATCCATTTTTCATGTTGGGGGGGGGTGCACGGGAGGAGGGGGGGGGTGCTATCGCACCCACGGACTACATGGTTTAGGTTTAGCCAAATGGAGATATTTCCATAATCGAATATGACAGTCGAGCGCTGACAGTCGCAGAGTAGAGAGAGAGAGAGAGAGAGAGAGAGAGAGAGAGCATTCTTCGAGAGGAACTTGAGAAAGAAACAGCGACACGTGATGCGCTGCAATGTCTCTTGAAGATGGTGTGAGTTAGATACCAGATATTCTGCCCACATTAACGTCAAAAACGAACAGTCTATACTTATCCGAGGACAAAGGATCTTTCAAAGGAGCTATTCAAAGGTGGTGTACTACCCCAAATAATGTCTGTAAAAACCGTACGAGACACTGGCACCTGCAATAGTATTTCACTGGATGACGTGAGTTTTCGGGATGACTTTCTAATCGACACCAATTGACACAGTTATTCAGGCACCAAATTTACAAGTTGTTAATAAAATCTTAAAATGAATACGCCGTCTAACAGGTAGCTAATGTAGGTTTTGAATAATTGGGGTGATATGATCATATTTTCGAGTATTTGTAACTATGCGTGATGCACTATTCTGATTTCGCTGAAGGCCATTGATGTCATAATGAGAAATGACATAGAACAGAGAGTTACAATAGTCTATACGAGATGTAACAAAGGCACGGACTACAGTTAGAAGTGCCTAGTAGCCTAATATCGTGTGATACTCTATACTCTAAATCCATATATTATTTAATATACGACATTAGAAGGGAATATACATGTGTTAATATGAACAAATATCAGATTACTATTGATTTGGATAGTGATATCGATTAGACGTTGAATCACGTCTTTATCAATTTGATTCAATTAGCGTTACTTTTGTGTATAACATCGGTGAAAAGATAGTTTATATTAATAATATAATAATGACCGAAATGGCAGTTTTTAGCATGGCTGGCAACCACAAATGAGGGAGACGCGTATGGTCTGTAATTTATAGCTTCCCCAGGGAGACTAATTCTAAATAAATTTAGAATTTATGGTGGTGAAAACTTTGCCAGTTGCCTGGCATGGATGAAAAACTCCTCCTGCTAGAGTGCCATGGCCGAGACGCGAACTTGCGACCTCCCATACAGAATGACCGTAGTCATAGGTAAATAGTTCCATGCTCTAGCCATGAGGCCAAAGAGGGGTCCATCATAGGTTTATATGATTTCTTCTAGAAAAATTGTTTATCAGAATGTCCGTGAATGAGCATCCATCGCTTTCTAGTTTTCTCAAACGAAAAGCTACTGACAATTCAACGGATAAGAGGTCTGCTAAACATCTCCTTCACGATGAGACACCTATAGCCTCGCGTCTATCGAAAAGAGATTGAATGTCTTGTATGGCGGCACCCTAAGACATTGGTTTCATGCACGAAACATGTCTATCCGTTTACCAGCAGTACATCTTTACAAGATTATCCACAACATGTTCAAGTCTGATAATAATTTGGACAAATTCAGCAATGAATTTTCAAGACGTTATTCATGAGACATGGCACCATTGAATTGTTTGATGGAATAATGTCGGTTTATATTGATTGATGAAGCATTGTGGTGCGTACAATTGTTGAATTGTTTGAATACTTAATTTATAATATGCTGTTTATAATATATCTATTATAACCTGGATTATGCCAATGAAGCGTTACAAATATACGTTTTATCAGTTGTGGATACTAAACGGTTTTAATAAATAGTCTCCGAGTTTGCAATATAACGTAACAAACAATTATTTTATTCCCTATCATATGCACTACTACACTCAAAACAATTCTAACCATCAGATGTC
Source organism: Paralvinella palmiformis (assembly GCA_025642065.1). Classification (NCBI taxonomy): domain Eukaryota; kingdom Metazoa; phylum Annelida; class Polychaeta; order Terebellida; family Alvinellidae; genus Paralvinella; species Paralvinella palmiformis. Next base: position 511,078 of record JAODUP010000107.1, read on the forward strand.
ATATTTCCATTAAAATTATCCCAAAATCATAAATTTCCGAACTTTCACCAGCCATTGCTAGCGTGTACTACACTCGCTAGGGGTTATTATGTGACGTCATCTTTCCCAAACATCACGTACTGCCACAGCTAGTTTACAAGCGTTCTGACCAGTTGACAGACAAAATATCAGATTCCGACAAAGGTTTTGACATTTTCAGGGATATCAAGGCGGTACAACTTTGAACCATTCGCGAAAATAGGTCACAGACAGTATTAATTGTGAGGAATTAGCTGCAGCAAGTGCATACGTGGACCCTGTGCCGCCGATGACTGGCTTCGGTCCACAACAAGAGTTGGAATGGTATGTATTTGTTTGTGTTTGTATAAGTTTAATTGATAAATCAACACACTGAGCCTAAATGCGAATATTTCCTTCCTTCTATCGCTTAACTTCATTTAAAATAAAGTGGTATTTGTCTGTACACGGGAGCCCGGTGGATGCAGGGGTTCTCCCATATGTGAATATGTGGCGTATACTAGTCTATACAGGGATGTGCCGCCATCGGTGTGTCTTTAGCCATTATTTTTAAATTGGGGGGGGGGGGAGCGATTGTTGTTTCCGGCCGGAATTTGACGACACTTACATGTCGGATATAATCATTGGTATTTGATGTATGTTTCTTCGCACAATTGTATACGACACAATACACCATTTTATATGTTTAATAAAGACAGTATGTAACACGTAACACATGTTAAACAAAGCCACGTGGAGTGTTTGGGGTCTTTGTTTGGTAAAGATGACGTCACATTCCGAAGTTTTACGAAGATTCACGATTAAATTGAGATGCCAACAAAGCATGTTTTAAAACCACTTTAACTTTATTTCTAGGAAACATTAAATATATCTCTGATTGAAATTGATTTTAATATATAACACTAACATTTTGACCAATTTGGGAAACCTTTTCTTGTGGCCTTTAATTCTCTGAAAGCTAGTCAGTAGATTTATTAAATCTGGTCTCTCGCCTATGAAGTATGTTTTTAATCAAATGACTAAATGTAGTTTTCTCCTTGGAAGTCTTTTAAAGGAACAATCCATCTTTATTACAAATATTCAGGACTAATACAGCTATGACCACAAATATCATAAATGATGTTAAAATTTGAAAATAATTACCCACACATTAAATATTCCAGTTCAAAGTGCTGATTAATCGATTGTTATGGCCTGTGGGCGCCGCCATTATGAAACCAGACGGAAACCGGAAGTCTGTATAACCCATTTAAAAGCATGTTAACATATCATATCAGTTTGCGCCAGAAGAAACATTACTAGATGATTCCGATTGTTTCAAATAAAGTAGAATCATCGAAGAATGCGCGAGGATGACCGGAAACACTAACTGGTATCTAATTGAACTCTGTGTACTCCTAGCACAGGTGACGTCAGAGCAATTGACTTTCTCCTTTCCGCCTTCGAATCTGCCATCCAGTGTAGCCTTAATGGCGGCCATCCAGTAATTGGGATTATTTCCCTATATCTATGATAACAGGTATAGTTCGTGATTATTACTGTGAAATTTTTGTTTTGTTTACTGTTATAAGCATTACATATTTAAGTAATATTATATGAGGGTGAACTGTCCCTTTAATAAGGGCACTCTAAATAATTAATTTACTTCACTCAGAAATGTTCAGGTGATATGCATGTAAAGACAACATGTGTGAGAAGCGAGAAAAACCAAACAGTTAGAATGAAAAACAAGGCCTTGTAATAGATAAAATAGATCGGAATAAAGGGAGAAAATAGCATCCATTATGTTACATAGCAACAATGGCTAGGTTTAATTTGAGAGTCTTATTGTAGTAATTCACCACAAACTGATGCTAAAATATTCGCACCTTAAGACGAACCTTTCTTTTAAATGTTCCTGGGATTTGTTTGAACTTTACTTTTGTCACACCAAGGGCGCGTAAAGTGTCTTCCGCTCGACGTATACAAGACTCTACAAAGCAAAATTTTGCCGAAGAGATGTGTTGTGCTTTGCTTCAAAACACATTTTGCGCATCTTACTTGTTTTCAAGCTAAATAAAAATAAAAAGATGTTTATTTTCTTCCATCACCTCAGTGTCTTGTTCCACGCGTAATGTGTCGAAGACAGCACACTGCGTAAAATTCCAGTCGCTGTTCAATTCTGAATTTGTGCTGAAATGTGATTTCTGAAAATTCCACTGCTGCTGAGTCATATAGCTCATCTTGAAAGGTAAGGTTTGCATTTTATATGATTATTTCTGGGATCAAAGTGGTTTACTAGTTAATTTGATCTGATATTCGTATTTCTCTCCACAATTTTCGAAGTGATATGACGGTGTTGCAAATTGGAAGATGTTTTGTTAAAGCATACATCTGATGATTTTGGCAGATTCTCTGTGCCCATATCGCCTTCAGGCTACCACCATGTTTTAGAATTGAGTGATTTTAGATAAACGTTGAAGTTTTCAATAAAACACTTCACGGTGTAACTTTATTTGCCTACAACTTTCTTGCTTTTTACGCTCATAACGTAAAGACTAATGATGAAGATGGTGTGAATATCCGCTTCATAAAGAAGACTGGTGGTCACTACGTGGGGGACAAACATCAATGACTTGTCATTTGTTTTTCTTGGGGGAGATTTTGATAATTATGCCAGCTCTCCACATTGATGGATGTGGGAGATGTTTCTTTTGAGCGAAAGAAATAAAATCATCTGTTTGAAGGGATGTGCTGGTCTTTGTTATTTGTCTTTATATAACCGGTGTCACGGTTATGCGCAGAAGAAAAAATGGTCAGTTGTTCTTTTGTGCTACTGTTTCTAACATTCACACCAATGTGCTTATTGTCGTTGTCTTACACTTGAAATAAGCGAAGTTCATAGGGTAACTGTTATCTCACCTAACTTTCATAATTTCTTCAATGTTGGAAATAATATCCAAGTCTTCTGCTCATAGCGGTGTCCTTTATCGATATTTCTCTTTTAATGTCAGTTTTATAAACATATAGAATGTTTGAATTAATATAACACATAAATCCACTGTTTTGTTCATGTCACAATCAATTTCGATTGAAATATTTTTAACTTGTGTTTTCCACATAATGAGTTTAATGGCAAATCCAATTTAAGAAAGTTATTGTTCTATAAAGTTAAAGAGATTCTAATGAACACAACCAATGTAATTAGAATACAAGTGTGACAATTTTTATTTTTGACTTGTATGTAACACTTTGTGTACCTATGATTGAAGCCGTGCATATATATAATTGCGTAATATATGGTGCAGATCGACCTAGCATCAACACACTTCTAATCCCCTCTAACAGTTTGTTCTACTAAATAGACTGTCGTCTTAGACAGAGACACCTGTAATAATATCCGATTCCATGATGTAGGCGGAGAGTTTTAAAAAGCCTCATTTGTCTCGTTATAGTTAAGGTTTAAGGTTGACCAAACTTAAAGGCGTAAGATGGGACGTTGAAGTCTCCCACGTACGCGATGTTCTTAGGTAATCAGTTAGCTTACTGGAATATTTAGGGTGTCAAATCACACTAAGAATTAGACAGCATCGTCCAATCATACCAAAGATTAATATTTGTTGAGATCATCACGGCTGTAGAATACTGATTAATACGCCAGAATATAAACAATAAAAACATTTAGTCCCGTTTTGAAGCGTACATACATCTGGTGTAATCTGATCTTTTTATTCATATTTTACTTTGAAGAGTCGAGTTCTTCTGTAGCATTATTGGTAGCCCAATACACTGGACACCTTTAAACCTCAGTTCGTATTTCATCTTTACTCGGCTCTGTGTGATATCATTTCCACCTCGGGCCATATGTCGCCGGGATGATTAGTCACCCGACTAAACAGAGAATTCACTCATTCATTCACTCATTTACCCATTCGCTCGTTTTACTCACTTGGTAACTCACTCACTCACTCGCTCATTCATTCACTCGTTCACTTACACACTCATGAAGAATATTTTTTTCTTCTTATGCAAGTAGCATATACCAATAAAGTATTCATTATCATTGTAAAGGCGCACTTGTATAATAGTGATTCACTTAGTATCAATACGTATCATAGGTTTATTCCGATTAACGGAATCTTTAAGACAACCCGTTTGTCATGGCGTATATTGGCGTACGTCACCTTCGTCTTTACGTCACCTGCATAATTTTTATTATTACTGTTATCTCTTTGTCAACAAATGTCATATTCTGTATTTATATGCTTCATTGGCACATCTTTGAATCACCTGCCAAGATCCATCTCCGCCCAACTTCTCCAATACCACGTAGTACGTAGGCGTTGCGCGACTCGCTCTTATTGTTTGAGTGACATGTTTCTTGAATTGTAGCAATCGAATACAAAATACCATTTTTAACTTCATATCGTAGGAAAAATTCCAAATCACCCCTTAGTCATAAGAGTCGAAATATGATATACTTCGAATTTCGCAGTAGATTCGTTTTGTTTATATAAACTTAATGACATTAATGACATGAAATTTTATAGCGTACGGTAATTAGTAAACGGGAATTTTTTTAAATATCCCAAATCAACATCCAGTAAAATAGCCCATTCATTAACGAACTCCTTTAATTAGTATTTCTGTAATAACAAAGGAACCCCTGAATGCTATGGGCCGTTTGCTTGGACCCGCACGGAGCAGCGGTTGTTTTATTAGCGAAACGACGTCTGGCGAATGTTTCATCCAATCCAACTAAAACGCTTAGTATTTCCTGAGAATGACGTCTTCGCCGAAACCGATTCGTACTATCTTATAGCCGTGGCCTTCCACCAGATGTCGCTTGATGGCCTCCAACCTGCTGTTGGTGGCGTTGTCGTCGTGCGGTATGTAGTACTCGATACTAAACACGTCGACCGTTATCTTATCCAACGGTAGCGTGTACAGTACATCTAACTCGGCGCCCTCGATGTCCAACGAAAAATAGTCGACGAAGGTCACTCCGATCGCCTTAAGTATCGAGTATAGGGGGATACACTGTACCTGTATCGTGTCCGTGTCGTTAGCCATTAGGCTATCGATGCGCGATTTATGCGCAGCCTCCATATAATCGGTCAGTCCACCAATCAGATTGGCCACCCGGAATGACATCGTAGCGGGAATGGTGCGAGGACTGAGACAGGCGTTCACCATGTAGGCACGCCGTCTGGTGGCCAGCATCGACCGGAAGCTGGCCGGATTGGCCTCGACCAGCAGGCCGGACCAGTTGCGAGATTTCTCGAAGAACAGACTGTTCGATAGCTGTTCGCCATTGGCGGCGCCGCTTTCGATGTAGAACCCGTTCGTCTTCCGTTTCAGCAGCTCGTCCACGAATTGCGACTGGTCCCTCTGCGAGTAGTGCTCCTGTTCCGGATGTCGCAAGTTCCGTTCGCCCGAACTGGCTGGCGGTAGCAGCCACTGTTCGCAGATGTGTTTCACCAGTTCTGGATCGTCTTGCGGCACGCTTCGAAGTGCAACGGGAATTGTTGGCGGCGACCATTCATTCGGCCTGCTAAGCTCCTGATGGCACGAGTTGTTGATACGTTTCGTTGGCCAAATATGGACACCTGTAGTCAATGAAAAATTATGGCCCCTCTGGTTTTTGTCAAAGAAAAATGTGCTCGAGAGCACAAGTAGCGCCAAAATAGCGAAAACTGTTCCTCGATTAATTGCGCTCATACTTTTGCAGAAGGTGGTATCCAATAAACCTCTGCAAAACATAAAGAGGATCGGTTATATATATATATATATATATATATATATATATATATATATATATATATATACATTATATATTTATGCATACGTCATTACACAACAATAACGAATCCATCGCCAGGTAATCTTAGGCCGCCATCGGGAAATCTGTGAAAATCACAGTAACACATCAAGGAAGGACAAAGGAAGGCAACCGAAGTGTATTGAAAGTGTGAAATTCATGCAATGCTATCATTGTAATGTTTTACTCAAACCGACTTGTGATGCAGCCATGAAACATCTTGTCTCTAGCCAGATTATCTCCAATAAACATCATGGTTCTATTAGTTCATCAGTGTTTCGCAATACGAAGATTGCTGCACATATTTGATGAGCGGATGGTCATCCTAAATTCTAGAAACACCGTGGACTTCATTCAGTTTACATTGTAGCAAAAATCGACCTTAAACAGACGAGTTTCTATCTGTAGGTGGGATGTACTGGAATACTGGAATGATAATGACATTGGATCCTTTCCTCTCTCATTGATCTCATCGTCAATGATCCGCCAGAAACGATCCAGAACGATGGCAATATATAGACCAAATTAACCAATATCCGGATCGAAAAGATAACCGGTACAGTACTGTACAGTATAGCATAGTAGTATAGTAAAGAACCCAATAATGGGTATGTGGGTTCTATTACACGAGAAGCTAAGGAAAATAACAAATCGCCTTCTGGTGTACAGACTCAAGCTGAGATATTTGGATATCTGGATTGGGAGGATTGTATAATCTCCTGGTAACACTTCATAAGAGTTGAACAGTCGTTCCGATGGACAGAGTTTAGAGCGCAGCACGGCAAACCTCCGGATTGCGGGTTCGAATCTGGTTCATACCTGTGTTTGTGGGATATGTTTACCCTAGCAGAGGAGATTCGGCCATATGTCGCAGGTGTGAACAATTCCGAAGCTAATCAACTCAGCTCAACTCAACTGATAAGAGTTGACCTTGAACATGGTATCCAAGTGTGGGCACCATATCTGAAGAAAAATTGGGGAAAGCTGAAGAAAACATCCGCCAAATTATCATCAGTAATCCAGAACAAACCATACGAAGAAAAGTACCCGGAGATGATTCAATCCGTCTACGCCAGCCAACTGGAGACCTTTAGATGATGTGATAGAACTTCACGGAACGCTCGCCGACATGATGGATGAAACGCCGTCAACTCTCACCGAGCAAACCCCACGATTACGATAAAGATGTGTACCAACATCCTAAAAGATGCATGGATTCGTTTTCACCGTGCTGTACCGACTGCTGGGATGAGTTATATCGGACTGTGTAATCCATGATGCCGACATCCCTCTCTCTCTCTCTCTCTTATATATATATATATATATATATATATATATATATATATATATAATCCGATGGCTTACCACACTAATCGTACCTCTTGTCATGGCTAGATGAAAAATAAGAACTACCCTTCAATTCTAGAAAATTACCATCTTACAATTTTAGTTCATAAACGTATCAAATGACAACACTTAACGGGTTCTGGGTATGATACCTGACTGACTCGTCTCGAGATACTTATTGCGGATGTCACGGATTATCTGGGGCGAAATGACAATGCCAGATGGCTGCTCACTAGTTAAGTGCTCTTCAGAAATTGAAAACAAATGCCGATAGCGGAAGCTGATTCTAAACGTGTGTAAATCAATACGGTATCTATCTGTGACCGAAAATCGATAATGGTTTATGGACGAGTATTAAGGCGTTCTTGCTGCAGCTGCCGAGCGGTGATATGTGTTGTTCTAGTCTACCAACGACAGGTCGTGTTAATAGATTGGTATGTTTACCCATCCAGATAACCGGACACGTGTTTATGTGTTATGAAATTTCCGTTACAGGTGTCCCTTCCTTATGAAATATCTGAGAGCCCCAAAATCCGCTTGCAAATGTCTTATTTTCGCCCCCGTAAAAGGTCATGATGTCAGAGCGGAAGTTTATATTTGCCTGATAGCACGGACGTCGCTTTACGTTTGACTGCATGATCGCTTTAGCAATCACAGTGCGGGTATTTATAATAATAATAAAAGTAATAATAATAATAATATTATTATTATTATTTCTATTACTCGCTGGAGATATTATTACTCTCCATTTTTCTAAATGTTATTATAATCCATTTTTGCTGTTCTCAAAAGTTCTAGTCAAATAGTTCCTGTATTTTTATTGTTGTTGTTGTTGTTGTTTTAAACATCACTATATTTACTATACAGTAATAGTTAATGTTTTCTGACGAAAATATACAAACATTTTGTTAATCATGACTTATCGGATTTTTTACATTTTATCTTAACTAGACTATATATATATATATATATATATATATATATATATATATATATATATATATATATATATATATATATATATATATATATATATATATTGTAAGCCAGTTTAATAGAATTGCTGTTGAATGCATTATTCTTATGATGTGCTCGTTTAACCTTTTAATATTCCACAAAAATGGATAAAAATGTTCTGATATGATCGATTCTATTTTCCAAGTGAATATCAATATTATTTATACACATATCATCAGTAAATGTTAATATTCATTTTCAATAAATCAAATGTTAAAATCATATATATATATATATATATATATATATATATGTGTGTGTGTGTGTGTGTGTGTGTGTGTGTGTGTGTGTGTGTGTGTGTGTGTGTGTGTGTGTGTGTGTGTGTGTGTGTGTGTGTGTGTGTGTGTGTGTGGCTTCTAAATAGTTATATCTTTAATTTTTTAAACCTTATTATGCTAATATTAGGTGTTTTAAAAGTCCAATCTACATTAATATTTACGTTATTTTCCAATAGTTTCGTATAATTATGTTCCTATAACAAATATTAATTAATATCTCTGATGTGTTTCATAAGATTTCGGGAATTTAAATGGACCATTCTATAACTATTACACTTTAATATTTTAATTTTAAATTTATCATCAGTAACATGTTTCCAGTTTATATATTATGATAACGATCAAATTTGATCAAATCTCTTCGAACACACTTCACTTATTCGTATCTGAGAGTTTCTGTTTATTGTGGTGAATTAATGACTCCCATGAGTTGTTTTCCTGCGTGAAGGTTACATTGATATATAACTGAGCGGATGGTGGGGGGGGGTGAAGCCGTGTTTGGTTGATGCCGTCGGGCCGCCATCTTGGTGAGACCTTCTATAGTAAATGGCTCAACTTCAGGAATTAATTGCGTGCATTTATTCAATTACGATTTGTTATTTAATAATTTATACGATACCGGTAAACATTAATGTTTAGCAATAAAAAGTCTAGCGTCATCGAAATTAATTATTTGTATTATAAAATGAAGATCGCACGTCCTCGAATACTGATATGATGTGGTAGATCATAAACCAGCATAAAATGGCAGACTTCTGGCTGTCTTAGTACATAATGCTTTGAAATGTTTTGATCTAAGGATACTAAATTGGTTTTGGTGTTTATTAATTTCATATTTATTTATGATAACATAATAGTTGGTATTTAAATGCATATTTGATATTCTAAAATGTATATAGTCTGAAGAAGAATGGCCATAAGAACTAGACCGAACGGCAGCACCTAACTTTGGTATAATAATAATAATAATAATAATAATAATTTTGAGTTTCAACAAAATAACTATATTCCAGATTTAGGCCATGTTCAACTTGTCACAAATCTTTTTGGGGCCGTCTCACACTGTCAAAGATTATACTTTTACGCACAGAACTCAAGATTAATTGATTTATGAATTCCTTTATGAAAAGTGCATCCTACATTATTTAAAATACATAAAATATTATATCAATATTATTATAAACTTCAGCTTTAAATTAGTGCCATTTTACCTTCACGTTCTGTACGTTTGTGATACAGTCATACTTTATTGTTGGCTTTTTGAAGTTCAAAGTATAAAAAAATAATAGTATGTGCTTGTGTTATAAACATTTACAGTCCTTTCCGCAAAGATGATGATGATTGACGTTTTACGGCCACTTTTGTGCACACGGTAGGCTAAACGGGCCGAGCGACCTCCGAAGGTAATGAAGCGAAGTCAAAGACGAAACACCCTTCAGATATGCCGACGCCAAGATTCGAACCCGGGTGGTAGTGATCCGTGGTTCAACACGCTACCGCTAGACCACGGAGGGGCCTCCTCTCCGTAAAGATAACAATATTGAGAATATAAAGATAAGACATCTCATTGGTTATTTAACAAACGATAACACTCTACCACTACTACCATACTGTATACATGTTATAGTTGATCGGCAATACAATCTATCATACAACTAACACGAGTATATCACGTTAATCTACAAATACAACCAAATGACTATCTCCCTAATATTTATTTTATGCGATAATACCAAGTCTTACGTCATTTAAACGTACGTCAAATTGTCCGTTATGCTACTTTTCTATAATACATTTCAGTTCAACGAACGTCGTGACGTCACTCGGCTACATAATAAAAGGACACGGAATAAATAAATAAAGGAAACATTTTAGATTTAGAAGAAGCTAAAAAAATTAAATACAATAGGAATATATTAAAAATATCAAATGAATGAATAAACAATACAATATTTAAAGCGAAAAAGCATTACGCCCGGTTTACGTTAAAAGCCGACTTACGTCACGGTTTTTGTAATCATTTAATGACGTAGAGCGCCATATGACGGTGTAATTATTTAGGCAATACAGCATTTACTCTCTTTCTCATACGAATGACAACATTCCAAGACAATTGTGAATGGCAACACACAATACAAGCATTAAACATAAACAATCTGAATAGTAAACGACGTCAATAAATGTTCATCTGTAAACACATGCATTATTAAAAATAATACATGGAATAGTTTATTACTGTATATACCGAATTGGATACATATATCAATACAAATCCCTTTATAAATACCATATCAGACACTGGACTTGGTAGCGACCTCGGAAGCAATTGATTTAAGTCATACCAATTGAATGACTGGAAATAAGGTTCAAATATCCGATTCGAGTATCAATGAGAGATACCAGATGGTAGTTCTGTAATGTATCTTGATATATGGCCATTTGGTTGTCAGGGAACGGTCAAAAATAAGACTTGATTATTGATGGTTGATTGTTAATGGAGTTGATAGATGTTGACGGGGAATAAAAAGCGTATACACGCATCTGCCTCCTCCCACGTCTATAAGTATGTAATACCTATATATAGAGTTGCTACTACTATGTTCATCGGAAATGTATGACATGTCAATATTTGATATTTAATCCCTTTCTGTTGAAAAAAATACGTCGAAGTTTGTTGAAAAGATCACATGGAAAGGTATTTGATACATCACATCGATAGGTACTCGATAGGTTACATAGAATAGTGAGGATATATTTTCAGGTGGATAAGTAATGGAATATATAAACTATGTATTTTATCAAAGGTATGTGGATTGAATGTAGAAATTTGAACGTGGATGCACATAATATTTATAATAAACAAAATATTTAATTTTGTACCCAGGTGAAGTTATTTAATTTTTAAATGATATGTTATTTTGAAATAAAATGCTTAGTGTCAACTTTGAATACTTGTATATGAACTAGATACACTCCATGGAATTAAGTAACAACATCACACTGAATATATGTAGTATTTAAACAACTCTGTTATCAGTTACTGTTACCAGTATAAAATATTACAACAATAAAATTAGTTATCAAATTTGAAATTGCATTATAATTGAAATTAAAATAATGATATATGCAACCAATCAATATGAAATTAGTGTCAAGTGCTTAGTGTAAGTCTATACATGGAACAACTTCAGCCTGTAAATATGCAAAGAAAGGCAATGACTATCACGGGTTTCCGCCCAATGCCAACAACATTGTGTTTAACTAGCATACAGCAGTATTCGTACATTTCGAATCAATCACTTCTGATATGCTTAAGCGAGTCTGTTAATAATTTTCACCTTACTGAACTAAATATAGTCATCATAACGTATCAATGTAATAGTAGTTCTATGTTATAGAGTATCCAATGTGTAGAAATGTTGAGAATGAGTATTGATATCTAAATGATATTAATTAAAAGACGTTTATTTAAAATAATGATATGTGAAAATAGCAAACTTAACTGAATGTTTGCACATTTCTCTCTCCTCTCTCTCTCTCTCTCTCTCTCTCTCTCTCTCTCTCTCTCTCTGTGTGTGTGTGTGTGTGCGTGCGTCGTGAACATTTACCACAAACATCTCTGCATATAAATGTATTTAAATTTGATTTCATTTGACCTGTAGAATAATAGATTTATATATGTAATGGGTAGCAAGAGTCCCAAACCAGAGCATTGTGAACTTGTCGATTGCAGGTGTAATCTAGGGTTTCAGAACAAAAAATTTCACTTTTCAATGTTAATGCGTATCTCCAAACATCCATAACATTCAAATATAAATGTCGCGATGTGACCTCAATAATATGGTAACAGATTGATGTCATGTAACTTCGATATTTTATATTGACATATTTCCAAACAGTTACCGTATTCACTTTGATCGTCTAGTGAACTCTGCTACAGTTTTTACGCGTTTAACATTATCATTTATATGAAGTCCACTACAATGACTTTATTCCTCTTCGTATTTGTGGGGGAGAACTCGTATTAAACTGCTTCCATAACTTCGTGGGTTAGAGCTTGTCCTATCTTCATGGCCATGCTGTGCGGGAGGTCGAAGCTTTGAATCCCGGCGTAACAGGCCATAAATGCCACCCCCCCCCCCCCAGTCCGGATTATACCTGGGGTTAAAGGGCCTAGGCTAGATTATACCCTGGGTATATTATGGCCTAGGCCAATTTATACTCCGAGGTATAAATTGGCCTAATCAGACCAGACTATACCACCATGATGTCAGTAGTGTTGAGTAATATACACAAGAATTACTTAATTTTTCAACATTTTATTTTGGGGGTTCAGCTTAAAATAAGTCTGTTTTAAGTTATTAAAAAATGGCATTTAATTATATCAGAAAAGGTTTGAAGCCTTTTCTGTTATTACTTAGACTAAAAGAGGTAATAAAATAGTATAAATATGTCTAATATAAAAATAATATGTAAAATCTGGAAAATTAAAAAAAAAATTAATTGCCCATCCCACCTAGCCCCAGCAAACTCTACTCTTCTGCTTGCATTGTTGGCCGGTGACCGCCATTTTGAATCCCCGATTCAGTTAAGCGGGGCGAATATCCTCAGTTTGTTACCGTATTTGTCATGTCTTGGCAACAAATTGAAAAAGCCATAGTTCACGACTTCGCTGATATACATTAATTAACGCTTGGAGGGATATAGTCTGGCCTAGGCTATTTTACACCCCCGGGTATAGTTTGGTCTAGGACGGTTTATCCCCGGGGGTAAAATCTGGCCTGAGCCAAACTATACTCGGGTTTAATCTGTGCAGGGGTTAATTTGGCCTGCTACACCGGGATATTAATAGAAATAACGATTTAGAGGGATTGAACTAGATTACATAACATAGATTGACAAAAAAAAATAAGCTCATTAATAGCTCCACGGAGCTGTGTGGCCGAAATTGGTTGTGGGAGTGTTTAAAAAATCCACCTTACTCGACGACGCAATGGTTCTGGTACAAAACGATGCCGCTTGTGTGGAAAAGGGGTTACGAACTCTCTGACAATAGGGAAATGCTATTGGTATCGAAGCGACAATATAAATAACTGGCCATATAAGGACATGGTATTAATTGACGAATTTGGATGCCTTGTAGATATTCAAATTTCATATTAGAGAAACATTTTTATATTTTATAACCCGCTGCCATTGCAAATAGAGGGTGTTTAGACCCCATTCCAGAAGAATTACAGAGGCACTCACCAAAGCCTATACACGTGACATTCGACCCTGACATCCACCAAGGACAAGGAACAATAGAAACAGGAAGGTTACTGTTCAGGAGTTTGTCCTAACAGGAAATAATTACCAAAGGGACCTACTAGAACTACTAAAACAGGAAAAGGCGGAAAACCCTTTCTTCGTGCAGACATAAAGGGCACTAAGAATATACCAGCTATTAAGATCAAGTTCTCCAAAGACCACCACGATGGTAGTAAGGAGTTATCCCGAAGGCCAATGATATAAACAATACACTAGGCATAACCTTACCGAGCATCATAGAGAGGCTCGAAAATGGAAGCATGAAGTTTCAGGGCGGATGAGCGACAGAGTACAGACTCTTCGGCTGGACATCGTTCGATCGATACCAGCCCCAGCCACTACGGGGCGGCTCATATATCCCACTTCCGGATGTCATAAAAAGAAATGAACGGTCATCGACGTGCATGACAGGGATGATCGCTGTTTATGATTGGCCTTACGCTCTACTCTATTACCAGCAGCTAGAAATCGACCGAAGTCCCGCCAAATATCAAATCAAAGACGGTCTCGACTCCACAGGGTTAGACACTCCCACGCCTATTTTCCAGTTTCAGAGGACAAGTTCCTCTACACCAAGGGTCAAGGACGTTGTGAACCAACTCTGGCAAAACAAGGGTAAGTACCGAGAGCGTAAGCGCCTCTGTGAGAGATGTCTCCATGGTTACTCCTGGAAGGACCCGATGGCGGCTTACAGGCCGAAGTGCTAGGGGATAAGTTATACAATGGCGAGGATCGAGATGCCAGCAGTGGGAGAAAACAAACTCACTTTTAAGAACCATCGTAAACAACTCCCAACTCCCTACGTCATCTACACCGACCTTGGGGCAAAACAGCACGAGGCCAGTAGCTACCGATCAGTTGTGGTAAGGTCGGAGGAAACACGGGTGCTGTAGCTAAAATGACCCCATAGCCGTCTCTAACCTGGAAAAACCTTCGTCCAGCCTATACGATGAATGAAACTGAAAACACTCAATAACCCGAACAAAGTACGTAAAGACCACTACCAACAGTAACAAGGTAATACAATACAGCCAACAGGTTAATATTGTGTTCCAACTATTCGTCAAGTGTTAAAGAGATTAGAATATTCATATTGATCTGGAAGAGCTACTGATGTATCCTACGATACCAGTCCGCTACAGTTTTGCTACAGCAGATGGATTCTTTGGTTGCAAAAACTACCAAGTCTAAAGCAGCCAAGTATGTGACTAATAAAGTAATAAATGGGGGCCTTGCCACAATCGAGGTGGTCATTTATGATGGCAATTCAACATTCTACTTCCAGAAAAAGGTTCCAGGAACGTTCAAACTTATTTGGCAGCATATGTTTGACATGATGTCGAATGGTGATCTTATACTCAGCACAGTCTCATACCACTTGAGCTCCATCAAATCCATTGAACGACAACGACGAGGATCAATCGAGAAACTGGTTATCGGGGACGAAAACACAGAGTCCAAGTGCTCTCTTTGGTCAACCGAGAATCAGTAGTTTGGATTCAGTGAGGTACATCAAAGTCAATGATCATTGCTACAAAAACGAAATTGCACCTTCTAAGAATGTTGACCGAGAATCTCTTCCTCCACGTGGCAAAAGTTTGGATCAGCATATCCGACAAGCAAACTACCAAGTTGCCATTGGAAAAATGGTACTGGAATCTAACCCATTGGTACCAGCTCCAGAAGGCCATTGATGGACGATTGCTAATGAGATGTTGGAACCAATATGGTACGATGGGAGGATTGCTCCCTCAGGTACTTGTCGATGACACTACAGGCCATCATCAGGAAAGTACTGAGAGTGATGACGATGATGACACATTCATCCTTCAACTTATTGATGTAGACTTTGATAATGATAGTAATTGTAACGATTAATACAATAATATACTTGCTCAGTTTTGTAACTGAATAATATTCATCATGTCCATGTATTGTATTGTAAGAATATAATAATATGTTCACCTTTGTACTGATATCCGACTTTTATTAGTAGCTTTTAATTGAATTTTTATGATTTATTTTGCGATCGAGAGTCGAGGGGGTAGCTTAGTGGATGGCCGTGTGCTTATATTCTATCATATTAATATGGTTGATAAACAACATTAGGTCAGCATAGCAAATCAGCACCGTATGAGTCACGTTCGTCGTGTTTATACGGTACCCTAATATTAATGATCATAACAACTATTGCATCTCTATATTATCACTGTTACAATTCCTTTTCATATTCAGGACATCCTAACGGTAAACAGAAATACTGACTAATTAAGATGTGGGGGTGGGGGTGAACGTGTGTTATTCCTAACCCATGATTTATAAATCCTCTCAATGACAGCCGAGAGTCTTCGGCCACTTTCGTGGTCAGGAGGTCTGCACCTTTATATCAGGAGGCTATTTATATGAACAAGAGTGAGCGCGTACTTGTACGTCTTGCGGCTCACCCGGTCATTCGGTTCGAAGAGTAAGTCAGATTGGCGGACTTATTTCAGCGTCAGCACACCAAAACGAAGCTGGGAAATAATAGACAGAGGTGTGACACATATAGATCTGTCAAGACCTCGTCTGCAGCTGCAAGGTTCTTCATGGCTGTACTACCCTTTCAGTAACCCGTGGGGCTGTTTTTTGTTTTGTTTATGCCAGCTTACCCACCATTAGGAAATACTGAGTATATCGATATACTGTGTGTATACCGTCAGTAGTCAAGCAATGCGAAATAAGCCGCCATCATGTTTAGATTGTGTTTAGCCAACGCGGAATAAGTAGAACAATGCAAACAAAAAATGAAACCCAAATCTTAGCTGGCACATGGTACGGAAGCTTTACTTAACGAAAGCATTTAAAAATGTGGCTGAAATGGATATTCGAAGGAGGGTAAGTAAGTATTTCTCGTTCTTCTTCCTCCTCTGACGGGGTGTGGTAGTGTGAAAGCTGCAACTCGGAAGCTTACCAACATCGCGTGCCGTTATGTAGATATGTTACAGTCTACCCACCACAAATACTTTTACCGAGTTTGGCGTAGCCCAGTGGTAAGACTGATGACGACTTCTCAGCGGTACAACAAACAGATTGACCAGCATATTTCCATCTCTTGCGGGAGAAGACATTCTCATTTAATTATAGTAAAAATACTAATCGTAATTACACTTAGTAATAAACTTATAGTAAATATATACATCGTAATAATAATAATATTAGTGATAACAAGTAATAAATAATAATTGTTCCATATGAAAAGGATCAGAATATGCCTTCAATTATTGTGTCTTCTTTAAGGATTAGAAATTGTTTGGAGGTTTCGTCGTCGCAACTTGCGTTGACATCACAGAATGCCCGTATATAAAACCTGCGATGCTTCGACAATCTAAAAAGTCCAGTCAGTTCCAAAGAAACGTGGAAGAGGTTCTCTTTGCTCCTTATTTTGAAACAGGTCTTGCTATGCCGTTAGCTACTTTGTTGGCTTTGCCGAACGTTTTCGCCGAAGGGCGTTTGCCTTTTCGACTTTCGGCCAAAAGGTTTTCTTGTTTAGTCATCCTACCAGCAGCCCTAGGGCGTCCTAAGGTCACCCTTTTTTGTGGGCTTTTAGGCGCGTCGCTGTTTTAGTTGGCTTCGTCGAGTTCTCCGGCAACCTGGCATGCCAACAATCTATATTTAGTCGTAATTATTATAAACACACCTGTATCAATCCACGACAGAATGTTATCTGCCACAAAAGATACCCCAGCAGTTAATTAAACTTGAGAGCTTATATATCGCGATAACTTGTAATGCCAGGTCCCCGTTCGCGTTAGAGCACCTTCTTCAAGGGGGACCCGTATTCAGACCTGGGACACTAATTTGCCGTATATGAGAGATATATTACTGTGGAATGTGAACAATCTTGCTGAAATATTCCCTTATCAGGTCCACTTATACGGAGAGATGTACGTGATATCGATCTCGCCGTCATCGAATTTCAATTGAAACTCGACTAGACGGGGACCATTGAAATAAAATATATATTTACGTACAAATTTATTTTGATAATCGAATGAATAGAACTAAAACTGTATACAACATGTCGATAATAGGTGACAGGACGGAATAAATCAAACGTGTTTCTCTCTCTCTCTCTCTCTCTCTCTCTCCTCTCTCTCTCTCTCTCTCTCTCTCTCTCTCTCTCTCTCCTCTCTCTCTCTCTCTCTCTCTCTCTCTCTCTCTCTCTCTCTCTCTCTCTGAAAGTCCAGGCGTATCCATGGCAGTTTCATTATGTGCACAATGGATACCTCATATGTATCCCCTCTGTCGACCATGCACACCATTCCGGATAAATACTGACGCATTCCGGTCTATTGCCATCCTACTTTTATTGTACTTATCAAATGGAGCAATATGCTTCGTGAGAGCTCTTCAAATTTCCAAACGGACAAAGTTGGACAGTCTCTCAATGCCGTGTTTTGTTTGTTTAACCGATTATATTAGTGACATAGCTGTGGATGATTCCTAATTAAATGCATTGTTCCGTGTTTGCGATATCCTGCTGTTTAAAATCCCTATCACCGGATTACAAAACGAACTAAGTTCGTGATGTTGACGTTTGAAAGGAAAATCCAGTTTCATTTTTCATGGAAGATTGAATATTAATGGGAATTTAAATACTAGAGTTCGACATCATTATGTATCTTGGTGTTATGGTGTGTGCTATAACTTCCTATCACGCACATCTGGCAGCAGTAAATCAATCAAACGGATAGTTGATCGCGCACAAGCTGGTGGAGATCGTAAACATGGCACGAAGCCATACCCGATGGGTCACATATTTTAGGCAGCAACGCGGCTCATGGTTATATATCGATTTTGATGTTTTCACCAATCCCAGCCAGTCACTGACGATGGTTAAATTAGTTCGATGGATAACTCTTATAACTGCTTCCGGCTCGAGGATGCCCTGTCCGAGAACGCCACCATTACATTGCTTAAGATTGCACGGATCACCGGAAGTGTTGTACGGGAAGAACTCTATCTAGCCAGAACAATGGTCCATTCTAAGTGTTTTATAAACGGACTATATCAATATTTATTCTCTACTTTCTCCAGGGATGATTCCCGTAGTCTGCATTGTTTCTCGCAAAGTTTCTTGCGCGTTGTATCGGCTATCTGTTGTCAAATATGTATTTGTGATCAAAGGTATATTGCAAGTCAGAAACAATATTGTTAAATATCCTACTGCCAATGGCATTTGTTACTCTTTTATATTGTTGCTGTCAAATATTATGAATAATAAGGATGCCTTTAAGCTGGTTTTATCTCCATCCTAGATTACCTGTATAATGGCTGTTGGTTTATCTCTGCCGGATAAAGTGTTTTACATAAAATGAAATATCCCTTTCTCTTTGCGATGAACTGAAAGCTATTGAATATTACTACCATTTGTCAACGAACTATACGTAGCTGCGTCTGTGACCCAGATACGTACTTGAAAAGGTTAATATTGGGTTTGGACAGATCATGCCTATAAGACAACAAAAAATAAGTTACAACGTGTGTACACATATCAGTGTGACGATTATAGCTCTGTAAAGAATAAAGTTTGTTAAGATATAAGAACAACTAGGAACTATTTTAAATTATCCTTGATAATGAGTAAGTGTTATAACAATTTGAGTATATTACGCTGGACCGTAAATGAATAGAAAAACAGACTTATAGAAATCTAGGTTTGCTTTCGTACTTAACAAATATCGAAGGCGCACCTTAATATATCACAACTTAAAAGTTTAATACTGCTTGGCCTATTTACACAAAACAAATTGTAGTTAAAACCTTATGAGCCTTGGGTCGGAAGAGTAAGGTGACATTTGAAGTAGAAACGTTCCGAATTTCTCAAACTAATGTCCGAGATTTTAGCCAGTATAAATAACATTCAGGTTACCATATATTGTCAGAAAACTGAGTACCACAACTCGGTACTCGTCCGGACTTACTCAGAGTTATCGTTTTGTTCGAAGCCGGAAGACGCCTGATTGATCTAGGAACATGTCTGGATATGACAGGATTTAGGGATCATGATATATGTACAAGTTGTTGTGTCTCACTTGGAAAACAAGATTATTACCAATATACTCCTCTCTCTCTCTCTCTCTCTCTCTCTCTCTGTGTACATGTGTACGTGTACGCATGCGTGTGTATGCACTTGCGTGTGTGCGGGGTGGAGTTAGAGCCAGTGCATCCAGAATTTGCTTAGACGCGCGAAATATCATAACATGTTAGACACTGACAGGTAGTGTGAAGTAGTGAGAGGTAGCGTGAGGGTAATGTCAATAAAGGTAGCTCTATGTCTATTGTTAAATATTTGAGTTTGCTAGTTTGGACTGATAAACAAATGCAACACATCTCTCTCTCTCTCTCTCTCTCTCTCTCTCTCTCTCTTTCTCTCTCTCTCTCCCTCTCTCTCTCTCTCTATATATATATATATATATATATATATATATATATATATAGAGAGAGAGAGAGAGAGAGGGGGGGAGATTTCAATATATATCAATATCTAATTTTGGCGTACGTTAAAAAATATGATATATAAATCTTAAATCTTTGTTAATTATTAATGTTCTATTACAAATAAACTGGCTGGTTTGGTTTTGTAAATGGTGAAAATTAATTTATCCATATTACAAAGTGAAACATACTGTATCCCGCTAACATTTACATCAAAGAACAAAGACAAAACAATTATTGATGGGCTGTATTTCTCACAGTCAAGTTCTAAACACAACAAATATAATTGTTTTCTTGCTTTCACAAATTCTTTTCTTTATTTCATTAATTAATTATATATATATATATATATATATATATATATATATATATATATATATATATATATATATATATATATATATATATATATAGAACAATGTGATAAGGATTTCCCAGTCATTAGCCCTTGAGAGGTCGCTCGTCCCATTTATCCTACCATGTGCACAAAAGTGGTCGTAAAACACCAATAATCATCACCAGAGATAAAGGTCTAGTCAGTTCATATTGATGGGAACATCCCCTTAATCATAATGTATGGTGACGACATGGACTTGATGTTGCCCTCATCAACAGGACTATGTCGTTCATCCAATGATGTGAAAGATAATGCCAAGAAATTTTTTATATTATTTATTATATTATATCATATTATATTATTTTTATATATTATATTATATTATATTATATTATATTATATTATATTATATTATTTTTATATTATTTTATATTATATCATATTATATTATCCCATATAATAAAAATGGATTTAATTTTTTTTCAGGATGATATCTTCCCCCGTACCGACTCGTACCACCCTGTAGCCGTGCTGATTCACTAAATATTCCTCGATATCTTGCCGCTTCCTTCTGGTGGCATTGTTATCGCCGAACACGGCATATTCCACGCTGAACACGTCGACGGTGACGTCATCAAGCGGCAGCGTGTACAACACGTCCAGCTCGGCCCCTTCGATGTCCAAAGAGATATAATCGACTTCGGTCACATTTAGAGCTCGTAGGATGGAAAATAAAGGAAAACACTGAACCATCAACGTCTCGGTGGTGTTGGCTTTCTTCACATTAACGCGTTCTCTGTGAGCGGGATCCATATACTGAGAGAGTCCTCCGAGCATTCCCGCCATCTGAAAGGACAAAACAACCGGTTTGGGGATCGGGCTGAGGCAAGCGTTCACCAGGTAAGCGTGTCTCCGTTTGGCGAGCAGCGATTGAAACATCTGCCAGTTCGCCTCGACCAGCAGTCCCGTCCAGTTGCGGGACTTCTCGAAGAAGAGGCTGTTCGACAGCTTCTCCCCGTTCCCTGCTCCGGATTCCACGTAGAAGCCGTTCGCCTTACGGTTGAGCAGACCGTCTACGAAGCGCGACTGGCGGCGTTGCGAGTAGTGCCGCCGTTCCGGATCGCGCAGGTTCCGCTCGCCGATAGATGGCGGCAGCAGCCACCGTTCACGGATGTGCCTCGCCAATCGCGCATCGTCTTGTGAGGCGTCGTGTAGAGCGACCGGCAGCGTCGGTGGCCACCATTCTTCAGCCGAATTATATTCCGGATCTTCTCCTAATGGCAAGAAGCCATAATTTATTTCCATTATAAATTCCTTATACATTAAGAACAACCAATTATGTATAACTGCACATAGTAAAAAAGTGAACAACATCAAAGCCGCACATACGCTGGCTGTGTTCTTTGTGTGCATATTGACCTTGAAATGCAACGAAATCTTTGACCAATTACAAGCACTGCAGAATCAATGACAACAACTCTAATCTCCAACAGGAAAGGGTCTTTATGTTCTCTGGCCCTTGTCGCATAATACTAGTCATGTATTTGTAGTCCTACAGCCCAGTGAATAGCTTTGCTAGACAAGAAACTGGTACGTTCTTAGCTCGAATCCACCTATCGGCAAAGGGCCTTCCACGCGCTGACGAGTGAAGGGCCTGTGAACAAGGGTTGTCCTAGAAGGGGCGCTGTACGAATAATATGTTTTAAAATGGTTGATAATACGTGTATACTACTGCCACCTGCCGGTAGTAACGCACTGTCGAATGTTAGATATGCATGGCATAAACAGAAAAATTACGACTTTGATTGATTTTATTGACTCCAGCGATGTATCATAATCAATGAACATTGACTGCACACGGCCTTTGTATTAAAGTGATGGGAATTAGCCAAAATAGGCTAATCAATAACTTAAGTGGTTTGTGAGTTTCATCGTTAACTATAAATACACGAGCGTGTCCTTGTCAATATTCCCCCATGTTATCACAAACTGGTATAGATTGTGATGGTATTTGTGCGCGTGAGCGCGTGTGTGTTTGTGTTTTCCTTGTACGGTATATAAAGTGCAGGCACATAGGTTAAACGAACGATGATGAGCCAAACAGGACAACAACATAGATAACAAAGAACCGGTGGTAAACATAAATCTTCATATATGAGGATGGTATATTGGCACATGTACAGGTGTGATAGTATTGTATGGCGTCCTGAGTACGCTGATGCAACCTAGAGGAAGAACACCCGAAAACGGAACATATCAAACAAATATTATATATGCATACTGTTCATAAAAAATAAGTACGAATAAATATGTCAAGTATGTAAAGTACTATAAATTATAAGCAATATAAGTACAAGTTCAAGTACTTTGCAAAACAAATCCTAGAACAAGGTACATTTTAAATTTTATAAACATATATGTTATATGTATATTTATAGAATACTTCTGATAAGTGACACTATATCCACTTTAAAGTGATATTTGCTTTCTAAGAAACCACAGTTCGGAATTGGACAACACTCAGAGTGTGAGTGATGACACTGTTTAGATATAGTACTGATGACACTTTGGCCATCTCATCCAGAGGTTACTCTCTACAGACTGTTATAGAGGTCACTCTCTACAGACCGAAGTCCTTAACTGAAGGATAGAAATCTCTCCGAAACATTTAATTCAAGGATTATATCCGATGAGCTGGTGGTGTACATTACAATGTCGTGTTAACTTTATAAGGAACGATTAATATATAATTAAGTCGGGACGTACTACTTTTGGAAAAACTAAAGAAATATAATTCCTTCAGACTGATTATCTGGTTACATCTGGCTGAGTAAAACATGTCTTTATTTTAAAATAATTGTTATTAATAATAAAGAAAACAAAACAATGATACGTTCAATCTCCATCACCCAAATGTTTAGTGATATATATATATATATATATATATATATATATATATATATATTAATATATATATATATATATATATATATATATATATATATATATATATATATATATATATAATATATATATATATATATATATATATATATATATATATATATATATATATATATATATATATCATCGATCGATCATCATTTGTGTGGTAGCCAACAAGTGGAATAATAACAATATTAATTCCTTAGCCATTTCAGAGCATTTTATTTCGTTAAAAGAAGAAAGAAAACTGAAAGAATTACATCTACATTCAGGGATAATTGCAGAATATGTTGCATGACGTCTTGTTTAGCGCTTAATGACGCGGAAGGTCACAAAATATCAGAGAATCGTTCAACCGAAATAAGTACGACTAAATATTAGAGGTAAATAAATACAAGACGAGGAAAAAGAACACACTCTCTCTCTCTCTCTCTCTCTCCTAGACAGGCCCACATCACTGATAGTGATTGAAAAACACCGAACTCGCGTCCTTTATCATCGTGACTTTACGCCAACAGTAATAGATCCCTTATGGAAGCTGCCAATGGCGCATGCTTTCAAACAGCTGGTCGTAGATGAGCATACCTGGCCTTAAATTATATAGCCTAGTGTGGACGTTCATCTGGCACAATGGTTAGAGAACCGCGGGTTCGAATCAGAACCATGGCTGTGGTTGTGGGATTTCTTTCCCTTGGCAAACATTCAACGGCCTCCCAACTGTTACCAGAGCCGAGTTTAAGCGTCTCAGAAAGTATATGCTCCTGTGGCATTTGCAAACAAACAAAGAAATGCGATTTTATCCCAGCTTAGTCAATTACTGGCTTTTCAAAACAAAACACTTTAATGTGCGAGATCGTTAACATTTTCCTTTGTGTGAGTTATTTTGTGGACCGGTCACTTTTGGTGAGTGGACAAAAGCTCACAAGACAATCACTCATAATATCAAGTTCTTATAGCTATTGTTCTTCAGACGCGGGTAGCCATTCAGGCAAAGCTCGTCTCCTCCACAATTGTTTCTGATCATCTCCACATTACCGGGCCCATCTCCTTATATAAGATACGTCGTAACCGAAGGGTCCCGGGTTCGAGCCACCGGATCTGCAACGTTGTCATGTGACTTATTCAGTAAGCCAGAAATGAGAACCTGACAGCACGAGTTGGTTATGTGTCTGTGTAGCGCGTTGTGCCTATCAAGGCAGCATGCGTTGTATGCTCCCTTAGGAGTTGAGGTGAGCGCTGGAATGATACAGGTCTGGGTCATGGATAATAATACTGTAAAACGCATTAGACGAACTATCTAGCTGGATAGGACGCTATATAAATGTCGCCTATTATTATCATTATTATTATTATTATTATCATCATATCATCATCATAATTATTGTCATACGTAATGATAAAATTCAGCTTATGTCTTGTAAGAATTGTTCAACATTTTTGTCGCCTAATAAACTTATAAACTTAACAAATTACAATAATACTATATTTGGTGTGAAATGAGATGTATTCGGTGAAACCAACTAAATCTCTAAATAATTTAATGTTAAATGTTTACTAGTTTACTGTGACATTTTTAATGCGGTGCTGACATATTTGGATATACTAAATAATAAAATAAAAGGCTTTTGTCTTCTTGGATGTTTGTGTCATGTAATCGTCATCTTTACGCCAGGCAGAGCATCAAGATCATCGTGCTGTTGTCCAGCAGCTGCTGATATATGGAACATACTTAATCCAATATGAGATGATGTTATTTCTGGGTTTCTTTCGATTTAAAAACAAAACAATATCAAATGGAATTTACGTCCAATGGAAATCTACATCAGTAATGTTGTTGACAACACTTTAAATCATTAAGAACTAGTTCAATTTATTGAAATTAAATATTCGATAATGATGTTTAAGAAATGTTTGTAGTTTTAACGTATGCAACGAAACAAGGAAAATATTAACGGCCTACAAACCTACTAATACCATTTAACATTATTAGGTAAGTGAAATACCGATAATCATCGACTGGATTATGAAAACATGCACAAAGCAGAGAAGAAATGGAATCCAGTGGACACTAAATACGCAACTTGAAGACCTGGACTTTCCCGACGACCTGGCACTGTTGTCCCACACCCATCAACAGATGCAGGAGAAGACAAGTGAACTGGCAGCCATCTTTTCACGAGTGGTGTTAAATATACATAAACGCAAATGTATGACCATCCTTATGGTGTTTAGTAAAGTCCCATCAAAGCCAAAGAGAGAGAGAGAGAGAGAGGAGAGAGAGAGAGAGAGAGAGAGAGAGCGAGCTAGATGATGATTTGAATGTAGTTGATAAATATAAAAAGAAACTGAACGTGTATTAAAGGAAGACTTCACGGCTAAAAACAAAAGTTGACAATTTCACCTCGGTGATAGCATCATTAAAAGATAACCATTTAATATCTAATGGTCGTGTAGATATATTAAGAGCCAAAATTTCCTGGTTCACCGAATGACTTCACGAAGAGACTTGTTACCGAGAAGACAAAAACGAGTCCAGGAGCATAACTAGCAGAACTGAAGTCCTTTGCCATTATTCTAGAACTTAAATTAATTAATAGTGTTTCTATTAAATAGCTGAAAAATAAGGTATATTTATTACCATCGTCATGAATGGTTATGGTAAATGTAAACTATATTTAGCAGTATTGCTTAATCATGATATTTAATATTAAGTCATATTTGCTTTAAAGACTCAAACAAAGTTTTTAAACTATCTCTAAATTATTAAATTATTAATAATACTGCTATATCATTATGATGTTGTATTCACGTTTCAATAATTCTTACTATCAGTATGTAATATATTGATTAATTGTCTTTATTAAAATTCTGCACCATTATTGTTGGGTTTATTTGAAATTATAATTTTATAGTCGTATTTAAATATAGTAAAAACCACAAGTAAATATATTTAATCTTGATTTTAATATTGATTTATTGAAAAATGAATATCGGCAAAATAGTAATGACCTTGTCTATCAACATTTCAATTATGGCTATTATCTATTTGTAGAATGGTCTATTTAGATCAATGGCATGACATCCAACATTTACTGATGATATGTTTATAACTAATATTGATATTCACATAGAAAATAGAATCGATCATATCAGAACATTAAAATATAATATTAAAATGTAAAACATAAATCTACCAAGTCCTTATAAAAATAATGCATTCAACAACGATTACAAAAGTTTCAAAATAAATATGCTGTCAGTGGACGTAGTGAAGGAGAGCGGGACAGAGCATATGCTGCAACCAAATTGTTGCCAGGTAAATGACTGAAAGTGTATGTATACCTCATCAGTCACATGCGGAATCGTTCGATTCTTGGAGACAGCTCGTCAAGGATTTTCTTTGAGCTCAACGAAGACACCAACGACTTATGGTCTGTTTCCATGTGAACCTGCATCCCACACAGGTAATCTGATAATCTCTCTCGGGACAATGTCGTCGCCAAAACTTCTTTCTCTATCTGAGAATATCTTTGTTCGGCCGCTCTCATTGCCCTTGATGCGTACATTACTGGATGCATGGCTTCTTCATCTCTTTGCAGAAGAACTGCGCTCCTAGCCCATATGATGACGCGTCTGCATACACTGTTGTCTCGCCATTCGGGTCATACAGAGCTAGAATAGATGTATAACCGAGCTCCCTCTTTACCTCTTCAAATGACTTAGCCTGACTCGGTCCCCATGTCCGTTGATTTTTGTTGCTCAGCAAATCTCTCAGTGGTTTCGTGATGGTTGATAACTTCGACAAAAACATTCTCAGTTGATGTGTCGTGCCAAGAAAGCGCCGAATGTTACTCAGGTTGATAGGCTTTACCATCTCCATTATTGCCTGCACTTTTGCTGGATCAGCCTCAATCCCCATAGGCTCAAACCACGTGGCCAAAGTATGAAACACTGAATTTCGCAGTTTCCAAACTTCAACGTCACGCTGTTTTCTTCCAGTCGTTTCAGAACAGCTTTCAATCTTACGTCGTGCTCTGCACTAGAGTTTCAAAAGATGATGATGTCATCCGTCATGTATAGAACACCTGAAAGACCGTCAAACATACTATTCATCTTCTTCTAGAAGTACTCAGGTGCTGACGTGATCCCGAAGGGTAGCAATACCTCCCGAATGGAGTGATGAATGTGGTAAGTTCTTCTGAACTGGGAGATAGAGGTATTTGCAAAAACTCAGAATGGACGTCTAACTTGGTGAACACCTTTGCCCGCTGCCAGTCTGCCTTTGTGTATGGTCGACTGGTGGCAGATCGTGTTTCTCTCTTTGTACTACAGATGCGTACATTCTGTTTCTCTTTCATGTCACCCTCCTCCGGAACACCTTTACTCTTCGCCATCACTACAATGACAGCACACCAATCTGTAGGAATTTCGACCTCTTCTGACTTCCAAAGACATAAATGTCTCCCTTTAACATGGAGTTCCGCACGACAATCTTCCACAACATTTGACTGAGGGTTTCAAGGCTGTTTAGTTGGCCCACGAACAAATGTTTTTTGTTAATTCACATAGTTTCGGTTTTCCTACGTTAGTATTCTTCTGAAATTACTGTCACGACCGTGCCTGTGTCTAACTTGAACTTGACCTTCGTCAAAGTTCTAGTCTCTACTGCCTCAAGGTCAACTTGATCGGCACATTACACTAAAGTGTCCCACCTTTTTGCACTTGAAACAGGCTGAGTCACGGGTTTATGGTGATCTGGCGATTTCCAGCAACGATCACACTTCCTCTTCGTGATTTGTTTACTGTCTTGAACTTTTGTCCATCTTTTCTGATTCCATTGGCTGTGCTTCTTGTTAGGTTTTCTTGCCCATTGTCCTTGGACAACATCAGCATTGCTAGAGTACTTCTTAAAAAGGACTGTTCCTTTTTGACGGGTTCGTTTTGTCAAGCCATGTCCAGAGGCGGAGCAGGGGGTATTGACATGGCCCATGTCAATAGATTGTTTTACTGTCAGAGCACAATCCATTTGTAACTTCAATGATAGTGATGTATTGGTAATCTTTACAACATAACGATCTCGAATCATTACTTCTTCCAGGACGCCATATTCGCAGTGTTCTGCTAAGCAGTACAGAGAAGTGATAAAGCTGTCCACACTTTCACCTCCATCCTGGGAACGTCTATTAAACTTACGGCATTGCGGCGAACTACAAAGTGTCCCTCAAACTTGTTTTTGACAACATCGTAGTCCCTTTTCTCTTTGTCTGTCAATCCAAACCTTATTAAATCATCTGTCTCGTCCACCAATTCATAAATCAATACATTTATTTGCGTTACTTTCTCCCTTTCGTCCGAGGTCAGATGTGAGCCGGAACCCTTCAAATCTGCGAGTCACGGCAAAGCGCGTCTCCGTCGTCTAGTTGGTAGTCCATTGGACTACAGGTCACTACGACCTGAGTTTGAACCTCGGCGGGGAGTTTCATCATCTGCTAACCTTGGAGGTGTTCGGCATACTATGTGCAAAAAT
This sequence comes from Paralvinella palmiformis, assembly GCA_025642065.1. NCBI lineage: Eukaryota > Metazoa > Annelida > Polychaeta > Terebellida > Alvinellidae > Paralvinella > Paralvinella palmiformis. Next base: position 540,135 of record JAODUP010000107.1, read on the forward strand.
CTAAAATAACGTCTACTTCTTCAAATACGGCAACGTTAATGTTGTTGACATTGAGAAGCTTTATCATAATCACAATGAACCAAACTCTGATATTTGTTCAGAATATAAGATTTCATGTGGGGTTTAAATGGTCCTCGTATCACTTTTTTTCTGTTTTAATTAATTTTGTTCAATCATTCCAGAGAATTGGCAGGAAATTAAAGAGGTTCCATGCGAATAAATGCTGAACGACATTGAGGAATAAGAAATGATCTTGACTATCTCCTTGGGTGCAACATTTTTCATTGCAGTGATTCACGATTCTGTCTAACTGAACGCCATTTATGGTGATATTTAACTGGGCTAGGCTAGGCTAGGTCTCATATGGGATGGCCTGATATCTCTGTCTTTTGTTTCGATTTCGAGTCAGATTGTTAGTACAGAACCTCGTTAATAGATTATCTAATTGTTCATTGGCAATTGAAAACAATTGATTCATATCCGAGTGTGACGTATATAAGGTTGTATCATCGGCAAATGACTAAATATTACTCCAATATCATTTACATAAATTAAATAGAGCAGTGGTCCCAGTATGGATCCTTGTTGGACTCGAACAGCTACAGTCAATGATTTGTTTCTATCTATTTCAACAAAATGAAACCTGTTTGACAAATCACTTCTGAAACAGTCAACTCACTCTCACACCTATCCCATATCTGAATAAGTATTTCATGGGCTATGACATCAAGGGCCTTTGGTAGATCACATCGGGTTGCAAGTATATATTCTGGGGATGAATTAGATGCCGCTTCGCCACAGTGGTTGAGTAGATGAATAATGGGATGAATTGTTGAATAATTCGGACGAAACCCATATTAATGCTTATCAATAATATTATTTGTTTTTAAGAACGTCATTAACTGATTATACATCGCTCATTCTGATACCTTTGAAAATGCTGACAGTAGGCTAATTGATATATCAGTTTTCAGAAGTGATTGATTAGAAGATTTAAATGTTGGCACGACTTCGTCTATTTTGATTTTATCTGGAACTCTACTTGTTTGTACTAATTGATTAATGCTATGACCGATCGGGTTAATCGTGTCTGTCATGGTTGCTTTGTTGATATTTTATCCTGTCCAGAACCAGATTTATGTTTTAATGTATTAAGGATGTCGATGATATCTCGTGGCGCCACATATTGGTTGAAAATTAGATTACTTAGTGGTTGAGTCATCAAAGAAGAAAAACATTTACTTTACGGAGGCACGTTATGACTCGTGCCAGTGTCTAAGCTGGCTAAGAATATATTGAAGTTTTTAGCTATTCTTTTCTTTCTTGGTCAAAAAACCTGAATATTGTTTTCGAGGATTTATTGTCAAATTTTCTTATAGTTTGCTTTAATACCCACCAATATTTTTACTGTCGTGTTTATTTTTTTCAACGATTTTTCTGTAATATAAAACTCTCATTTTCCGCTTTAATGTATTAAAAGTGTTAGTGAAGGTTTTTATATTTTGGTGTGTTTTCATAAGTAGGCTTGTTTAGTTTTTTGGAGCGGATAGCTTAACTTCTCGTTCTCAACATTTCTACATATCTAATCTGGTACACTATGATACCGAACAGATAAGGCAAATATTAGCACTATAGATAATCAATAGATTAAAAGGTAGCTCAGTCTGTTAGACAGCTGGTTGATGTATCGCCATTTTAACTATTGCAGCTGGTGCCATAAAGTAAGTAACTCATGTTTGGGAGGCTTCACGGTAGAATTACATGAGTTTTTGTCTAACGGGCAAAACATGGATCCGTAAATGTTTACGTTGGTAACTATTACTCATTTCTAGCGATTTGTTTACACTTATCGAATTAACGACGTGAAAATTGCTTCAAATTACAGATATGTGCTCGACTTGATTTTTGTTGATTTCCAAGATTTATTCCTGTAGTGATACAAAATGGCTGATGCGAAGTTACTTCTAACATCATTAACACTGTTTCTGATGCTGGTAGTGCTTGCACTTGAATTCAGCGATTACGCCCGTCCACCGAAGACGGGAAATATACTTTATTCAGCACCAACCGGATTCGATCCATCGGAGGAAAACATGTCATGTTCTGATGGCATTGATTCACTTGAGGAGTGGAGGCTTCCATTAACTCCAGATTGGCTTCAGGATTTGGCTCAAGATGACCCGGAACTGGTGCGGCACGTGTGCGCCGAGTGGCTGTTGCCGCCATCTACTGGCGAGCGCCGCTTGCTGCAGCCCGAACGGGAACATTACTCACAGAGAGGACAATCAGAATTTGTGGACGAGTTGCTGAACCATAAAACTAACGGCTTCTTCGTCGAAGGTGGCGCCTTCAACGGAGAAGAGCTGTCGAACAGTCTATTCTTTGAGAAGTCGCGAAACTGGACCGGGCTGTTGGTGGAACCGAACCCTTCCAGCTTTCTTTCGTTGCTGGAGAAGAGGAGGCGGGCCTACATGGTCAACGCCTGTCTCAGTCCGAATACTAAGCCGGCGATTTTGCCCTTTCATCTTGTCCGAAATTATCGGGGGATTATCCGACTACATGGAACAGACCCACAAGGTACGAATTGAGCAAGAGTCGAATGAAGCCGTTCCTATAGTGAATGTCCAGTGTTTTCCGCTTTATTCTATCTTAAAGGCTATAGGTGTCACTCACATCGACTATTTCTCGTTGGACGTAGAAGGGGCCGAGTTGGAGATATTGTTTACACTGCCACTCAATCAAATTACCGTCGATGTGTTCAGTATTGAGTATGTAGTTACCAACAACCAGCAAGCTTCAGACAGGAAATTGGAGATTATCAAGAAGTATTTGGTGGACTCTCATGGCTACAGGATCGTGCAGATCGGAGAAGGAGAAGATGTGATCCTAAAGAAGTTTTGAGGGCTTTCATCGTCCATTATAAACGAACGTTATTTTACTAATAAAAGATCATGTGAGAAATTAGCTTTGACTAAATACAATCGATTCTTGATCGATGGATGGATAGATGAATGAATTTTGTTTGATGACACAGCGGCACAATTTAGGTCATAGAGTGTCATAGAACGATATATTTGATAGAAAGATATATATATATATATATATATATATATATATATATATATATATATATATATATTTTTGTTGTTGTAATTTTTAAAATACTGGTAACAGTAAATAATAATACAGTAGCTTAAATACTACATATATTCAATGTGATGCTGTTCTAAGCAAAGTGATGTCATTCATATCAGGCAATATTAAATGCCAGCAAGTTGACTATGTAAATACAATTAGTACAAACCCAAACATTCTTTCATTGTTATATATAATAATAATATCTTTTGTAGTGGGCCCCATTTAAATAATTGTACCAGGATACTTTAAAGTTTGTATAATTAAAATAGTAAATTAATTATGACATTTACAAGTTTACTTTTACTTCTGCTCAAGTAGTTTTGAAGAGGCTTACTTCTACTCAAGTAAAAAAATTAAAGTAGTTCAGTCAACCCTGTATATATATATATATATATATATATATATATATATATATATTATATGCCGGGCAACACATCACCCTGTATGGGATAACTAATCCGCTTTTCATATATGTCAAATGTGACACGCCCACAGGGAAGTGGTTTGTATATAGTCTACGTATAGTAATTTATGACAACATAGCCCGCAGTAAATTCGTGCGTGGGACCGATGTGGGTAATTTGACGAATGTTTGTTGTGTAAACCTAAGTAAGGTAGTTCAATATATATATTGCGTATACCCAACCACTTCACACTGTAAGTTGTGATGATTTATGTTGATTGGTATTTAATACCTCGTCATCCTTCCTGACGAGACAACGTAATTCTAAACAGAGTCAAATAGAGATCTGTTCGTGGGATCATCCAGTCTGTTATCCTCACATAATAATATATCAATGGGCGTTTATTCGACTCTCCATGTTTACAAGTGATGAAAGTCCGATAAGATGTCGCTAACAAAGAGATTTACTGACTGGAAGAGGTTTTGTCGGGATAATCGGCATGTGGGATACTTCAAGAAAAAGTTAACTATACCTTCGTGTCTGTGGTTGCAAGATGGACATCAGATAGACCTGGACTTATTGACGATTTTTCGGACGTCTATGGATCCGGTTGATATATGTAGGATTTGTCTAGTTATTCAAACCCAGAATAAAGCTGATGTTAGCATCTCGGCTGTCGAATTGTTCGATGTATAGGTTTCTTTTGCACCATATAAAAGTATTGTTGAATGTAAACTGTGGTGTCAAAGTAGTTATAATTGTGTAATTGATTCAGACAGATTTACCAAAACACAAGCGTCACGAACCATTTTATCTAATGTTGTTAACTGAACAGTTGGGTCATTTTGGATTAAAGTTATAGGTATTGTACTTTGTAATATTGTGTACCTTTGTCTAACAACACCAATAACCTCAACCTCAATCGTATAACAGTCATTATATATTGTTGAAATGTACAGAGTGAACATGTTGTTTTTATGTTAGATAATACAAATCTATAACTTGTATAAGCATAAATGAGACTATCATAAGATGGCAGCCCTGTATATAGTTTAACCTTGTCATCAATGTCAATAAAGGTTGTTTCGTTTATGGTTAAATCATTAATTAAAATCCTTTGTGCTTCACATTATGACCGAAGCGTCTGGCACTAATGTGTACTAGGGGTCAATAACTGTCGGCTTAGGCCCGTTACAGCAACACATGTATGGCCCATGATGTCGTTAATAATGAATTATTTGGCATTTGTTGTACACGAAACATGAACCTGTCCTAGCTCTCAGTGTACCATGCCAGTATATATAGGGATAGTCCGACTCCCAACATGGCGGCAACAACAACTATTACGTGATTTTATGACGTCATCGCAAAACCTCAATAAGTCAGAGAGATTAAGCGGATAGGGGCTTTAATTTAGATCCCACCACACCTAACTGTATATACTCGGGGAGGCTCAATTACGCGTGAATGAATGTTCACATAGTGATGAACGGAAACATACGAGGTTTAACTGTTACGTTTGAGTAAATCATAGTATTTACCTAGGATTGAGACGATATTTCGTTCTAGTCCAGTAATAATCCACTGTGCAGTATTGCTACTTTATTTTTTTAGCTAATTTACTTCACTGGTTCCATATTTGGGTAGTGTCCAACTTATCACGTGTTCAACAAAGTGTTATGTTTCTTTACGCACAGAGGGCATATAAAGGCCCTAATGGGGGGGGGGAGAAAGAAAGAGCGAGAGACCCAAATGTGTACAAATATTTAGTTAAATTTGCCGTTTTAGCATATAATTATTTTAGATAAACGTCTTTTAATTAACATCATTTAGGTGTCAATATTCGTTCTAAATATTTCTACACACCTGATTTGGTACACTTTGATATGGAACGACTAACATGTTGATATGCTACGATGACTCTATTTGGTTTAATATGGTAACATTCATACTAACATTCTCGGTTAAGCATATCAAAGGTGACTGATTCAAATTGGATTATTAGCAGATCTGCCTGAATACGATTTGCCCATCTGCCCTATGCTATTGAAACACAATACTTAAGTAAAAAAATACCCGATACTTTTGGTTTTATGGTGATGTTGATGATGATTGATGCTTTAAGGCCACTTTTGTGCACACGACATGCTAACTGGGCGGAGCGTCCGCCAAAGGTAATGAGACGAAATAATCTTCATGTATGCCCACGCCGAGATTCGAACACGGGAGGTGGTGATCTGTGGTCCAACACGCTACCGCTAGACCACGGAGCCGCCCTCTTGGTTTCATGAGAGAATACATGAAAATCTTTGACTTTCATTGCATATTCATTAGTTGAAGTTGTTCCATATACATAGACTTACACTAAGTGTTTGACACTCATCTCGAGTTACCGTCCTGCTGGTGATTGTGGACTTGATAGAGCTTATAATAATAATAATAATAATAATAATAATAATTAATAATAAAGCGATGTAATTGGAAACGGCACAAACTTAAAATCAACCACGAACGAGCCTTAAGTACATTAGCGTGACTGTAATAACAATCTCTTATAATATTTACCACCGTTTAGAATTAGTGAACACGAATATTAGAAATATAAATAATCAATATAACAAACAGCAGCCCATTCTGGTGTTAGCCGCCAGTTTATGATAACTGGTTCTTGTATCGCGACATTGACATATAAACAGCTGGTGCCAAGCAGTTTAAATAAAAAGTCAATATTTCGAGTCGGCGAGTTGTCACATCCATTTTCCCACAAATTGCTGTAAAATGGCTGTGACTAGGTTACTTCTAACATCATTAACGCTGTTTGTTGCGCTCTTAGTGCTTGCATTTGAATTTAGTGATTACGCCCGTCCACCACGGACGAGATTCAGTTCATTGAAGGGAAATATGTCATGTCATGGTGTCATCAGGTCGCCGGAGGAGTGGAGGCCTCCATTGACTCCAGATTGGCTTCAGGATTTGGCTCAAGATGTCCCGGAATTGGTGCGGCACGTGTGTGATGAGTGGGTGTTGCCGCCATCTACTGGCGAGCGCCGCTTGCTGCAGCCCGAACGGGAACATTACTCACAGAGAGGACAATCAGAATTTGTGGACGAGTTGCTGAACCATAAAACTAACGGCTTCTTCGTCGAAAGTGGCGCCTTCGACGGAGAAGAGCTGTCGAACAGTCTATTCTTTGAGAAGTCGCGAAACTGGACCGGGCTGTTGGTGGAACCGAACCCTTCCAGCTTTCTTTCGTTGCTGGAGAAGAGGAGGCGGGCCTACATGGTCAACGCCTGTCTCAGTCCAAAGACGAAGTCTTTGGTTACGCCTTTCACCATGTCCGAACTGATCGGGGGATTATCCGACTACATGGAACAGACCCACAAGGTACGAATTGAGCAAGAGTCGAATGAAGCCGTTCCTATAGTGAATGTCCAGTGTTTTCCGCTTTATTCTATCTTAAAGGCTATAGGTGTCACTCACATCGACTATTTCTCGTTGGACGTAGAAGGGGCCGAGTTGGAGATATTGTTTACACTGCCACTCGATCAAATTACCGTCGATGTGTTCAGTATTGAGTATGTAGTTACCAACAACCAGCAAGCTTCAGACAGGAAATTGGAGATTATCAAGAAGTATTTGGTGGACTCTCATGGCTACAGGATCGTGCAGATCGGAGAAGGAGAAGATGTGATCCTGAAGAAGTTTTGAGGGCTTTCATCGTCCATTATAAACGAACGTTATTTTACTAATAAGAGATCATGTGAGAAATTAGCTTTGACTAAATACGATCGATTTGTTCTCATCTATATATTTGATCGATCACTCTATATATATATATATAATATATATATATATATATATATATATATATATATATATATTATACATACATATATAATTTTGTTGTTGTAATATTTTATACTGCAAACGGTAAATGATAATTGGGTATATGAAGTACTACATATATTCAATGTGATTATGTTTAACCAGCATGATGTGATTCATATCAGGCAATATTAAATGCCAGAATGTTGACCGTAGCAACTAGCTTCCACTGAGCCCACATCAATTACACATATGCTAATGCGTCAGTAGTTTATTCACATCTAAAATCTAAACCACACACACACACACACACACACACACACACACACATACACACACAAACATTTGCTACATGCGGTCTATCTAAACAACGCTCTTTTTATTACAACATTCTTTCACTGTTACATATAATAATAATGTCCTTTGTATTGTGCCCCATTGAATAAAACGACTTGCATAAAACGACATTTACATATTTCATGGCATATAATAGGAGAGGAGTAATACAGATTCTCCGAACACACAAAATTATAAAGCACCCATCGCAATAACTGTCCGTATTCATAGGTTCAAAACTCGAAGCATAGCAACTTCAACGTTGCTTTTCCCTCTGGACCGAGCAGTCAGTGCTGTTTTATTAGGCCGCTATGACTTCCGGTAGGTGAAAAAAGCAACGTTGAAGCGGCTGAATACACCACTGACTGCTCGGTCTAGTTTTCTTTCAGGTCAATGGTGGTGTTTGATTGGGCCGCCATGACTAAACAGCTCTGACTTCCGGTAGGGGGAAAGGCAACGTTGAAGTTGCTACGCTTCGAATTTTGAACCTATGAATACGGACAGTTATTGTGACGTGTGCTTTATAATTTTCAATATATATGTGAGTCAAAATATTTCTTTTGTCGTCTGTTCATAATCCATCAAATGAAACAAAATGATTGTTATTATAATTGGGATTTATGAATGGAAAATAATTAGACCTGAGATTGGACAGCAAAGTAATTGAAACTTATCGGTTGATATAACTATGATTGGTATTTGTGTCAGGTACAACCCTGTGTCTTGAGCTAGTCACAAACAATGAGAGACCATTGTGTCTGGTGTACATACACGTACTGGCAAAGGTGTTGTTGTCCATTAATGCTAGAGGGCCATGCCCCAAATTTACATACATTACATCTTGCATTTTAGTATTGCTCGAACAGAAAGCATATATTCTTATATGAATGTAATCTCACTCCTAATCAGTATCCCGAGTAAGCTTCTTATTTAGATAAAAACACAACATTCTTTCAACATCTCATCTAATCACCATCTTGATAACAGTCAACTACTTCATCATCCATATTGCGGTTATCATCCTTTCTCAGGGCATCAAGATAATTCTGAAACTTGTCTTTACGACTGAGTAATGTCTTTACCTCAACCTGTACATGAATATCAGATGTCACTCACACTGGGTCTGACAGGTTAACATGGTGACCAGTGTTGATACAGCTAACATGGTAGCAGACGTCCCCATGGCCAGCCCCACCAACCTTGGGGAGCTGCTGCACATGTGGCCACTACACCACTTCCAATGGTTCTTGGTGCCCCAGCAATACCCTACCAGAACATAAGATATGCCTAAAAAGAGTTATGAATACCCAACTCTGACTACTCAGATGTCACTCATATTCCACGCGTTTCAATACTTCAGATGGACAGATGTAATGTATGTCATGACCGTTTTGATCCGATCCAGTACCTAATGGAATGCCCCGAACTACTGAATATTAGCCTAAATGTTACACACAAATTACTCCCGGTTCATCATTCCCTCCCCGCAGAAAAGAAAGCTATATATATATATATATATATATATATATATATATATATATATATATATATATATATATATATATATATATATATAGACGTTCAGCCATCATCCACAACAGCTACACACACAAATATGACTGGTTCTCACTGAAAGGCTTCTAATGTCAAAAGAAATAAAATTAAATACATATAACATTAAACTGAACAGCAATGTATGAATAGATGTCTTCGTGATAACTGTGAAATGTTTGACTATGATTGAGAATTTGGAAAATTACTAATTTCTAGTGAAACATAGTCAAATCTAAATGATTTAATTATCACAAATATTTTGAACAAATGGGACCAATGTCGGTAATTTGACGAATGTTTGTTGTGTAAACATAAGTAAGAAAATTCAATGTGAATTTAATATCAAATGATAATCAAATGAAATTATTCTTAGTTCAATAAATGTCTTCATGTGTTGTTTCGATGTTTGAAGAAATTGCAGTTATAAACGAAAATTAATACAACCCAGTTAGTGTGATTACTTGTGTGAGTAATGTAGCATGAGATATTAAAAATAGTTTTCGTATTCTAGTAATATCTTCGCATTTGTTTGGTTACAGCTGCAAAAGTCTATTATTGCCTTTGGTTGAAAATTGTAGCTAACAATATCCGCGGTTTCTTTCCTAAAATATCGCGTTTCAGTGACACACAGGTGGAGAGAAAGTCGTATTCAGTATCACTAGTTGTTCTCAAATCAGAATGAAAAGTTAGACCATTTATAGGCTCTCGGCGCGTCAATCAGTATAACAGTTTAAAGAACATATGACAATCTTGTTGTTGTGTACACTACCTACATATGGAAGCAGTGAAGTGACAAGTAGAAATACTGCACAATGGATTATTACAGGACTAGAACTATATATTTCCTCAATGCTGAGTAAATACTATGATTTACTAAAACACAAAAGATAATCCTCATATATTTCCGTTCATCGCTTCCTGAAAGCTCATCCACGCCTAATTTAGCGCCCCTAAGTATATACAGTTATGTGTGGTGGGATCTAAATTAAAGCGCCTATCCGCTTGAACTATTTGACCTATAGTCGGGAACAGCGGATTTCAGGCAGATCTCCGATACTGCGAATGACACGTCGGGATTATAATAGCTATACATCCAAAAAAATTATATATTAGTGTAACCTAATTATTCATGATATGGGGAAAAAACTCATGGAGATGCCTGCCGGAGTAACAAACGACTCCAGGGATATAAATCCATCACGCAGCATTGTATGAATTAATAAGTCGTTTCGCCAGACCACATAAGAGGACAACAATATAGATTCTACATTATACATAGCAAAGCTAATAGACTTAAACATGTTGTAATAACAACACAACTTTTTTACATTGGTGTAAATAAGGAATCTGGATCGAAACAGGTCTGATATCTGGCACGGGCCTTTAAATACTATGATTTACCTAACAGCTAATCCATCAAATATAATGTATTATAGTCTGTGAATTTTAGCAGACACTACTTAACAATAAACAGTTTTCGAAACAAACGTTACAGGTTCTTTAGATAAGAAAAATAAGTAGTTGACTTAAATAAATATTTTCCAGCGTATGTTTCAAATCTATTATCCACACAACCCTGAGGTTGTCTCTAGTTGGTATTCATGACATTATAAATTACAGACTTGATACTGTTAAGGGTGACATTTTTTCAATATAATTCTCAGTCGTTCTCTAAAATGTACACCTTTTAAAGCTGATTATCTCTAATACTTGAACCAATAGCCATTTTACACCATCAGCGCTGCTATCGCTGGATCAGCTCTGTCAGGATCCATCTCTGACGAGTCGATTTCCTGATCATAACGTTCGCAATCAGCAAATATCATTTTTGAAACTACGTCGCGATACCTGTGGGATGTTCAGTGTGGGCGTCTTCGTACCCATTAAATGTTGCGCGACACCAAGTTGTGTGACAAGAATTGACTCACTCTGACATCTAGTGAATTAAATATTAAACGCTTCAATCAGAAAGAGACTAAAATCTATAAAATCTTGTTCGGGGAGTGTGTTTTTGTGTGTATGTGTGCGTGTTTGTATGTATGTGTGTGTGTATTGGGGGGGGGGGCTATCACTAGCCACTAACAAAAGAAGATAATCCATGCAATGCCTATTTTTGGCAGATAATATTTACAATAAAATAGCTTCCAGGTAATGTTTGTATGTATACCTTACCGAGCTTACAGAACTTTAATTTTATCTTATTTTATTAGATCTTCTACTGTTAACTCGTCAGAAGACTATTACATAAAGTATTCCAAATGTCCAGGAGAATATATTCAAAACCATCTATAATAATAATAATAATAATAATAATAATAATAATAATAATAATTATTATAACAATAATAATAATAATAATAATAATAATAATAATAGTAAGCTTCTATAGCGCTTATATCCTCTATAACGCCAATCTCAGTGGCATACCTAGTACAGGGATTAGGCAATCTCATAGTCAAGCTACAATGCAGAATTCATCAACAAATCCATCGGTGTCCCGCCACTTAAGACTTATGATAATGGTATCCGTAGGGTATCAGTCGTGTATAAACGATACGTCCTCATCGATGAGAAACTCCTCACCAACAACAGTTCTGACATTTAAATCATCACATATTATGAGATTACAATCTTTACATACTGCGACTATTTCTGTTGGTCCGTTTTTCTCGGGTTCCACCTCATAGAATGTGGAACCTTCACACAGAATGTACAAACAGTCAATAATTAGATCACATATTAAACCAGAAGATACCGTTGATCCAGGCTTAGACCAATTACAAGATCTCTCTTTTTAGTACAATTGAGACTGTTTCAAATATTATTCTTTAAAAATACAACTATTTTATCATGGTAACCACCTCCTTGTCTGGATCTGAATCTTCCATCAACATAAAAAGGTAGTGTAATCGAGAAGGAAATCAGAAAATCGCTATCTAAACAAGTTCAAGTTTCAGATAAAATAATCAAGTGAAATTTATTTAGATATTTCTTGAGATCAAAGTCTGCATTAAGAGTATTAAAGTCATTAATATACCATGACTCCAGTGTAAATGTTTGAGTCACATCAGCCAGACGCTGTTATGCCGGGCTTCAGCCAACCTCTCATTGAGAAATAATTTCATTTTGTTCAATTATCGTGTACTCGTTGCCCGTCTGTAACTAGACTGTCATAGCGCACCGATACACGCTTAACTCGCTGTCGAGCTTCTCGTAGTTTGGGATACAGCAGTTTCCTTTTAGGTTGATACTAGACTATTACCAAACAATCCCTCCGATGATCTCCAGCTTTCACAAACTCTTCGGATGTTCTCTTCCAGTTCAGGATCCTCGCAACAATGAGCCGTCAATTTCCAGGAGCTTTAGCACCGATGCGATGGACATCTTCTATCACCAGATTATCAGGATCAACCACGTCGCTGTGTCCAACTTCTTCTTTAGAAACTCGCGTACATCCTGTTCATGTTTCAGCCAAGCGTTATTCTCTCCTTCTGGTATTCTATAGATAATTAAATGCTCCCTCCTGGACTAATCTTCCTGTTCGCAAGTTTAGGTTTAGCCTAACTTCAGTGTCATTTCTCAGCTTGGCCATGGTGTCTGCCAAGCTTTCCTGTGTTTGGTTTCCTCCGTAATTCTATCATAGAATACCTCAATGACATTATTCAGCTTGGTCATGGTGTCTGCCAGGCTTCCATGTCTATTGGTCTCCTCCGTAAGTCTGTCACACATTACCTCAATCCCATTTTTAGCTTGGCCATGGTATCTGCCAAGCTGGTCTGTGCTTTGGTCTCCTCCGTAAGACGACGATACAACACCCCAATAGCAACAACGCAGTTATCCAATTTCGATTCGACTGATTCTAAATATTCCTCAAGCTTTACACTTTTCTTCTGCGATTAAGTGTAACGTCCTGTCAAAGTCCATAGTTCATAGAGTTCAACATTCGAGTTGTTTCTCAATTTTCGTCGCAATCCTATTCACCATCAGCGTCATCTTTGGTGTACACTCTTTACAGCATGGGATTGCTAGCCTTTGTTCTGAAATTGGAGCGTTCTATATTTTGGACCAAGATCTATGTTTCACCAGCGACATTTCTGGCAAATAAATTCGCTAACAGACACCCCAAATAAACTTCATTGAACGAGTTAATAACAAAATAAATTACAGTTGAAGGAACAGTTCCTGATCAGAAAATATATATGAACTGCGTAATCCTAATAAAAAAACACACAAATATATCGGTAATTTTCGCAAACTATACATGCAATCATAGATATAATTAAATAGTCCGTATTATTTGAGAGTAGCCTTTACGTCCTCCTCAAATTTCATAATGCAAAGCTGTATGGATGAAAACCACGTGTTCTGATGTCAACAAACGTCAGGATAACGTAACCGTCTCCAGATTGTAGATGCTTCCTGTTAAAAGAGGACAAAACTATCTTCATAAGGGTTATCATTAGACAGTTTTCTTCAGCCGTTTTAATAACGGATCAGGTTATTTGGCCAATTATCATAAATACCCTTTCATTTCGAAATTATGCTTGGCTGACCCTTATTTACATTTTTATAACTGGATTATATAACAGAACAGCTTATGGTCAGTGACGTCAGATTTCAGGCGCATCCGGTCTGTGTCTAGGTGTAAAATGGCTGCGCCCAGAGACGATTTATAGGTGATGGGCAAACATCCTGGACTAGATAATTTACTATGTAGTTGATTGTGCTCATATTTTGATATGATTCATGATTTTTGTGAACATATTTGATCAGTTCCTAAAATTTGAAATGAAAGTGAATTGCTTCTTTAAGTATCATTCTTCGATATTTCTCAAGGGAATTAATATTTTTAACACAATCAATATGTATGTATGTATGTATGTGTGTGTGTATGTATGTATGTATGTATGTATGTATGTATGTATGTATGTATGTATTTATGTATGTATGTATGTATGTATGTATGTATGTATGTATGTATGTATGTATGTATGTATTTATGTATGTATGTATGTGTGTATGTATGTATGTATGTATGTATGTATGTATGTTCAAATGTATGTATGAATGTATGTATGTATATATAAATGTATGCGTGTATGTCATGATTATATAACAGGTTCTGTGCTGCCATCTGTGATATATTCGTAGAATTACTAAGAAGTCTACCTTTAGTTGAAACTATTGCACAATCATTATCTGTTCCTTAGCGTTGTCGACTGGCGGTATGTCCCTGGCTAGTTTTATGTTCCTGACAAGTGGCATGTTCCTGATGGCTTGTATATTCCTGACGGGTGGTATGTTACTGACTATTAAAATATCTGAGAATGACCATATATTCTTAACTACTGGTATGCTAATTACCAGTGGTAAATTCTTGACTTACCTGTTGTTTCTAGCTAACAGTATGTACCTGACTAACAATACGTTCCTGGCTGTTTTTGATTAGCCGTATGTTACTCGACTAGTGGTATGTAGTTGACTAGTGATATATTCTTGACTAGTAGTGGTACGTAACCGAGTAGTCATATGTTCCTAAATAGTGATATACTTCTGAAAAAGAGGCGTCTCCTTGGTCTAACCAGTACCGCGTTGGATTACATATCACTACCATCTGAGTTCGAATCTCGGCGTGAGCATATCTGACGGGTGTTTCATCTCTGACTTCGCTTCATTACTTTGCGGGTCGCTCGGCCCATTTGGCCTACCAAGTGCACAAAGGTGTCCATAAAATATCAATCATCATCATCATCATGTCACTGACAAGCGATGGACACCCGACCAGTGGTGTATTCCTGACTAATGGTATGTTGTTGACTACTAGTAGCTTCCACAGCCTTCAACGTTACAGTACGCGGAATGTGAGCGATAATCGGGGCTGGCATGAAGAAAACAGAAATAGAGACAATAACAAAATCCGGAATCCGCCTTGGTCAATTTACCAAATCGGCGACGCTGCAATTGCAGAATCCGGAAGGAAAAAAAGGTCAAATATTCTCAAGCCAAACATATTGGATTACCTGACTCTGCTATCGCCGCCGTAGTTCGGACGTACAGCTGTAAACGTGACCGTATACGTACCGAACCGTAAAAGCGTCCCGCGCGCGATACCAGCTGTGCCAATCGCCGATATCGGTAGGTAAGCCTGACCAAAAGCGTGTTTGTTTACGAAGCGGTTTGATTAATGACAGCAACATCGCTAATGCAACACGATAGATCAACGCTGAATCGTCGAATTGGACTTTTTTCAAAGTATAGATTCAGATTTCGTCTGATGGTTGTCGCCGTAAACATCGTCTGTTACCGGAAAGTTCATTTATCAGGCTTCTAGAATCCGGCCCCCCTTTGGGAGAAAATATTTCGCGAATATTAATGAATATTTTCCATTAAAGGTAGCAACATCCTGAGAAAACTGTACGCAATAGCTTAGCAATTCATCGAATCGTCTTTATATTTCCTTCTTTTATAGAGATTATGAACGAAAGTGTTTCGTAAAAGGCAAAAGCATGTTTATGTGATTGCTTACACAGATAAATAATAAGTATTATTTAAATCTCTTATAGGGGTTTTACAGACATATTATTTGGGGTATTATTCTATTACATATTATTTGTACCTTTGAATGGCTGCTGCTAGTAAGGTGCTGCTTATTAAATATACATTTTATTATTATTATTATTATTATTATTATTATTATTATTATTATTTTTAATATGTGACATTTATATAGCGCCCCATTCAGCTAGATAGCTGCTCTAATGCACTTTACAGTATTATTATCCCTGACTCAAACCTGTTCCAATCCAACACACACATCCTGCCATTATAGGCGCAAAGCGCTACTCAAAAACATATCCATCACGTCCTGTCATTATTATTATTATTATTATTATTATTATTATTATTATTATTACTGACATTTTATTTTAAGGAAAACCCCCAGTATTCGGGTAAAAGGCCGCACAACAACAATAACAACAACAAGAACAACAACATTAAAAAGCCAATTAAATAGGACACAAAACATCAAGCATAGGGTCAGACTTCATTAATGGAAATTCACGATTTGATTTATTTCGACCGGCCCTGGTCCCGTTCGGTTAGGCCCAAACCCAATTCTATTCGACTCAATCCGGAGCGACGTTTGCGTGAACTGCTCCAAGACGCATTAAGCCGTAAGCCGCAGTACGTTTATGGCGATGTCTCGTTTATAGCGCGATCTCGCTCCAGAACGCGGTCGACTCGCGCGCTATACGGCACAGACGAACGACTGCGCCGAAATTGAAATCCCGAATCAATGAAAATGTGAATCATCAGCGAGTGGTTTATTATTAGAGCAAACAATTGCGCGTCACTAACCCAAACAAACTGATAACAGCTGTAATCGAACGCCAAACACCGGAAAACAATTTGTTTGTTGATATAAAAGGCGGTTTACTGTAGCCAAATTTCACTTAGGAGTTGCTATTGGCAACACGAACGCAAATCGTACGCTTTGTGGCGGGAATTTGGCGCTTTCTTATTTTTTACGTAATATCCAGCCCTACTCGAGGTTATACAGTTATAACAAATTATATTTTGATTTTAATTAAAGAGATTAAAATTATTCAGCTCTTCGCAGTGACGTTTGTATATCTGATTAAAGTACATTATGATTGCATATTGTGTGGTGCGTGGTGCGTAGGTGTGTGCGTGTCCGGGTGTGATTGATTGATTGATTGATTGAGTGAGTGAGTGAGTGAGTGAGTGAGTGAGTGAGTGGTGGTGAGTGAGTGAGTGAGTGAGTGAGTGAGTGAGTGAGTGAGTGGCTTAATAACCCAACGAAATGAAAACGTCCGGTTGTAGTCGCTTCTCACGACGTGCCTAACGTAGAACCTGGTATAGTATAATAATATATATATATATATATATATATATATATATATAGGAAGTTTGTTTTTAATTTAAAATATTCTATATAATTTAAAATATATAAAACGAAATAAAATAAACGACCCACGAACCGTAACACGCCTCGCTTCACACCGCCGCCAGCAAACGGGGGAAGTACCTAAAAATGACGTAAGAGTAGATTCCCCATTTTGGGGGGGGGGGTGCACATCAATACCCCTAGCCGTTATTACTCTGTTATGGTCGTCCATCAGGTGCCGACATGGCATGGCTTCATCTAAAGCTGTTGCCTCTCGTCTCTCGGTTGCTACGTCATCGTCCAGTCGTCGTTCACGTCTAGTCTAGACTAGTAGAAGGTAGCGAGTTAAATACGGACGGACACTAGGTAGGTCGGACCGGGAGCAGGCTCGAGTGGGGTGAGTGATTATTTCAGGAGGACCGGGTTATAATAAGTGCATCTCCTTATCGTTTTGTCTCGTACAAGGTCTTTTGAATCGGATAATGGATCCGATATATTTTTATATTGTCTCATTGTTGTGCGTTGTTAAACGAGCGATTTACCTTCGTTTCAAAATTTTCAATATAACACAAATATGGTCACATGAATTATAACTGACGTCAAAATGCGAAAACTATCGTCCAGTTCAAATTGTGGGTTATTTAGCTATAATTCGTCTGCGGGCGCCGCCATTTTGAAGCCAAACACAGACCGGATGCTCCTAAAATCTGACGTACAAAAAAAAATAATCAGTTAAATAGATAAGTAACTGTTAAATAATATATTAATAAAAACAGTAATTTTATTAAGAGCTAGAGACACGCGGAAATCCAGATGCCAATCGCGTGCTAGATAAGGCATCCTCATAAATATTCGGTCCCGTCCGTCTTCACTCGGTAAGTTTCGCGGACAGAGTTGTGTACTGAGGTCATCAACATGTGTGTGTGTGTGTGTGTGTGTGTATTTGGGTAGAATTTTGCTCGATCGTGCGTGAAACGTCACTACTCTCACTTTGTGCACATGGTAGGCTAAATGGGCCGAGCGACCTCCGAAAGTAATCAAGCGAAGTCAAAGATGAAACACCCTTCAGATATGTCCACGCCGAGATTCGAACACGGGTGATAGTGATCTGTGGTCCAACACGATACCGCTAGACCACGGAGGCGCCCTGAAATTCCCGATGAGGATTGTTTTATAACCGTCTACAGGAAATGTAGATTTATGTAAATGAACCGACAACGGCGTTAGTTAGTAGTAGTAAGGTTGAGTTGGGGGGCGGGTGTATGGTCAAGGGAATGGCTAGGCCAGAGCATCTCTGACCTGACTTGATCGGGATGGAGGGGTGCCTCCTTGGTCTAATGGTAGCTTGCTGGATCACAGGTCACTACCATCCGTGTTCGAATCTCGGCGTGAGCATATCTGAAGGGTGTTTCATCTTTGACTTCGCTTGATTACCTTTGGAGGTCGCTCAGCCCATTTAGCCTACCATGTGCACAAAAGTGGCCGTAAAACACCAATCATCATCATCATCATCATATATTATATATATATATATATATATATATATATATATATATATATATATATATATATGAATTGTAGCAAGTGATATCCAAATACAAGTCGTCTCGTGTGTGATATCAAGTGTGCGGAATGGTCCTTTTCTGGCTCTTTCCAAGTAAACGGCTCGCGTTACGGATCCTGTGGAAGGCTAAATCTATAATGTTATGAACAGCGACCATTCTCTTTGATCTTACTAAAATTAATCTAACCTACAGCCAATTATATGACTAGTAATTGTTAGAATCGATTCAGTTTTGATGCCGAAGCGATGACATTCATAAATACTCAGCCATTATGACATCTGGGGAAATTACCACCGTATAATGACGTTATTCGTGCGAATTTCTTGCCCACTTCAAGTGCGTTTGGATTTCCTATCGCTACGTGGATCTATTATATCTGCCGTATCCGGTTTCCGAGACGCACGCGCATGAACTAACGCCTATTAACGTTCGACTGTGGCTATTTATCTCTCGTATATCACCTGGCCCAGCCGTATATATGGGATCATAGCTTTAGGTGTAGGTATTCGTAGCTGTTGCAATCGTCATACTCTTCCCGCAGCTTTAGGTGTACGTTTTCGTAGCTGTTACAATTGTCATACTGTTCACGCAGCTTTAGATGTAAATTTTCGTAGCTGTTACAATTGTCATACTGTTCACGCAGCTTTAGGTGTACGTTTTCGTAGCTGTTACAATTGTCATACTGTTCACGCAGCTTTAGATGTAAATTTTCGTAGCTGTTACAATTGTCATACTGTTCACGCAGCTTTAGATGTAAATTTTCGTAGCTGTTGCAATCGTCATACTCTTCCCGCAGCTTTAGGTGTACGTTTTCGTAGCTGTTACAATTGTCATACTGTTCACGCAGCTTTAGATGTAAATTTTCGTAGCTGTTGCAATTGTCATACTCTTCCCGCAGATTTAGGTGTACGTTTTCGTAGCTGTTATAATTGTCATACTGTTCACGCAGTTTTAGATGTAAATTTTCGTAGCTGTTACAATTGTCATACTGTTCACGCAGCTTTAGATGTAAATTTTCGTAGCTGTTGCAATCGTCATACTCTTCCCGCAGCTTTAGGTGTACGTTTTCGTAGCTGTTACAATTGCAGGGTTACATTGATTTATCTGATTTCTTCAATATCCTCGACAATCGCATAAGAAATAATATGTAATTCTGAAAATAAATAAATATGTGGAATATCATAATATACCCAACAGACTGAGAATTTTATTCTTAGCATTTCTAAGGAATTAGAGCAAAACTGTTATGTACAAATTAAAACTTTATTTAAAAATACATACAGTTAAATCAAGTATAATCTGAAAAAAAATCGATATCTTGATTTTTCATGTTGATTAAACCAATGATTTAATCGACGATTTAATCAATTTGATTAAATCAACGCCAACCCTGTTACAATTGTCGTACTCTCCCCGCAGAAAATGTTCGTTGACAGGCGGTCTCTAGGCTACGCGCTGATGTTGCTGGTGGCGTCCGTATTCACGATCACGATGATACACGATTGGCTGCAACTTCAGTACGCCGACAGGCCTTCGTTCCACCGAAGGATGGACTCGAGGAGTTCGATAGAGCCCGGAGCCTGTCACGAGGTACTCGATTCGACGATGGACTGGTGGCTGCCGGAACTTAAGAAGACGCTCAGCAACGCATCCCAAGACGATCCGAGGTTGGCGAAGCACATCTGCCGACGATGGCTGCTGCCGCCGTTTCCGGAGCGAGAGCGGCAGCTAATTGATCCCGAACTGGAAGACTACTCGCAGCGGGGGCAGTCGAAAATCGTCGACGAGCTGCTCGGACAGCGAACCGGCGGCTTCTACGTCGAAAGCGGGGCGCTGGACGGGGAGCAGCTGTCGAACAGCCTCTTCTTTGAGAAGTCCCGCCAGTGGCGGGGTGTGCTGATCGAGGCCAATCCGCTGAGCTTCCGCTACCTGCTCGACAAACGGCGGCACGCCTACGCGGTGAACGTCTGCCTCAGCCCGACCAAGAGGCCGGTCGTGATGCCGTTCGAGACGGCCAACGCGCTCGGCGGGCTGGTCGACTACATGCCCGACATCCACAGGAGGCGCATCGAACACGAACAGCCCAACGCCTCGGCGACGATTGACCTCCAGTGCTTCCCGATCTATTCCATACTGATGGCGCTCGACGTCAGCCACGTCGACTTCTTCTCCCTGGATATTGAGGGCGCCGAGGTCGAGGTGCTGTACACGATCCCGTTCGACCGGATCACCGTCGACGTGTTCAGCATCGAATACATGGTGAATAACGACGATAACCTCAGCAGGAAAAAACTGAGCCAAATTAAGAAGCTGCTCGTCAACCAGCACGGATACAGGATCGTCCAGATTACGGGAGAGGACGTCATCCTACAAAAACCCTAAGCCTTACCCGATCCTCGACAGCTGACAACTGGTGTGTGTGTTTCCGGTCTTTGTGACACGTGACGCTTCCTCCGCCATATTTGGCAGTTAAGAATTAGTTACAGAAATTAATAGTCAATAATGAGAACTTACCATCAAAAAGTCACATTTAATTGTATTTTTCGTTGTCAAATGGCACTAAAATGCTACCATGTTTGTTGGATGTTTGTACTGAATAAAGTTCATTTCCCTCCCACAATTTGAAAAAAACTTCAATCGGAAATTTCATTATCGGAATCTAAGCCCGTAACGTTCCAATGGCATTATCAATCATATAGCTGGGGCTAGGACCAGTATCGAATGCTCTTCCAGTAATCGGAACGAATATCCGGGTCTTTTACCTGTTCGATTTTGCGAGGGCCTCTCACCAGTCGCGCAACACAGTTATGTACACATCAGTAGTGGGTGGTGTATCAAGATGATCGATGGCTGATGGTTTATGGCCACTTTTGTGCACTTTTGTAGGCTAATTGGACCGAGCGACCTCCAAAGGTAATGGAGCGAGGTCACAGACGAAACACCCTTCAGATATGCCCAACGCCGAAATTCGGACACGGTGCGGTTGATCTGTGATCCAACAGGTTACCAGTTAGACCAGGGAGGCGCCTTTGGTGGTGTATCAAAAACAGGAAGATAGTCTCATAGTCACGTTGAGGGATTGGATCAAGGTCTTAGGCACGCTAAAACAGGTAAGATTCGTTTACGCCAAGACTTCGTAATCTACCGTAAACCCTTGGAAGCATTCCTGTCTTTCCAATTGAAGCCACGAAGCGGATACATTACGCCGTCGCCACAAACACGAACGTCACCACTCATCACCAACATCCACCACCTTGGCCCCTTCTCCGTGGCCTAAATGATAGCGCGATTGGCCACAGATCTAAAGCACCTGGATTCAAACCGCGATCGGGCTATGTCAGAAGGGCGTTTCATCTTTAACTTCGCCTCCTTACCTTTGGAGGTCGCCCGGTCTATTTCGTCTACCAATATGCACAAAAAATGTCCGTAATATAGCAACCTTCACCATCCATCGTCCTCACGTTATTGAGTTATGGTGTGATTTTCTGAATTGTACTAAAAAAAACCAAGTACTCTCAATAAGTCCGACGTGAAGCAGTTAAATATTGGAACGCGATGTTTGCAAAGAAATACATGAAATATAGGAATCACAAAATTAGCCACAAATATAGGAAGTTGTGCCATTTGCTGAACCCTTTTTGACACCCGCACGATTTAGTCTACGTTATAAAAAGTAGAAGAATATCACCGGAAAACCGGGCAGGCATCAATCAGTTATTATATGTCGTCTATAAAAAAATACGGTTCTCAGTTGCGCTGTAAGATGTTATCACTTGGGAAGGTTGATGGGGCATTTCCCTGGTCTAACCTATAACGCAGTTGGACCCAAATCTGTACCATCTGAATTGAAATCCGGGGATGGTTGTGTGTCTGCCGGGTGTTTCATCTTTCACTTCGCTCGACCACCTCTGTATGACTACCGTGTACCAACGTGGTTGAAAACGGGGCCGTGTTACAATTTTTAGACAATAAAATATGTTATTGTCTCTTGGTTTATAAATACCTTTTTTCATCGTCAATATTTTACCCTGACTTTTTATTGTAACACATCTTCAATTGTTTTTCCACACATATTTTAGAAAACTGAAGGCCTAACTTCTACCAATGTGTTGGTAAATAACACCCGCCCGTTCATCCATCCATCCATCCATCCATCCATCCATCCATCCATCCATACATACATACATACATACATACATACATACATACATACATACATACATATACATACATACATACATACATACATACATACATCCATCCATACATACATACATACATACATACATCCATACATATACATACATACATACATACATACATACATAAATACATACATACATACATACATACATACATACATACATACATACATACATACATACATACACATACATACATACATACATACATACATACATACACACATACATACATACATACAATACATACATACATACATACACCCACCCATATATCCATCTATCCACCATTCTATACCACGACAGTGTCTTTTTACACATTGCCCAAACATAAATACATATCCATACACTCAGACGTTTTGCGTGTTCCATAATTCCTATATATTATTATGATCTCCAGTTTTGCATTTGACGAAGGGTTGAATATTATTTCAGAATATTAATTTCTATGATCGCAAACATTATGGATGGATAGCCATTTTATTATCTGAGGACTACCGTTATACTTGTTTGTTTTGAAAACGTGGAAATTAAGGATAGTCTAAGGACGTAAAATACTCAAACCGCGGAATAAGGCACTGGCACATAGAATCTCGATTCGTAAATTCAAACCCTGGATGATCCATTGGTTATAAAAGCAATTTTTCATGTGAGCCGTGTGTAATGTCCTACCAGCGTTTAAGTCTCTATGCAATTTTTTTATTGCTGTTTGTCTGCGCGTGTGTGTATAGATGTCTGTGTGTGTGTGTGTGTGTGCGTGTGCGTGCGTGTATGTGTGATGTGTGTGTGTGTGTGTGTGTAGTGCGGTCTATTTGTGTACGCGTATGTGTGTTCGTACATGTGTAATTGATTTGCTGTGGTTTGTAGAAACTAAGTGTTTGGCATCACACTTGTTTATACGTTATCACCCTGGCTTTGACGTGTATTGGCATTAAACCTATAGTTATATAATAGAAAATGCATGAAACGTCTAATAATGACTAATTGTGAATATAAGATGATTGATGTTATACAGGCACGTTTATGCATATGGTAGGCTAAATGGGCCGAGCGACCTCCGAAGGTAATGAAGCGAAGTCGAAGATGAAACACCATCCAGCTATGTCCACGCCGATATTCGAACTCAGATGGTAGTGATCTGTGATCCAACGCGCTACCAGTTAGACCAGATACAAGAAATGGAACAAATTTCAACATTCGGCGAGGCTTTTATATAAGCATGGGAGGGGGAGGGGGAGAGAAATCTTCACCAATGACATCGTTATGTTATTACTACCTTTATTTTGCACTCGTGTGATAGGCCGAAACAGCGACCTACAGATGACATGGAAATGTGCCCAAAACTGACTTAATTCACTTCTTAATGGGATGGGCTCCGAATGTTAATAATTTATTGGAGGCTGTCAAGTGATTTAATTTCATAATCGATCGATTGAAAGTGCAATACACTCAAAACTGGACATCGGATGAAATCAATAAACAGACCAAGGTGAGGCGTTCACTTTATCATGAAAACAAATGCTGCGCAGACACAAATGCGAAATGGCGACAGATGGGTTACGAGTGAGGATCATTGCGAGCGTTTGCGTAGCTTCGCCTTACGTCAAATGACTCGGTCGTGATACTAAATAGATCAACCTGGCGGCGAAACACGTGTATCGGCGACCAAGAGAATGTGTATTTAGATCAATTTAAAAACAATTCGTATACGATAATAGGAAACGATATAACGCGGCTCATCTTGCGGATATTTGATCAGACAACTGGAAAGGTTCGGTTTCATTAGGGGTCTAACTGGTAGCGCGTTAGATCACAGACCACTACCACCTGAGTTCGAATCTCGGCGTGGGCATATCCGAAGGGTGTTTCATCTTCGAGTTCGCTTTATTATCTTTGGAAGTCGGTCGGCCCATTTAGCCCCGGGTGCACAAAAGTGTCCGTAAAACACCAATCATCATCATCATCTTTTTGTCAACATCCGTGTATCCTCATTCGGTGGTTAATGACATAAATCTCTGTGAACCAATAAGATTGAATTTATAAATAGAGTAACATCCGGTACATTGGTGTCATCGTAATCTACAGAGACATTCTATTCACCATAAACACTTGAAGGTAGACTTTTTAAATTTCATATTATCAGATAGCTTGAAATAAGAGAATGGAAAGAAATGAATATATATATATATATATATATATATATATATTATATATATATATATATATATATATATATATATATATATATATTCAAAAGTTAAATTTAGATCAGAAAAAGGTGACTACTTTTGTACATTTTGTGTTTATAAACCCTTACTTAATACTTATTTACTTACATAACTTAATAGGGATCTGTTGTTCTACTTATATTCCGGATAGCGTGACTGTAATATGGATTATCTAAGTCAACATGATGTTTATCTCTTTGATATTATAAATAATCAAGCTGATGGTTGTAATTAATGGAATTTATTAAAACGCTACAATTAATAGTGTCTACGATCGCATCATCATCATCATCATCATCATCATATTCATCATCATAATACTTGAATAATGGTCCTTTATGGCCGAATTAAAATCTGCCAGAGAACGTGTTTATTTTTCTTACCTCTAAGTTGTTTATCTCACTGATTTATAACCTAATTAATGTCATCAATTTGTCATTACGTTGATGTCTCTATCTGTTGATGTCCTCAATATAAGTGAAGATATTTTGGAGGGTAAACAAATTTAATACGCTGCTCGATGAGGAGAACAACGTATTGATTTATTCAACGCGAGCAGTCACTACTGGGGGCGTTGAGGAAGTCGGTAGAAGTCTGTCAGGAATTGATGACAATAATTTAGAGTACCTCAAGAAGACGTGTCCCTGATACGGTACATTGAGTAAATAATAAAATAATGAATCGAAATAGAAACTAAAAAAAGTCGTAAAACATAAATTAACTCTGTCTTTCTAAATGAGTAATATTGAGTAACTTGTGTAACATATTGTACAAAAATACTTATCTTACAACAAACTTATCTTAAAATAAACTTATCTTACAAAACACTTATCTTGCAACAACCAATTCAGGATGTAGATACTAGAGACGATCATGAATAGCATCTATTAATAAAATATAATAACAATAATAAAATTAATAATTCTATTTTTCCCATCCTCACCCGACGCTTTCTGGATAGAACTTGAGGCTGTTGAAGTCACATAAATACTAATAATAATAATATTGTATATTTAATAAAGCGCCCTTACTAGCAGGAGACATTGAAAGGCGTTATACAAATAATATGTAATATAATAATACCCCAAGTAATATGTCTGTAAAAACCCTGTAAGTGATTTAAAAGATAATAATTATTTATCTGTGAAAGCGACCTTGAACATGTGTGTTTTTTAGAACAGATTAAGTTTTGGGGATGACTTTCTAATGGACACCAATTCAAACAGGTATTCTGACGCCATTTCTTTAATAGATTTATAACTTATTAACAAAATCTTGAAATGGATACGCTGTCTAAGAGGTGTAACCAATGTAGTTGTTTGAAGAATTGGGGTGATATGATCATATTTTGAAGTATTTGTCACTATGCGAGCTGCACTATTCTGAATTCGGCAAAGGCGATTGATGTTATAATCAGATATGTCATATAACAGGGAGTTACAATAGTCTATACGAGATGTAACGAAGGCATGGACTACAGTTACAAGTCAGCAGACAGGACATAGCGGGGGCTTCTTATACCAGTGATTGATCTCACAGGGGAATAACCATCCCGATGAAACAGCCAGTATGCTTTATATCGCCATCTTCAGTGGTCGTTTGAGTATACCGCCTTCCCCACTAGAGATATAAACGACGCCTTTAACGGAAGTTAGTCCAATTCTTGTCCTTCGACGGATGTTTCTCGAGATTGTCGCTACTCGTACCGTATGTCCCGGATGTGACCAATGACGGGGCTAAATATAGCACTCACTCATTCGCTCACACACATTCTCCCCCCCCCACACCACACACACACTCACTGACTAACTCATTCGCTCACAATGTTTTGTTATTATTAGTGTATACCGTCAGTCGTTGTTGACGTAATGATAGTTGTGTAAATACTATAATCTCCCTTTCTATATTCGAATAAACAATTAATCACGATGGATATCAACAGTTCGTATTACCAACAACTCGTCCTCGGAATAAGGTGGTTTATTTACACATCGATAAACCTCGGTAATTGAAAACACTCCCATCAAACGAAGGCCTTTTGAAAGCAGATGTCCAACAATAAGTACGCATCGGTGCAGAATTACCCGGATCAGAGTTGTGGATTATAACAACATAGACAGTAATGGTATCTGGATGACCTGATGTTGTGTCAGGTGGAGATATTAACGTTTTCATCATCACAAAAACATCGCCGACTGGTCGTATTTCAGGCCGGAGTTTTGTAGGTGATGTAGCTCGAGTTGGATGAATGTTCCACCATCCAGCTAGGAATTAGTAGACTACTTCGAGATTTTTGTTTTTAAACTTGTTTATTGGCTCTTACGGGCCAATTCTTTTGATAATCACCGCTTTGGCCTCTTGGGGAAATCGCGAGACTATTTACCTATGGCTATGGTCAGTCTGTGCGGGAGGTTACAGGTTCGCGTCTCGGCCGTGGTACTATAGTAGGGGGGAGGTTTTCATCCAACCAGGCAATTGGCAAGGTTTGAGCCACGCTAAAAACTACCATTTCGGCAATTATTATTATTATTTCATAACCTTAAATAACCATTCATATCTAGGAGGATACATCCCTGTGACTGTCATCTATCGTTTATACAAATGTTCGGAAACCTGCAAAGGAATTTCGGAATTTGTTGATTAGCTCTCTAGTTAGGTGAAGCTGGCCCTGTGCTTAGTTGAATGTTTTGATCCTTTCATTGACTCAGATACGGTTGTACTGTAACCTTTGTGCACTCGGTGGGCGAACTGAACCAAGTAAACTCCAACGGTAATGCGACGAAGTGGAAAATGAAACGCCCTTCAGTCGCACCTCAGCCGAGGTTTGAGCCCAGATACTAGAGATACGTGGCCAACCGTATAACCACCTTGGCCCAAAATGTTCTAATCGATAATAGGTCAATATAAGTACGAACGTTGGCCTATTCGAATCCAGAAAGAAACTGGGGTCAGCATCTGTGGCTGTAAACTGTTGTGTCAAAGAAGTTAGCTCGTACATGTATTAGCTTATCATTGAACTACAGGAACTTGTTGTTTACTGCCAGTTGTTGCGTCAAATGGTGAATTTTGTGTGTGTTTCCGCTTCATGTGCGTAAACATTTCCACTTCCCTGTGAGCTTGACACATTTGTCACTCGCGTAACATGAATTGTATGAGCCTCACAGACTGACCAGTAACCCAGACATATTATCAGTGTTTAGGGCTTATATATATATATATATATATATATATGTGTGTGTGTGTGTGTGTGTGTGTGTGTTGTGTGTGTTTATGCATGTATTTATTTGTTTGGGGATGATTGATGTATGTTTACGTTTGTGAATGTTTACGTTTATGGATGTTTACGTTTATGGAAGTTTTACGTTTGTGGATGTTTATGTTTATGGAGATGTTTACATTTACGAATGCTTAGATTCATGTATGTGTAGATTTATTCATGTATAGATTTAAGGAGATTTAGGTTTTTATAGATGTTTATGACCCGATGTTATGAGCCAAATGTGACACACACACACACACACACACACACACACACATATACACACACACACACACACACATACACACCAACGAGATGGCATCAGGAAGTAAAGAAAGACAAAACAAACAAACAAAGTTGTGTTTTTGTTTATTATTTTTTTCTAATCATTTTAGGTTTTCTTCTTCGAGTACACCCTACCGCGCACTCCCATAAACAAATAAACAAACAAACAAAGAAACACACAATCGCGTCGAACAAAAGGCCACAATTTATTTTCCGATTACACCAAAGACGTCTATTAGTGATCATTTTTAAAACAAAGCAAAATAAACTAACTACAAAAAGCCTACAGTGACGTGTCCATTTATAATCGTTGACCTGAATAAAACTAGACCGAACACGACCGCCGATTTGATGGCAAACAAGGCCCAACTTCCGGTCGTGGAAAAAATGATCGCAGACTACGAAATCGGGTTTATAAACATGGTGAATTATTGTTGTGTCGATGGTTAAATAAGCCATGGGAGTAAAAGTAATACAAAAGGAATATCTTTTCATCGGTAAGTATAAGGAACACATTTAAAATAACTGTTTTTTTTTTGGCGGGAAATTAAGCTAACTATTATTATATTTAGCCTATTCGACAACTCCCCTTCTGTCTCTGGCGTTTGATCTCAACTAAACTAGATCTACAGACTTACATAAAACGACATTTACATATTTCATGGCATATAATAGGGCAGGAATAATACAGACTGTCTGCACACACAAAATTATAATACACACATTAAACTAAATGCCCGTATTCGTAGGTTCAAAACTCGAAGCGCAGCCGTTTCAACGTTGCTTTTTGCCACTACCGGAAGTCAGCGTTGTATGGTCATGGTGGCCCATTCAAACATCACTGACTTTCAGGTCAATGGTGACAACTATCACACGCCGGGTCTTGTCATCATCTGTGGGGAGCGTTAACTATCACACGCCGGGTCCTGCCGTCATCTATGGGGAGCGTTAAATATCACACGCCGGGTCTGATCGTCATCTGTGGGGAGAGTTAACTATCACACGCCGAGTCTTGTCGTCATCTGTGGGGAGCGTTAACTATCACACGCCGAGTCTTGTCGTCATATGTGGGGAGCGTTAACTACCACACACCGGGTCTTGTCGTCATCTGTGGGGAGCATTAACTATCACACACCGAGTCTTGTCGTCATCTGTGGGGAGCGTTAACTATCACACGCCGAGTCTTGTCGTCATCTGTGGGGAGCGTTAACTATCACACACCGAGTCTTGTCGTCATCTGTGGGGAGCGTTAACTATCACACGCCGAGTCTTGTCGTCATCTGTGGGGAGCGTTAACTATCACAGTTTCGTGGTTTAAGAGTTTCGCGGGCACGGAATTGGATCAAGGAAGGAAATCGCTTAAAGTACCTCGGATCTTCACCTCGTGAACTCGCTGTCTGGTCTATTTCGTCCAATCCGTCGTTTGCATTTCGGGGCGGATCGGCCCCGAGATGGCGAACATACGGAGGAGGCAGATAACCCTTATTGCTTATATCACGGCCGTAGAAAGTGTGAAAAAGCAAACGGGCGTTGAATAAAATACGAGAGGTAAATAAATACAGAAATCGAGTAGACGCCGTGAGACATCTTCTTTATCACTCTGGTGTCATGATGTACGCGTCGCGTCGCGTTACTAAGCAACGTACTAATCTTTTTAAATAGACACACGGTCGGAGAGATATATACATCTATGTACATCGATTGGAAGTGGTTTGAGAGACAAATTGTGTCATCTTCGGTTTGTTTGGACGCTGAAATATAGATAATGTCAGTTTTGATGATGTCAGGATGATGTAGAAAACGTATATGTTGGTCAACGTATGTCAATGGTCGGTGGTAATGGGGAAGGGGTGGAACAGATCCTGGGTGAATGAGAAGTTGGATAAATTAAAGGGATCAACAAGATAAATAATCCTGAAGATGAGCTGGATGATATTTCTGTTGAGTCATTGCTGATCCGTACTTTAGTGTGTATTGTATATGTCATTATTCTCTGGCCCGGACAACGTAGTACAGCCAATGAAAATCCTCATCCACAGGTTGTTTTGAGTGTGTGTGTGGTGGTGTGTGATGGTGTGTGTGTGTGTGTGTGTGTGTGTGATGTGTGTGTATGCTGTGTGTGTGATGTGTGTGTATGCTGTGTGTAGATTAGCTAGGCTTCAGCAAATGCAGGTATATAAATGTAAAAATTAACCACCACCCCACATACACACACGAATAACATTTCGAAATAAATGTATGACATATGATAACAGGTAAGAGCTAGGATCTCTTTTCGTAGAATACATTCCTTTTTAGACCAACTATAATACGCCATAATACAGTGACGTCATACTGTCATCACGATCCACAATGTCCGATTGTTTGATATATCAACATATTCCATGAGAGACACAGTAAAAGTTCGCTTTATCGAGAGGGATCCCTTAAATCAGCGTTTTCTCTGGTCACGTGATGCTCGAACTAGTCAGTAAAAGGCGCATTTTTGCAGAATCCTTAACATCTGAAATAATTTCACGATAATTGTCTAAATATGGATCCCATCAAACTGATCTAAATGTATATCTTAACATTTCTCGCGTTGTTTCATAATATTTATTTTGGACGATTTCGTGGAAGAGACTAAACGGCGGATCGCCATTTTCAGAGTTCACGATGGCCAAATAAGGCGCCGCTGTATAACGGGTCGGCGTATAACGAGGAACACTGTATTCGGTTTCGGCGGCTATACATCGATCAACAAGTGATACGTCACGGTATTACAGTGATCCCTCGGCGGTATTCCAATCTATGATCCAATGAAACACTGGGACGGTAACCAAACAATCCGACCAACGAACTAAAACGTCTTGCGCCCAACATCCATTACGACAATCCAACATCTCCAAGTTCAGACGAGTACAATTAGGTCACCGCTCGAGATGACCAGAAGATAAACAAACCAGAACGAAGCTACATCTTGCGGACGATCGGACGTTTACAAGGTTTTCTGGCGACGGGACTTTCCGATTCTTTCTTGGCGGCGGCCTTGACCTTAAGTTTCGGCGATGCAGACGTGCCTTCGACCCTTCGTAAAGGTTTCGTGCCGATCGTGATCTCGACGGGTACTTCCAAGTCCTTGCCTGGACCGCCGGCTACAGCCACTAACTGGAACAGGATCCGGAAAGTATTAGTGAGAGTACACACGCGCGCACATACACATATACGAGCACGCACGCACGCACGCACACACACACACATAAGTGGGTCACTTTCTCTAAGATTATCCTCATTATTTATTTAGTAATCTATAACTATATTCTCAGGACAACCGCGCTGTTCTAAGAACTTTTCCTTTCTGGCTAAGTACTGAACCCTGTGCCACTCTTTGGGGAATTTATCCAATCCTACACACGCCAAGGGCTCCACCCATCATCGGGATATGTCCAGTCCATCAGTAAATCTTATGCTTGATGTGGAATAGCTGTTTATTGCTGTATTGTCGTCAGGTAGCGCCACTAGTCTTGACAACAAACATTCATTATGTCCGTCACAGCGAGATAGGTGGCGTTTCGAGGTAAATACTATAATTATATGTCACCTGACACAATTAGTTCGCTTCCCTCAGATGTCACAGGAAGACTAAAATATGAATCTTTATTCAGTTCACACTTTTCACAAATTTCTTTGTAATTATTGACAGCAGCCTAGGCATACAATTGTTATTATTATTATTGGCATCTTAGCATATCAGCGACATTAATATTTACAATTGTTTCTTTCATTCCCACTTTCTCTTTGATACTGAAATTGAATTAAATCGAGAACGAGGCTCTGACAGCCTTGAATGCACGATGTAGATACGCGATTGGTCGCTTATCACAGCTTTCTATCTTCAGGTGTTTGAAGTACGAAATGACAGTTTGTATATTTCGTACTCATTCTATACACGGGTGCGGGGAGGGGGGTGTTAATTCCGCTCTGGTTGGAGTACTGTGGTTTCACATCTGACCACGATTAGAATTGAATCGTAATAGATGTACCTGTGTTTCGAGATGTTTCTTTAATTAGTCGTCGTCTCACTGGTTCATGTCCCAGGTGTGACTGTCACTCACTCACTCACTCACTCACTCACTCACTCACTCACTCACTCACTCACTCACTCAACTCACCCATCCACCAACCCACAAACCCATCCAGCCTACCCACTCGCTCACTCACTAACCCCCTCGCTCGCTCGCTCACGGACTCACTGACTCATTCACTTCACTCGAAGACCGTTCGACGAGCACGACAGAGTGGCATACATAGCTCACCGTTAGTAAATACTTGAGATCGATATTCTTACAGCCGGCACCAAGGTGTGAGGGAACCAGAGGCGGGATGTTCTGGATCTCGCCGACGCTCTCCATTTCCTCGCCGGGATCCACGTCGCCCTGGGTTATGCCCTTTAGGAGAATCATCTGCTTCCGACACTGACCTTCGGCCCGGAATATGGCTTGCTGAAGCGAGATCGGCGAGACGGGGAGTTCGAATTAGAGAGTCAACGTCTCGGTTACAATAAGAACGTTGCGGTGTTCGATTTAACCGATGTGACTTACTTGGGATAGGACCACTCGGACGTTGACCTTTTTCTTGCTGTTATTTTCTATCTTGGCTGTAAATGGGATATTCTGGGCGGCGACGAAACCTCGTCTCTCAACGTAAAGTTGTCCAATAATTGGTCCACTCTTACAACAGATGCCGACCATACTCTGATTAGATGACTCCACACTTTCTGTATATATTATATATATATATATATATATATATATATATATATATATATATAAAGAAAAAAAGACAAAAAAGAGAATACATATACTTATATATATATATATATATATATATATATATATATATATATATATATAAGAGAGAGAGAGAGAGAGAGAGAGAGAGAAGAGATGGATAGATAGATAGATAGATAGATAGATACACACAAACGCGTGTGTACACACATATACTCGCAAGAACACACGCTTACAAAGAAGATGCCACCATAATAGACAAATATAAATTAATCAAAACAAATAATAATCCCCCCCCCCTTACCTTTGCCTCGGGATCAACATTTAAATCAAGTGTACCAAGAACCGTAAAGGTTTTCGTGTGCTCGATGTTTCCTTTCCAAGGTCGTTCTATCTGTATTTTGGTCCAGTATTGCACCCTACCATACTGACCCTCGAATGTACCAGGGATGTAAGCCGGTAGATGAACACTGAACGGCCAGTTCTGTCGACCCTTTAATGTCTCAGCTGAAAGTAGGAATCAGCTACTTTAAGTCAACGCCGACCTTAATTTATAAATATTGTAGAGGAGGTCCTCGGTGTACGAACGAGATCCGTCTCGACGGGTGTTTGTAAGTCGAATATGTATGCAATTCGAATCACACACTCTAAATATACGAACCGTCGGCCCTTGACCCTTAAATCATTGTACAATAAGTACCTGGATCACTCACCCATGTTAACGCATTGTTATATTTGTTATATATTCAAGAAAAATCACATAGTGGGGGGGGGGTAAAAATACGCAAATAACACAAAATACAAGTAATCCTACAAGGCGGGTAATCCAAGATGGCCTATGGCGGGAACTGAGAGTGTCTGCCATCTTGTCTAAGCGGCGCTTGATGACGTATTTTTCCTCGTACGATACGCCACAATCTAGTTCCCTAGTCCGTAACGGGTGCCTCCGCGGTCTAGCCGTAGCGTGTTGGACCACGGCTCACTACCACCCGTGTTCGAATCCCGGCGTGGACATATCTGAAGGTTGTTTCATCGTTCACTTCGCTTCATTACCTTTGGAGGTCGCTCGGCCCATTTAGCCTACCGTATGCACAAAAGTGGCCGTAAAACATCAATCATCATCCTCATCTCTAGTCCGTAACTACGAACCGTAACCCGAGGACTTCCCGTAATTGGATTACAGACAGCGTTTATGAGTAATCCAACATCGTCGGTCAAATGTCGGACTCGTTGATATGACGAAATCATAAACAGTAACGTAATGTTTTAAAGAAGATATTATATAGAACCTTTTATGGCAGAAAAACAGACCGCGAGAATGTTGGAAACAGCTGACTCCCGAAGTTTGACTTATTATGGAGTAATCTACAATATAGAACATTCCAACACTCTAACACTCTACCTGTTAAGTCACTGGAACACGGCAATCAACAACATAGAACACTCTAACACTCCAACACTGCTAACGGGCGCCTCCGTGGTCTAGCGGTAGCGTCTTGGACCACAGATCACTACCACCCGTGTTCGAATCCCGGCTTGGGCATATCTGAAGGCTGTTTCATGTTTGACTTCGCTTCAGTAGCTTTGGAGGTCGCTCGGCCCATTTAGCCTACCATGTGCACAAAAGTGGCCATCAAACACCAATCATCATCATCTAACATTGCTAACACTGCTAACACTCTAACACTCTAACACTGCTAAACCACTGAAAGACGCTACTCTCCAATACTTGGTGGTCAGATGACCAAGAGTCCTCTGTAATGGACAAAGATTTGACTTCGAATTTCCAAGTCACCGTCCTAAGTACGAATGACACATCCCATACTTTACCAAAGGTACCCCCACAATCTCCAAGCGAGTCACTACTATACGTGTAGCACGCCATTGCTCGTGTAGACGTACGTCAGGCTTAAGTGTTGCTGATCTTTTACACTGGACGGTGTTTATTGCTGTCAGTGTATCACTGTCACGAGCTTCATACAAGATCAATAATTTGTCAGTGAAGATCCCTTTGACACGTGACGTTCCTCCATGGTCTAGACGGTAGGGGGTCGGCCACAGACATCTACTACAAATTCCGGCCTAGCTATAGCTGAAGGGTGTTTCATCTGGAAACGTTATGATACCTTACCTCCGGTATGAGCCGTGCTACACAACCTTGATATTTCACTTTACTGTTAATATATATATATATATATATATATATATATATATATATATATATATATATATATATATATATATATATATATATGGGATAAGATGTTCTTTTATAAGTGACAGCATGGGGAAATACATTCCACAAACACAGCCACGAGTCTGATTCGAACCCAGAACCTGGAGTTTTGCAGTGCATTGCTCTAAGTACTGCACCATCGGATCGCTCGAATCGTGAAGTATAATTCGGATTTGCTTGCGTTTGACTGACCTGATGAATGTTCCCGATAGAACGTTCTGGATATAATAATCCAGAAAACGTCCATCATCGTCATCGTTATCGTGAGGCTTCATTTCATCAGGATATACGTCCCACGATCCCGATCTCCAGTAGCCAAGCGTCCCGCAATCAGAGGTAAATCCAGGTAAAGGAATATGATGATGATGATGATTGGTGTTTTACGGCCACCTTTGTGCACAAGGTAGGCTAAATGGGCCGAGTGACCATCAACGGTAATGAAGCGAAGTCAAAGATGAAACACCCTTCAGATATGCCCACGCCGAGATTCGAATTCAGGTGGTAGTGATCTGTGGTCTAAAGCGCTACTAACTAAACCACGGAGGCTCCCAGATAAAGGAATAAAAGAGCATATTCAGTAAGTTATTCCACCACATCAGCGTGCGGAAGATAAGTTTATGTCGCATGGTGATGACACATGAAAGGTTTTTGGTGACTTTATAAACATCGTGTCTCCATCAGGCTTAAAACAAAGATGAAAACGTGAAAAGTTCCTGCTTCATAGCCTCTTTTATCCGTATGGAAAGCTAAGTAGGCCAGGCGACATATCCAAGTTATAAGGCGAAGCGAAAGATGAAAGACCCTTCAACACATACCAAGGGTGGATTTGAGCCTAGGTGCTAGAGATCGTTGATTAACAATGCTACATATACATAATGTGACTGACAGTGACATCTGGCGATCAAATACTAATAACTGACATTTAGTTAACGTGGTTAATACTTGAAAGAATGGGTAGTCGAATCTGATTGGTGCCTGTGTTTGTGGGAGGTTTATCTGAGGAGCCGCCATTAGGCCGTATCTGGGAGGTATGACTGGCCCTCGGGGCTAAAGTAATCACTCGCTCACTCACTCACTTACTCACTCACTTCAATCACTCACTCATTCATCCACTCACTCACTCACTCAACTAAATCAATCAATCAATCAATCAAACAATCACCTACTCCGTCAAACACCACCCACGGGGGGAGTTCTCACTTTTACTACTAACTTGATGTTTCCAATTAAGAGTAAATCTTTCAGACAGAGATCCAGATGACTTTAATAAATTATCAATCATATCTCATTCTTTATTGTCGGATTTTTATCTTTCATATAGTGCAGTGATTAGAGTACGACGCTGCAAATCTACACGTTGTTGTTTCGAATCTGGCTCCTGCCCGTGTCTGTGGGAGAGTTGTTCTGTCGGCCACAACTCTGTATTCAGCGTCGAGGCAAAAACAAGTGAACTAAGCTGTATCCAGAAGAATATTTAATCAGGATTTGATCACAAAAATATCTACGCAGCCGCAGAACCCAGAATCATCAGTGGTTCTGTTAAGAAATAGGGGGGGGGGAGGTCCAACAACAAATACAGGGGTCAGATATTGGTTGACCTCGATGACCTCCAAATGGCAGACAAAGCGGCGTCTCGGGTGTTTATACGGATTTGTCATTGTCATTGGAAACGAAACTAGCCGGGTCTTTACTTGAAAGTAGGTCAGTCAAATGATTCGGGTCACGGCTTCTAATAAAACTACTGGTCATAATAATAACATGTCGTTTATAGAACACGTTTAAACATGTTTCCTGCTATTACATTTCAAGGGTTTTATAAAGAAGATAACATCATCACACAATCTATGTTTGTATGTTTTGTGTGTTTATGTCATGTCGTCTTTTTCACACACACCCCCCCCCCCCTGCCCCGACACCCTAATGCTTGAATACTCTTTGATTGTTGAGATGTACTCTGCAAAATAAGCCATTAGAGTGCTATCGTAATCTAGATCAATCATTCCGGACTTACTTCTTGATATCAGGATCAGCGTCTCGTCCAGGTAGACGTCGACGTTTTTATGTGACGTTTTACTTGACGTGCCCTTTGTGTACGACTTGTTCTCGTCCCAGCCCACTCTGGCTATCCCGTACAAGACGAGTCGGACACCTGTCATACGGGAAATAGATGAATAGAGGAAGAATAGAATAAATTTTTAACATCTTAATATATATATATATATATATATATATATATATATATATATATATATATATATCCATCCCACCAAACATTGAGCGATAATTAATAATTACCTTTCACCTTGAATTCGCTGCTCAGATCAAGCGTCACTGTTCCTGTTACGTTCTCTCCCGCTCGGTAGGTGGCGCTAGGATCCTTAAAGATAACATCCAATCGGCGTATTTCCCTAGCCATGGCAGCAACCACGTGATCTGTTGAACGGATTTGTTTTCATTCCTTCCTGTGGGTAATAGAAATTAGAGAAATTGTTGAATAGAAATTGGGTAATTTTTCGTTTAGATATATTACAAATGGGGGGGGGGGGGGAAAGACACAACAATCCTTTTTAGATAAGCGGAAAAATATAAAAATCAACAACACACGCCCACGCAACACAACATCCACAAGCGCATGCGGGCGCGCGCGCACACACACACACACACAGAGAGAGAGAGAGAGAGAGAGAGAGAGAGAGAGAGAGAGAGAGAGATACCGGCCACGTCAGAGATAAACGTCATTGAGTCATCTCTAGAATCACTGTATCACTGTCATATTTGTTTATCATTATCATTATAGCTATTATCATCCTTCTTCATCCTCCTGCTCCTCATCCTGCTCATCCTCATAATCCTCAATATAATCATCATCGTCATCATCGTCATACAAATAATAATAATAATAATAATAATAATAATAATAATAATAATAATAACAATAATCACCATCATCTTTTTCATCAATCATCATCATTATCATCATCAAAGGTAATCATAATATACCTGACCAGGTCAAAAAGGTCACCGACACACAACTCATCAAATGTTCACTTTATTTGGATTTGAAGAATGCCTGAAAAATAATTTGTTCCCTATTATCATGCTTCTTTTGCAATAATAAACTACTAAGATAAATAAACGCGCGAAACGTCATTTTTGACCTTGCTGAGCTTTATGACCTTGAAAATGACCTTAAAACCTAAAATTGACAATGACATCCACCTACATCTTTCTTGGACATCCGTATGAATGATTGATTCCACATGGATGTCTGCTATTAACCGGCCCTTAAAGCCTTTTCTACCGGTTTTTTGGGGGGGGGGGTCCACCATAATCCTCTTTGAAAAAGAATTACAAGACGATTTTTGATGCTATTGGGACTGTCTGGCCGTAACTCTTTGTTGATGAGTTCTATTCTCGGCTCGATCGTTTAATGATAAGATTATCTCGTTCTGGAAATTTGGAACGTGAACGAGACTTCTTTTCTTCAGAAACACAAAAATTGGCACCCTAATGAATCGGTCGGTAGTGTAATAGTAATAATAATCATGATGTATTATCAGAAAATTAGGCATTTAATTAATTACACGTTATATTATTACATAAGAGACACCTTGTTTGCAATTACCAAAAACTCAGACCATCCAGTCAGATACAATTGCGGCTCAAGTCATATGGTGATTGGGCCTTTAGTGCCTTTAGTGCCTTTAGTGCCTTTAGTGCCTTTAGCGTCTCTTGAAAATGTTCAATCCGTTTAATGTTGATTTCACAGATAAATAGTAATTATCATTTAAATCTCTTGTAGGGTTTTTACAGACATATTAGTTAGGGTATTATTATAGTACATGATATTTGTCTAGCGCGTTTGAATGACTCCTGGATGCGTTTCCGTGGTTTAATTGGTAGCGCGTTTGACCACGGACCACTAACACCTGAGCTCGAATCTCGGCGTGGGCATATCTTAGGGGCGTCTCATTTTTTAATTCGTTTCATTACCTTTGGAGGTCGCTCGGCCCATTTAGGCTATCACGTGAACAAAAGTGGCCATAAAACATCAGTCATTATCATTTTGAATGGCTTCTGCTAGTAAGGGCGTTTTATTATTATTATTATTATTATTATTATTAAATGTGACATATATGTCGGAAAAAACAATATCATCTTGAGAGAATGCTTTGAAGTCGGTCATTTTATCCTTTGACCAGTCTATGTCTAGTTACGTTATTATTTTGTATTTGTTTCTTAACTAAATCATCAGATTTGTGTGTACTTTACTCGCCCCGTTTAAAAGAACCAGGTATATATATATATATATATATATATATATATATATATATATATATATATATGCATTGTCGTAGTGACAAATACATCCATACAAATAACACCTTGGTATATCTAAATAGACAGTTAACTAGATAAATATATCAATAGACACTAACTCCGTACATCATCAAACAACTGAACTTTCTAAGACGAGTAATGACTTTCTCAACTGTCTAAAACGACGTTCTCACAAATCTGAGGATTTTTGTACGGAGAGGAAAATTTCAAATCCGGATTTATGGGGTCTGGATCACTCGGTTGGCGAAACGTGAAGTCGAACATCCGCATAGTGTAGGAGTCTGAAACGGGGCCACAGACGTACCTGTTCCGTATTAAATAAAACGGGAGAGGGGCGGCCCATGGACTAATTGGTAGCGTAGTTGGTCACAGAACTATAGCACCCGGGTTCAAACCCCGGCCGGACTATGCCAGAAGGCTGTTTCATCTTCCACTTCGCCTCATTACCGCTGGAGGTCGCTCGGCCCATTTAGCATACACTGTGCATACACAAAAGTGGCCGTAGAACATCAACATTTACACATTTTACATTTACTAAATTAAATGGACTCTCCAATATAGTGGCAGGTGTCAGAACATTGCGCTGAATGTTTCCAGGTTACGGCTTTAAAACTGACTCAATCCTATTTAAATAACAATAATAATAATAATAATAATAATAATAATAATAATAATAATAATGACGATGATTTACGAGCCATTTAAAGGGCCTTTAAAGAGAAATTATACGATAGCATAGAGTGAACGGGTAGAAGTGTTTACACGAAAGTTTACTGAACAAAAATTAGACGACATTTAAATATTAATTTGTGTACATTCAATTTATCTTGTAACATGATGACAATGTAATTATGGTCATTTAAGACGTCCATTATTAACGAGAAGTTAAAATGATATTTGATGAAATGTTATTGTAAAGTTTCAGTTACAGAAGTGACATCGCTGATCACTTCTTTAGAATTATGTCACTGTTTACTAGTTTAGAAACATATTACTTATAAATAATTATGTATTGATAAAACTTTTAAAGTGTGTGTGTGTTTATGTGTGTGTGTGTTTATGTGTGTGTGTGTGTGTGGGGGGGGGGTTAATTATCGGTAAACAACTTAAATACAGAGTTATTTCAAAAAAATTGAATATGCAATCAGAAAACCATTTCTGCATTCGGAAGTCCTGCACCTGTGCCATGATGCCACCTGTGTCACATGGCATTCGATTTCATGATGCCGACGCTAAGCGAGACCACTTGAGCTCAAGATGACACGACTAAGAGCTTAATAATTCAGCTTAAGTAATGAGTACAAACATAGTGGTGGTTATGCAATATATACGAGCCTTCCTATGGCTTAGTCGTAAGAGAGCTGCGCTTCAAAACTCAAGATCGTGAGTTCGAATCTTGCTGAAACCTGTGTTTGTGGGATGCGTTTCACCAAGGAATCGTCCCTCAACCATATGTCGCAAGTGTAGCCATCACCCGGACTAAAAATAAACCCGCACAAAATAATTCCATTTTTCGGTTGGGATAAGGCTTTACCATTGTCCTCAATGGCGGCTAGTCCTCAAATAACCTTCGATCGGGTATCTCCTCGTTTGACTCGCCTGAAGCAATTAAAATTAGCTTTTTGTAAATAGATGACTAATACTCTTCCATATTCCCAAATAAATAGTCGTAAATGGATGACAGTGAAGCGGTCAAGAGAAGATGCTCTACCAAACTACTTCTGAACTTCACAGTTAATTCCACGATGCCGTCGAGTTTTTTGGCCAATATGAGAACATAGCCACAGTTCTCCATCTGACCGTGAGCTCTGTAACAAACAAACACACTCCCGAGTCATGTCTCATTACTGCATTTTCTCACAGAAAGGTCTCCTTAATTTTATTTAATCGTTCGTTGTTGTTTTGTTGTGTTTTTTGGTTTTGTTTTGTTTGAACTGTCAGATGTGTTCAATGAAAAACACAGCAGATCACGTACCACTATTTCTGGTATTCCATAATGTCCAAGTGGTCTTCACCGTAACGCTGTTACTAACTATAATCATTTTGTGATTCATATGTTGTGTGTGTTTTCTTAAAATAGAAATGCTAATCTCTAATATTCCATCGTACCCACGATGGTCCCTTTGTTTTCTAGAATATCGGTTTGAGCTGGAACTCCGTTGTACTGAAAAAACACAAAAACCGTTGTTTAATAAACGAGCTTGAATTATTATATATATATATATATATATATATATATATATATATATATATATATATATATATATATATATATATATATATATATATATATATATATATATATATATATATATATATTTATGAGTGCCTTTAGATTGTTCCCATTCTTTACTCCTCAGCGTATTTTGGCTTCGAACCAAAACTCGCCGTCTAAGATACAAAACTTGTTTGTATCCAGAAATCAGTTCTCGAAGTGATTGTCTCAAAATAGCCTACTGTTAGCACCGAGCTATCATAACAAAATGAATGTAAACGTTTACCGTTTTGAGACCACCCTCGTGCACATGATAGGCTAAATGGGTCGCCGAGCGACTTCCGACGGAAACGAGACAAATTGAAAGATGAAACAGCCCTCAGTTCAGACCTAGCCCGTGCGGTGTTTTAACCCAGGTGCAGTACTATTTAGGCCGTAGAGATGCCTCCATAGCATATAGCCGTGTACTAACTGACCATTGTTTACCTGGTAAAGATCCAGAGTCTATTCTGGAATCAAAATTTATCCACTAATACGCCATTAATCGCCCCCCCCCCCGAGAGTTTTTCCAGCCACCTGACTGACTTAACTCCTTAAAGGTCATCAGAGACTGTTTTTTAACAGTTTGTGGAGGCCAAAGCAGTTCGATTTACGCCGTGACCCATCTTGGCTTAAGAGGAAGAATTTCCGCGTTTGGTATCCATAGTAAACAATCGAATTAAAGCCCACTCTCCCGCCCAGGATCAAGGTCATTAGCAACTCGACGGCATAATTAGCTCTCAGTTTTAATTAGGAACGGGTTAATAAGGTCGGTGGGAGGGGGGAGTTACAGAGGATAAAAACGGCTACGATCATGATAATAATAACAACAGCTTCAGCAACAACAACAATAATAACAACAATAACGACAACAACGTAAGTTGTTAATCTCAACGGATATAAATGAGATGTGTTTATTCTTAAATGTGGTCGTCAAATAAAGTATCACGTCGGTTTTTTTTTTCTAATTTAAGGAAGACATTTATAGTTTGACCTTCAAGTTGCTTCAAGGTGAGAACGTAAAAGACGTCTCGTGAATGAAGAATGACGGGGGGGGGGAGTTTTAAGCAAATGCTAAATGCGTATTAATGTAGATCCAATCAAGTTTCTTTACTATCTGCAGGAGGCTAATCGAATAGCCCAATGGTGAGAGTACTGCGTGGCACAACTCCAGGTCGTGGGTTCGAATCTGACTCACACCTATATTTGAGGGATACTACTCTAAGGAGTCACCATTTGGCCGTAAGGTGTGACCACGGTCGTGGGCAAATAATTAAATTCAACGCGTTACTACCATCAGCCATTCATTCAAAGATGCTGAACACTGACGTCACAACCTCAATACCGGGATCAGGGTATTCCCCCCCCTCGACAGATGCGGTTATCTCGATTAAGTTTAGCTAGACGACGGGTCGCTATTACTGTACTGGAATATCTTACACCCAACTTTCATATGCACACACACACACACGCACACACACACACACACACACGCACACACACACACACATATATATATATATATATATATATCAAATTTCCAACTAGGGTTTTGTATCCCATTGACATCTATGTTTAGGGGATGGTATAGCTTAAACACTGGACATGTGTCCGACTAAAGTTTTCACTCAATTACTCAATCACTCACTAATAGCTTACGAATGTAATCAGTAAAAATTTGCGATGGGGGGGTCGTTGATTGTCGCAAAAATCGTGAAGTAACAATGGCCGTCAATTTGTCGCTAAAATAGTAGGTCGGTTAGTCGTTTAACTATCTAATAAAGCAAATTTTGTTTAAATTCCTGATTTATCCGCGGTCTAACGGTAGCGCGTTGGATCACAGATCACTATCACCTGAGTTCGTATCTCGGCTTGGGCATATCTGAAAGTCGTTTCATCGTTGACTTCGCTTCATTACCTTTGGAGGGCGCTCGACCCATTTAGTCTACGATGTGCACAAAAGTGGCCGTAAAACACCAATCATCATAATCATCATCATCATCATCAGTATTTTATCCAAACTAAATTAAATGGACGACAGCCATCCACGATACACCGCAGCTTAAAATGGCTGACTTCCATATGACTATTGTTAACCTAATTACATAAATTACTGGCCACATTTTGCCTGTCACCGGCGAAGACAACCAAACGAAGTGATCTGGTCGGAATATACAGTTGGTCATATAACAAGGGTGTCGGCTAACAGAGGGTTTACTGTATGTTTGTTCCCGGATTAAAACAAACCAGAATCGGGTTCGTTCGCTAAGAGGGCGCCACGAATCCATTTCTCCGACGTGGCGAATCGAAACGGTTCTAGACGACTTTGGTACGAATTAGACTCGATACAAATGGAACCGGCTAAACGAGTGACGTCTATTTAATCGGTTCCCTATGAACGCAAGGCCGAGAAGGCCGACCGTACTTGGCTAATACCGTACCCTGGCACGAAATGGTACCACGAACATCGTCCTCCGACATGATCGATGCCATTACGCGTACCGTAGCCGAAAGGTCGGTTTGGCTTAACGCTGTAGATATATACAAATGTTTCCGATAT
The DNA here is from genome assembly GCA_025642065.1 of Paralvinella palmiformis. Classification (NCBI taxonomy): domain Eukaryota; kingdom Metazoa; phylum Annelida; class Polychaeta; order Terebellida; family Alvinellidae; genus Paralvinella; species Paralvinella palmiformis. The sequence continues at coordinate 585,000 of JAODUP010000107.1, forward strand.
CTAAAGGTTAGCGTGCCGGGAGTGGATCTCGAATATAAACAAGTAACCGTAACCGCCAAACGGAAAGGATAACATGGTATAGTTCGCCGAACGATCTCGGCGGAGTGCTTTGTTCCGGACGGCCGCCAGAGGTCGCCAGTTGTCCATTAGGGGAACAGCTCAAAAGGCGAAGAAACTGTTGGTTAATCGTGTTCACTCGTCCCACATCGCCAACCCGCCGATCCGTGACTAGAACGTGTTACAACGGGATTGTTATGATGAAGTCGATTGTTAAAACGATTCCTTGTAAGTCCAAAATATATCATATTAAATCTATTCATATTTTATACATTAAGTTTATAAAAACTGCGATTTTATGAAGCGATAAAGACATTACAATACGTGGATATTTTAATTGCGCGTCCGCGGAAATTCACATCCCGAGCTGTAATCGCTTGCCATATAAGGCATCTTCATGAATATTCGGTTCTGTCCGTTTTCACTCGGGAAGTTCCGTGGATACAGTTGTGTATTGACGTCATCAATATGTGCACGTTGTTATATAGTTTTGCTCGGTTATGGGGGGTGGGGGGTGGACGTCATTACTGTATGCGTGCCAACACTGAGGATGCGTGCATATTCTGTTGTATAAATATTTTTTGTTAATTGGATGAAAACTCGAAATGCTCTTAGAAAACTGCTCACGCATACACGTCCATTTCATGTCACATGTAAGTGTATAGCATTTATATGGGGATCCCTGGTAGAGAAGACTTTTGAATGTTTTAGTTATACAGTAATGGGAACCGGTGCTGAAATAAGTAAATATTTTAATACAAATAGGCGGATAACATGGACACTGTTGAATGGCCCTTTTCATAGATATCGGTAAACCTTGGTAAATGGACCGACCAATCAGGAGCTGGCTAGCTTTTAAGTCCTCTTTCGTAATAACGGTCATTGGGAGCAGTGATTTATAGTGGTTTATTCTATTAAAATCCTCGTTTGTTCACATACTGGTATGTTATTAGATAACAATCAAATGCTATTATCTGTTTTTAACATATTAAAAGCGGATTAGTTAGTTGTGACTCTGAAAACATAATCAAGAATTAACTGCATTGTGAGAAAATAATGTCTCCTCTTTGAGGGAGAATTCCTAGAGAGGATTTACTATTCACTAAAATAATCGTTCGTTCACTATCCCCAAAGACTATTTATAACAAGACGTATTACTTCGCGTTTTAACATGGGGCGCCATTTTGAATTCATGGAGCGCCAGGGCCCTAGCGACCTGGAGGTAGACTGTCACGGACAGCTCCATTCGTTAATATGGCGCCTAATGGCACTGGTTCATTCTGCGCCACTTTCGACTGCAGTAACAGAAAAAGTATGCACAAATAAAGACATCCCCGAAAGGAAATAAAAGCTAGTGTAAAAATGTTATATGATCTGGCTTTTTAAAAATAAATTTAATAAAGGATATTTAAAAAATAAGCATAACAATTTGAAGTAGACACGCCCCTATTTGACTTGACCCATTCAGTAGGCCCAAGTAGGATCTATCTAGATCCATATTTGTTTCAGACAAAATCTTATTAAATTTTATTGAACAATATCAACCTATTAATCACAAAATGGGTATGTAAGATATACATAAGCTTACAGTTACTGAAGATGTTATGGGCGGGAGGTATATTTTACTTTATTATTGTTAATAATATAATTGGACTTCTAAAATTACATTACTATAATCAGATAATTTTTCCCTAATTACAATAATTATAAGTAGCTGAGTATTTACATGATCACCTCCATCCATATTTATTTTTAAACGTAAGCAATTCGTACTTATTGATATATATATATATATATATATATATATATATATATATATATATATATATATATATATATATGGACTTCTATTTATAATTTAAATGTTATGAAATTAATTATTAAATATCTCAACTAGTGGTAGAAACATTCATTTTGTTATTTTTTCTATTGACAGAAGTAAAAGATAGGTTATTAATTGTTGTCGTTCAGATATATTATGAGCAAAGATTTAAATTACTTGAATACTAATTGTAGAATGTATATGATATGCATTTCACTGAAACGGAATTCATGAACCAGACAACTTATCTAGAATGCTATTCAAACTATTTTTGATGTACCAAATCCACCGCATGCATCCACTGAAATCAAAGAGGAAGGTATTAACAGATAGGAGACCTATACAGGAGACAGGGCCAGCTGTGATGGTAATTAATATTTATAAATATTAATGGTGAAAATTGGTATTATAAAATTAATTAAATAAGAAACAAGGCATCAAATGTCACCCCATTTCATATCTTAATACAAAAAAGGATTACCAGCACCTGAATTAGTACTTGAATGTTCAGCTCATGTGCTTTAATTGGTATACTTCTCTTCATAACTTAAATGCATATCAAATCAAATTCTTTAACCAACTTGAAAAAGGAAAACATGTGTTTACACATTGTGTATGCACTTGGTTCAAGTCATTATTTTACAAGGTATTGTTCTGTTTCAGTCCTTGAAGTTCTATGATGATGAGATACCATGTAAACAGGCCAATCTCTTGGTTACAGATTTACTGGTGTTATCTGTTACAGTAGTCAATGCATGTGTCTATTACATCTCTGGGTATATTCTGTCTAACTTTAAACAGTTCACTGATCTGGACTAAATGTCATATTTTTGTAGTAGTGGTTGTTTAGAGCTGGAAGCAATTTGGTTATTCTGTCCATTTGATAACAATTAAATGACAGATTGTAACTATAGATGAACCCGTGGCACAAGAGATTTGATGCCGCTTATTGTATGAAAGTACTAATTTCTCTATCTCTAACATGTTAACGCAAACATAAACATTGTTAATATTCCATGTATATTCTTTGTTCTCAGCTGGGCAGGCCTATATTGCATGGTCTATATTATTGAGGTGTAGACTTTAAATGAACTTATAATTTTTTAAGTTAATATATGATAAACGGACATGATGAATATATGGTGAATTGTGTTATGGTTGCGTTATAATAGCTGTATATATCATTATATGTATATATCCAAATAAATACAAATTTATGGACTATGATAAACTGACATGATGAAAGTATGTTTGTATGCATTTACCTCATATATACCTAATTGTTTTCATTAAAAGATGTCCACACACAAAGCTGTGAAATAACCCTTAAACCACGTTCAATTATTTTCTGATCAGCTGTCAAGTGATCGCAAATTGTAGGCTATGAATTAATTAAGTGACTGGGCTGTGAAATCACTTAATTATTTATTTACAGTTTCAGAGCTTCGTTTCCTTCAATATCATGTGTGAACAATTAAAGTGTTTATTAATAAATTGTTTATCTGAGAAATACCTCCGGTCGCTGGAGGCGCCACTGGTTCAAAATTCAACATGGCGCGGCAAGAGTAACGCCTCTCTATATTTAAGCTCTCTGCTATCCCTTCGCTTCAAATTTGTTGCTTAACATAAAAGGTATAGCTAAGCTTATAATATAAAAAAATTAACTCATAACTTATTTATAACTGGATTAACAAAAGGGACAGATTATATTGCTTTCTCAGATGAAAAAAACTAAACATTTGAAATACACACGGCTATTTCGTATTATCAAGGTCACATTGGTTCCACTGTCAAATATAAATTTAATTGATATCTCATGTATTTGTGGCAAACATTAGGATATTTTAGAGAGAAGGTGTTTCGCCGGATTAACATAAAGTATTAAAACATATTTTTAATAAACTTACCTACTTTCATTATTCCGGAAAAAGACTGTGGCTATATCCAGAGCCGGTGTTTTCTGACCTAGCTGAAAGTAGTTCACTTGGATTCTTGTCATCGGGGACAAAAGCTAGCCAGACTCTGATTGGCCAGTTCTAAATATACTTCGGGTATCTTCGGAATGAAATGGACAATTTAGAACAAACGAAAGGGTATCAGTAAGACACTAACGATGTTTTTATGTTTTTTGTCAGACAAATACGGAGTGAGTCCAGAGACATAAAACGAGTCAGGTTACAAGCACCTGAGAATCCTGCAAAAACGTACACCCCCACATAGCTATATATACTCATCAGCCTTGAGGTAGCCTACGCACAAAAAGTGGAGGCAAATAAAAAAACACCATAGCTCGTAGTTAAAAACACGTACCTGCCGTTCAATAGTAGGTTAACATATATATATATATATATATATATATATATATATATATATATATATATATATATATATATATATACAAGATAAGTACCTTGACACCACAGTTTACATTCAGCAGTAATTTGCTGTGGCTCAAAGGTAACCTATACATAAAATCATTTCAAAACCACAGATGCTGATCCCAGCTCCATTCTGGATTCGAATAGCTAAACAAATCCTACCTACATCAACCACACGGATAGAGGTCCGATATGTTCGGCGTCGTCAAGTTGTTGTTTGATCGGGGTGAAAATGTATACCTTTTGTGGGCTCTCGGCGAGCCAACCAACATAACAGTTTAAGTTGAGAACATGAAAAACGCGTGTCGTGTACACTACCTATATGTGGAAGCATTTGTGTGCGTGCGTGCGTGCGTGCGTGTTCCTGCGTTCCGTTGCGCATAGCACAAGTGAACCCTAGTAATCCGATACCCAATCGTTCGGAACTTTCAATAATCCGACTACTAATTGTATTAGTACATACATAATACTCCCCAATAAATGTTAAACACTTGTATTCCGACATCTAAGGATCCGTTTGGATGGGGTGGGGTGTGGGGTTAATTGTGACTTCTAGAAAATCAATAGTTGATGGCAAACAGGCAATTTAAACCGCCTCTATGACCTAGTGGGTAAGAGCGTGGGACGTTCTTACTCATGGTCATGCTGTACGGGAGGCCGGAGGTTCGAATCCCGGCCGTGGTACTATAGTAGGAGTGTTTCATCCAACCAGGCAACTGGGAAGGTTTTCTCCACCATATCTTGTAAATTATAAATTTATTTAGAATTATTCCCCATGATGGAGTATTATATCACAGACCATATTGGCTCTCCCTCATTTCAGGTAACTAAGCCACGTAAAATAACTGCCATTTCGGCCGTTATTATAACTGTTATTGTAATTTACCTTCTATTCGGTGGGTTATAATTTTCGATTGTCCGACACCGACCTGATCCGGCGGATGTCGGAATACCGAGGTCTAACCTGTATCAACAGTACAGTCTGGGCGCGTGTAGATGTGGCCATTTATTTCCCCCCCCCCCTCCTCCTCCTCCCTCAACGTGTTATCCCAAAACAGAGATATCGAACACGTTCTACGTCTTAAGTATCTCAATAAGTCGCTGATGATGAAGAAATTGACCTCCTACAGTAGCCCGCCTCCAATACACAGACATGCAGACGGACGGACGGACGGACGGACGGACGGACGGACGGACGGACGGACGGACGGACGGACGGACGGACGGACGGACGGACGGACGGACAGACAGACAGACAGACAGACAGACAAACAAACAAACAGACACACAAACATACAGACATACAGACCGACAGACAGACAAACAGACACACAAACACACAGACAGACAGACAGACAGACAGACATCTGACTACCCCGTAGCATTCTAACCCGTGTAAGAGAACCCCCAAACATCAACATGGCGTATGTCGGTAGAACGTTACTTAACCAGGATACGGATCCTTGAGTGAATTTCGGACAAAAGAAATCTGATTTATTGACGCCCCACACTTCAAACATCCAGATAGCGGCTCGTTATCTGAGTGTTCTGGACCAATCCGGACCACTTACGGCTCTCGTCGATGTTCGGTTTATCGTTGAGCCGACGGTGTCGCCATCTGCCGATAAAACCAAAGCCTCGAAGGTTTCAAGATATTGGAGATTAATATTGACGGAGATTAGACAACAATGGCGAGTCTCGTTTGGACGAGGATTTAAACAACTTATTTGTGGCTTATATATGAACAAAGATATGATATATATGATAATAATATATAGATATATAAGTAATAGATAGATAGATAGATAGATAAAGTTATATATATATATATATATATATATATATATATATATATATATATATATATATATATATATATATAATATAAGTACAGTCAATGTCAGTCAATGTCAGAGAGTCAGGACAATCGGTGTGTCATATAAATGTCTAGTAAGAATCTTCGTGAATGTCTTGTCATTTAGCTTCATAAAGTGATCCTTCTTCTTATTAGATCGGATAATGTGTTCGGGATTGTTTATAATTAGGGCATAAATAGGGTATTATCTGGATCAGCATCGGAGATAGAGGATGATGTAATATAAAGATAGGGAGTTACGGTCCAGGTTAAATTATATAATATTTGACAGAAATATTAATTATGTGTCTGTTAGAGTGTATTAGGACCGCGTTACCTGTTTGCTGTGATCATGATGATTGATGTTTTACGGCCATTTTTGTGCGCATGGTAGGCTAAATGGGCCGAGCGACCTCCAAAGGTAATGAAGTGAAGTTAAATGAAATATCCTTCAGATATGCCCACGCCGAGATTCGAACACGGGTGTTAGTCATCTGTGATCCAACACACTACCGTTAGATCACGGAGGCGCCGCTGCTATTTGATCTGTTACATAGGTAAATGTACGTGTTGATGTTGTACTGCCACCTTTGTGCACAAGGTAGGCTAAATGGGCCGAGCGACCTCCAAAGGTAATGAGCCGAAGTGAAAGATGAAACACCCCTCTGACATAGCCCGGCTGGGGTTTGAACCCAGGTGCTATAGATCTCTGGCCAACCGCGCTACCATTTAGGCCACGGGATCAGATTGCTATTATACACAGGAGGTAAATATCGTTGTGTGTGAGGCGTAAGACAAGATTTGAATGATGTACATCTCCCGGCTGCTGCTGCTGCTGCTGCTGCTGCTGCTGCTGCTGCTGCTGCTGTTGTCGAAATAACCCATACAGCTACCTCTTGACTTCTACACAGAACAACAACTCAGGTGTTATGCTATATAGAGATTCTTTAGCCAATGAGATGTCTTTATTGACTCGTAAAACTGTCAATTAAATTATGACTGTAGCCAATTAATGTATTTGATACAGAAAGATGGACATGTGATTAATCTGATGTTGTGGATCTCAACAGCTGAGAGAACTAAGTATCATATATATATATATATATATATATATATATATATATATATATATATATATATATATATATCAGATATGCACACTGAACATTTATTATAATAGATGTAGATGATTTATTAACACGTTATATATCATCAATAATATTTTTACATATTCTAATTATTTATGTTTCTGTTATTGTTCAGGTAATAATAATAAGACATAAATAAACTTATTATTACTGATTATTTACCATAAATATTAATAATGATATTTTGAAAGTTTGTAACTTTGTATATACCCATTAATGGTGGTTGTATGTGTGTGTGCGTGTGCGCGCGTGCGTGCGCGTGCGTGCGTGCTATAGCTCCTGCTAGGTGAGAACGCCGTATTAATCACACCTGTATCCCGAGATGTGTGTTCTCTTGTTCGGGATGATGTTATCCAATATTACAAAGAGCTGTTCCTTGATGAAGGAAGACGTTAGATCCCTCGTTGTCTCAGGCAAACGGCAATATCTTATTTCCCCATTTAGTAACGATTGCTAATTTATCCCTAATTGGTCCCCTTTATGGGGGGGGGGGGTAATTTTTAGCTCCATGTCGACTGCGGCTAGAACATCCAGCAATGAGAAAGTTGACGAGCTGCAACTCGTCAAACTGTGACTCATATTGGATCAGGAGCGGAAAATATCTGCGTAAAGGAACAGATCACTCTCATTTAATATTTTCAGGACTAATACAGCTATGTTCACAAATATCATAAATGATGTCAAAATGTGAAAAGGATCACCCACATATTAAATAATCCAGTTCAAAGTGCCGATTAATCGACTATTAACGACCTGTGGGCTCCGCCATTTTGAAGCTAGACACAACCCGAAAGTCTATATAACCCATTTAAAAACGTGTAAGCAAGTGTTAGCCAAGAATAATTCCAGAACAAAAAGTAGTAATCTCGCTAAATACATTCAGCCATATCAGTTTGATCCAGAAGAATCATTATAAGATGAAGATGATTCCGATTGTTTTAGGGAAAGCATGAGGAGAACCAGGGACACTAACTGATGTCTATGTGAACTATGTGTACTCCTGGCCCAGGTGACGTCAGAGCAATTGACTTTTCTCCTGCCCGCCTTCGAATCTGACATCCGGTGCAGCCGCAATGGCGGCCATCTTGTAATTTTGATTATTTCCCTATACCTATGATATCAGGTATTACATATTTAAGTTATATTATCTGAAGGTGAACTATCCCTTTAAATCGAGATTTGTTTACAATCCAAATTGCTGCACATTTTGTCCCTGTATAATCCTGTATCTTTCATTTTTGAGAGATTGCGGCTAAGCGGTCGATGCGTTGACATAATGACCCCAAAGTAGGTCACTCACTGTGTGACGATTCGATCCTGGTAATTTTCCTGCTATATGATTGTGAAGCGATTCCCGCGAAAGACTCGTACGATCGAAAACGTATCCAGATCTTCCCGATCCCTACTGGTGACAGATCCGAGTTCGCCGTCGCCCTCGCATCATGGTCGTCTGCGTCCTGACCGTCTCTCGGTTGACCTGCTCTTAACCCGGGGAACGGTTTCGACATTTCGGAGGAAAGTCACCTGCCGACTAAAATGACAGGTAAACAAACAAACTAGGCAGGTTGTTCTGTGTGTGTGTGGGGGGGGACAGGTGCCACAGGGAGCGGACTCCATCTTCTTTGTTTACCTGTCACGTAGCGGGCACCTTTGATCCGGAAACATTCTCCGAGAGAGCGAGCGAGCGGGCTATTTTTGCGCCAGGTGAAGGCGTAAATACCGAGCCGACCCCGGATGTTATTTATAATGTTGTTTATTAGCCTAGAGGTGAAACAGTGTCCCCAAATGGACGAGGCTAATTATATTGGTTGCAGGTAGGAAGCCTACAGCAAGAATCAAGAACATTAGCTACTTATTAATTAACTTATCCGTTTCCAGATTTTACTAACAACGTCTATAAATCTATCAATTGTATAACACGAGGATACCTTTTTGAACTCGTCTCCATCAGAAGGTGATCCCGAAGAATCGGGTCATCTAGTCAGATACTGTTGCAGGTAGCAGTGCCTCGGCTCAAGTCGGGGGGTCAATTGTGTGTTTAGTGTTACAGTCTATATACTTTACGGAACAGGATGTCGGCGGATGTTAGAAATGAATCTAGGACGTTTTGGCTAAGGAAGCCATAAACACAAGATGTTATATTTGTTCGCTTTTTATGTCATAAATGTACATTTTGAGATATTGATCGCTTTTTATATTTTTATATTTTTTCTATTCGGCCAAAACATCCTATCTTCAAAAATAGCTGGCCAAATCGTCCTTTGGCCAAAACGTCCTTTGGCCAAAACGTCCGCCAACCGTTAGAAATACGTCGTCTCTTGGAATATTTGTATTTATTCTATAAACTTACTTGTTTAGGGTTTCTTTCACCGATAAATAATAACGTTTATCGTTTTAATGTGTTACTAGATGTTTACAAACATATATTTGAGGTTTCACTGTAGAGCACATTTGAATGGCTCCTGGTAGTCAAGGAACTTATTACATATATTATTATAATTATCATTATCATAGAAATGTAAATATTGCTCTTTTATGGCCAATTTGGTCCACAAGGTAGGTTACATGGGCCGAGTGACCTCCAAAAGTAATGAGGCGAAGTGAAAGATGAAACACCCTTCTGACATAGACCCGGCCGGGGTTTGAACCCAGGTGTTATAAATATGTGGTCAATCGCGCCACCATTTAGGCCCTGGGGGCGCCCTATTATTATTATTATTATTATTATTATTATTATAGAAACGTATTATGTAGATATGACTATACATAACGTTGTAATAATTAATAATAATAATAATAATAATAAATCTACATTTATTCTATTTTCAGTGATGCCATAATCCTGAATATCACGTAAAACGGAATAGATTAACTAATGACACAAATGTATGCGTGTGCGCGCCCGCGTGTGTGTATGTGTGCGTTTACGTGCTCATTTCAGGATTTATGCCGTCCCACATTAGCAGTGCCGGGATGGTTTGTCTAATTGCCACAGTACTAAAAATGTGTTATATTAGCCAGCAGCTGTCCGTACACACACGTGTGTGTGTGTGTGTGTGTGTGTGTTTTAGCTGTGTATAATAAGGCACAGGCACAGATAATCTCAAACCGTGAATTCAAACTCTGGACGTTTCTTCAGGGGATTGAATCCAGAGTGGCGACTTTTCTTGCTGAGACATGTGTAATGTCTCACCAGTCCCTTATGTGCCTTATTATACACAGCTAACACACACACACACACACACACACACACACACACACACACACACACACACACACACACACACACACACACACACACACACACACACACACACACATACACACACACACCCAAGAGAGAGAGAGAGAGAGAGATGAGAGAGAGAAGTAGATACACACACACACACACACACACACACACACACAACACACACACACACACACACACACACACACACACACACACATATATATATATATATATATATATATATATATATATATATATATTGGATGTTGACTGATTATTGTTTTGTTTTATTTTTTGTAATATTAATTAATAATCTGACTTGAAATCAGATGCTCTATAGGTTCCAGTGCACGCTCATTTAGTCGCATAATATACCGGGGTGCGTGTGTATGTGTATGTTTGTGTGCATATGTGCGTGCGTATGTGCCTGTGCATGTATGAGAGAGAAAGAAAGATAGAAAGAGAGAGAGAGAGAGAGAGAGAGAGAGAGAGAGAGAACATAAACAGTAATAGAGACATATCATCGTCAATGTTAGAAGAAGGTATTGAAAATAGACCTTCACGAAGCGCCTTATTTCACATCCAAAGGTAATGAAGCGAAGTCAAAGATGAAACACCCTTCAGTCATTAAGGTTTAAATGGCGCGGGTTTGGAAGACAGATATTGCTTTAATAAAGATGATGTTTTTTGGTTAGCCGCGGCACCGGTCATATATCCGAAGCTTATGGCCGAGGGACGACGCGAATGAGATGTTCGGATGAAACATCCCACAGTTGCCAGTAACTTTAGCCTTCGAGCCGAGATTCGGGGGTCTCCGACGTAGTGCGAGTTAATTTAATTGGCAGAGATACGTTCATAGAGCAAAATCGGTATTAACGGACTACTGCTGATAGTATTCCAAGTGGTTCGTGCGTGTAGGTGGTCTGCAAAAGCAAGGTTTTCTGGAGTCTGTTAGATGAGAAGGTCCACCTTCTGCTAATAGTCATTTATCTAACAACTAGACACAGTAAATTAGTTTGCGAAAGATATTCGACGGTAGACGGATATCGATTGCTGATTCCGAGGTCGGGATCATCTGGATGAAACGGTAAGATTTTAAAAATCCGTCGGAACTCCGAGATGTCGGACAGCTGGGGGGAGTAGAGACGTAGATGATGATGATGATGACGATGATTGATGTTTTACGGCCACTTTTCTGCACACGTAGGCTAAATGGGTCGAGCGACCTCCAAAGGTAATGAAGCGAAGTCAAAGATGAAACACCCTTCAGATATGCCACGCCGAGAGATTCGAACTCGGTGGTAGTGATCTGTGATTCAACGCGCTACCAGTTAGCAACGTCAAAGAAACCCGGTTTATTTATATCCTGTCAACTGTAAAGTTGACCTTTTATTTACCACTTCCCCTTTTCGTGGTGAGTGCGAATAGCTCATCGGGTGCAATTAACGGTAGTCGTTCTAACGTAACCAGTAAAAAGAGAGTAGTTGACGTTAGCCATAAAAGTTGCTATTTTACAGATGTTTGATGTCTTCAGATGTAATCTGACAAAAGAAGCTTCTCGGTGGTTGTTATCGTTTTTTACATCCCTATAACAGATGTAACAACAGATGTAATTACGTTCACTTAACCCGCTACATCTGTTTGGATTTTCTTCAACTAGAGCTTCGTTTTTATGTTTAATTTAAATTTTTGTAGATACCTTTTCTTCAATACGTTGTTGTTGTTGTTGTTGTTGTTGTGGATTCTGGGAGAGTTTCGAGTATTCACTCACCGTTACTCGTGTTTTCGTTCAATTTGTCGCTAGGGAGTAGCCGGTGGACGAGCGGCACAGGCGTCACCTGTGTCGAGTCTAAGCAAATAACTCTCAATCATTCACTTACTGACTCACACAATCACTCACTCACTCGCCCATTTTTTAATGTGAAAATTTTGCTGTGTTTTTTGTTTTGTTTGGGGGGAGGGGGGCGACATTTTCACTTTAGTCGTCTATAATAAGCAAATGTTGCTGGTTTACGGCCACTTTTGTGCCCAATGTAGGCTAAATGGGCCGAGCGACCTCCGAAAGTAATGAAGCGAAGTTAAAGATGAAACACCCTTCTGATATAGCCCGGCCTGGCTTTGAACCCAGGGACTATAGATCTGTGGCGAACCGCGCTTGTCGACTCTAATAGATCGTTGCCGTATTAGGAGCATCTTCCGTGTATTCAGTTAATGATGTCATTTAGAAGAAGAGACGCTTCAACTGTCTCGAGAGATACCAACTGAAAACTGACAAATTCTCTAAATGGACGGAATTGGACTTCAAACCGGAACATAAATACTTCTATGAAGGTGTTCAGATATAATAATAATGATGATTATGATGATGATGATAATAATTTTAACCATCAAGATTATTTACTGATGGAAGCAACTTTAAATATTGGAGTGAGTGGGTGAGTGGGTGGTTGGTTGGAAGGGTTAGTGGGTGAGTGAATGAGTGAGTGAGTGTGTGGGTGGGTGAGTCAGTGAGTCAGTGACTTCGGCACCGGTTTAATATGGTATATATGGTCGAGGACTGCTCCCTGCAGGAATGAGATGACTTGGCCGAAGTCTTTTATTAAAGGATGAAACATCCCAATAGATCCTAACAATACTGAGATGAGATGATGGGGTCTTGAAATGCGCGATACAGCGGACTGTCTACATTATAGTTTAAGAACACACTTATTGTCTTAGAGACAATAGTTCAAGATGGTCTTTAGACAAAATACACCTTTTCGCTTGTCATAAGTCGGCATAAATGTGGAATGTTGTCGTTTTAGGGCCACGTTTAAGCACAAAAGAGCCGAGCTACCTTCAGCTGTAGAATTAAACATTGTAAGGATATAGCCGAACAGGGGTTTGAACCCAGGTGGTGGAGGTCTGTGGGCAACCGTACTACTAGTTAGGCTATAGAGTACGCACCACGTAAGTTGGTATGGAAATAGCCAAAGGTAAAATTATGTCTAAACAATGCAATAACACACACACACACTCTCTCTCTCTCTCTCTCTCTCTCTCTGTGCGCACGCGCACGTGTGTGTGTGTGTGTATGTGTGTCTGTGTTGATTCAAGGCTAATTGGATTTAAACCGCAGGTACAATTCTTATACCAACAAGATAACGGAACAATTATCAGATCCACACTTTTCTATGGTTGTGTGCGTATCTCAGAGTAACATTGGGAATACACGTGGGATCAAATTGCCAGATTTATCAACAGAAAAATGCGGAACCGCAACAACAGGTACAGTTTTCTTATGAAAATAAAGACGGGTGAGGGGGTATATATTTCTTCTAGATAACTCCGTACATATTACGTCACAAATACGTAATATACGATCAACGCGTATTGCTGAGAACTCACAACACCTGTATAACTCATGTAGTCAATGAGAGAATGTTTTGACCACTTCTAGGTCATAGTGACGAGGGGCTATCTTCTAAGCAAATACCCCCAAAACACATGTAATACTGGATTTCGAACCCTGACACGGAAATTTGTAACCCAGCGCTCTAACCACTGTGCTACATACGATACCGTCCCCCTCCATAAAGAGAATGGTCTGTTTTTAATAAAAAGCCAAATATGACGTATTCCTCTTTAAACGAGCATAGAATTTTAAACTACAAGCCATCATCACGACGGGAGGAGACGGAACCGAGTATTTCCATTAACAAATCAGTTTTCATCTTAAAATGGCGTCTATCTGTTGCCAATTTAGGTGCAGTCGGAACTGAGGCAAGGTGACCTTGACCCGTCGTCCAATAAAGTTATCGTTTTATGGCGGGTATCACCTCCTATTCGCTAATTTTCGGCCCTCCTCTGTACGCATGCGTCAGTCAGCACGGACGTGAACGTGTTTGGCGTCCATTTAACAAGTAACACATCAAGGAAAACACCTCATTGGTGCTGATAGGTGTATAAAGGTTTACGATTGTTCGTTTTGGAATCGTCAGTCGGCATTCGAAAGTAGGCAAGTAGCTGAAAAGGTGATATGATGATGATGATGATGATAATGATAGGGGTGGTTTTGGTGGTATATATATATGTGTGTGTTTGTGTATGTATTTATGTGTGTGTGCGTGTGTGCGTGTGTGTAACCTAGCCGGGTCTATAATTTAATGTATCGTAAGGAAGCTAGATCTAAATATATCGAACATTTTCAATAGATCACATAAGTGGGAGAGATAACGTTATCAGAAGTACCTTTACTACATCGCCACAACAGTCGGGATTCGAACCTGGATCTCCCGCATATCCTGAGCTGTGACGTCACTGATAAAATGTGCGTCGATCACAAATAGTTCTCTCAAATTATATTTATAACTTAAGCATATTCACAGCTAAAAACAGTTTATCAGTAAGTTGGCTGCGTTTATCAAACACGAAAATCTTCCCGTCTTGACCTACTACCTGATGAGTCTTCCAGGCATGAAAACAACGGATACATTTCCGGATTTAGGAGCACATAGGTGGATGTTTAGATGTATACGGATTTTTTTTACTCTGTGCTAGTTAAGTTATCTATATGTGAGACGCAACGCGCGTCATCGTGACAGGTCTCCTGATTAACAGTCCAGATGTTGTTTTCATGATTTGTGATTATCCAGGGCCAGTGCCTTTTCACACACACACACACACACACACACACACGCGCGCGCGCGCGCGCACGCATACCCCCCCCCCCCAAACAACCACCTATTCATCCACTCATACCAGGAAGCGCCGATTCAACACCTCAATTAAGAAGTCGTCGAGAAAATCTTAGACGACAATATTTCATTAAATGAGTGTATGGTAGTCAACCGGATATGGCCGACTAGCAAAGTCCGGCAGGTGGCGCATCGGATGAATACAAAGATGGCGGTTGGCAGGACCAATCAAGAGAAAGATCCTTCGAGCTGTTTTGAAAAGTTGAAAAGACATTGTGCATATTATTATAGATTGTTGTTGTTGTTGTTGTTGTTATATTTGTTGTTATATATGCGTGTGCTTATGTTAACTTGAACTACCAACAGACTGATGCTTAAACAAAACATTATACCGTTATTATTATTATTATTATTATTATTATTATTTTTAAGTGTACAGCGAGGCTCTCTGATGGCGTCTATCTTTCGCTTAGGGATCACCGGATATACACATGGCACCGTTTACATCCCGGGATGGTAGTTCTCTGGGTACGAGTCATGCCAATCCGGACAAAAATCCCGACAGCCGAAATCCGGATGGCGTGACGCAATGCCGGCGGGAAGCCATCATACACGAGAATCAATGACGTTTGGATTTTTTTACGGCACGACACCAACGAAAAAAAAACTGACCAAAAAGTCGAATGTTTTCAGACGCCATGATGTATCAGTTACGTCCTAGACCAGCCGATTTCGAGTTGTACTGGATTTGGCTTCGTTTTCAATCTCTGTTTGCTTTCAGTGTTAACAATCGGTGTGTTTGTAATAAGGCGTCCGGATTCGAGGCGATTGTAATACGAGTCGTGAATAAACAATTTGCATCGCAATCAAATAAACAACATCCGCAGACGATATCACGACGAGATTTCGTTCGTGAAACGAGAATAAACGCCCCTCCCCCAAGTTTTTGTGTAAATAAATACGCTCACGACGTGTATAGGATCCAGGTATTTACAATACACCACCATCACACACACACACACACACAGAGAGAGAGAGAGCGAGAGAGAACACACACACACACACACACACACACACACACACACACACACACACACACCCTAACCCAGATCAGGACTTCTATTAGTTACCCATCATCATTTTCCAGATGTCTTTCAGTTAATTCGTTGCTAACCGTTTCTAGTCTACAGACGTCGGCTGTCCCGATCCAGTTTCGTTTCTTTAACTGCAGTATGATCCGGAACGACAGGTTATTTATGCAGTACATATATCTTGCTTAATTAGTCGTCTATTGTAATCGGGTCAGGTTAAATCTTTTGACCTAGATAAGTCCTACGATATGAAATGAACAGGTCGCCTAGTGGAAGGGAAGCCGACATTGATATACATGCATATACAGAAAATGTTATCTAATCCGACCATGGCTAGTCCGATAATCTAGTAATCCGACATTAATTTCCCGGAAACAAACATTTCTCGTAGTATTTTGTTGATATAGCACGATAATCGAGCCTTCGACACAAAGCGGCAGTTCATTGACGGGTAATGATTCGATAATCCGACATATCACTTGTCTGTTTTTACGGTTTTCGCCCATCCCAGAAATACCGTTATCCATAAATGAGGCCACATATTAATATTCATGATATTGTGCTCATGTTGAGAAAGATAAATTAGTTTATTCGACATTCTTTATAATCTAACATCCGGCTGTCTTGACTTGATAATAAGCCATTGTGGCGTGTTTGAGTGAGTGAGTGAGTGAGTGAGTGAGTGAACGATAAATTGATCGATAGTGACTGACTGAGTGAGTGAGTGAGTGAGTGAGTGAGTGAGTCAGTCAGTCATTGTCAATGCATGAGGTTTGAGTGAGGGGTGATATAGAATAATCATATCACAGATTCAGGCAATAACTGGATTCTAGGTCTTTTACACACAGAGAGACAGACACACACGCACGCACGCACGCACATGCTTACACATAAAAAGGTAGAAATAAAACACTCCTGTCACTTTTAATGCTGCACTTTTAATTAGATCTTTCTGTGTGCGTGTGTATGTGTGTATGTGTGTGTGTGTGTGTGTGTGTGTGTTTGTCTGTCTGTCCGCGTGTGTGTGTGTGTGTATGTGTGTGTGTGTGTGTGTGTGTGTGTGTGTTTGTGTGTGGGTGCATGGTGTTAACTATACCCGATTCATTTAATCCTCTCAGTTCACCAGGTAGGTTACCAAAACGAATAACATACCATAACTCCAATAATCTTTTTGCGGAGGATTCTAGATCAACATATCACGTGATCAATGTCAACAAGGTGTTGAATTTGAAAAGGTCTGCTCAGATGGTGCTAAATCAATAAACAGTTTTATTAAAATTATTGTTTTAGACGCATCCTTGTCATCATTGAAATTTAGCATTATTACATGGATCTGTCATTTTCCATATATTTACTTTTATACTTTCTATTAACCTATCGTGTGTGTATGGTATCGGGCTGTTAGTGTACTGGACATTAGTGTACTGGACATTAGTGTACTGGACATTAGTGTACGGACATTAGTGTACGGACATTAGTGTACGGACATTAGTGTACGGACATTAGTGTACTGGACATTAGTGTACTGGACATTAGTGTACGGACATTAGTGTACGGACATTAGTGTACGGACATTAGTGTACGGACATTAGTGTACGGACATTAGTGTACGGACATTAGTGTACGGACATTAGTGTACGGACATTAGTGTACTGGACATTAGTGTACTGGACATTAGTGTACGGACATTAGTGTACTGGACATTAGTGTACTGGACATTAGTGTACGGACATTAGTGTACGGACATTAGTGTACGGGGCAATTTGTGTACGGACATTAGTGTACGGACATTAGGGACTGGACATTAGTGTACTGGACATTAGTGTACGGACATTAGTGTACTGGGCCCTTAGTGTACGGACATTAGTGTACGGACATTAGTGTACTGGACATTAGTTAAAAAGGGCATTAGGGACTGGGCATTAGTGTACGGGCATTAGTTACATTTTTGTACGGAATTAGTGTACGGACATTAGTGTACTGACATTAGTGTACTGACATTAGTGTACTGGACATTAGTGTACGGACATTAGTGTACGGACATTAGTGTACGGACATTAGTGTACGGACATTAGTGTACGGACATTAGTGTACGGACATTAGTGTACTGGACATTAGTGTACGGACATTAGTGTACTGGACATTAGTGTACGGACATTAGTGTACGGGCATTAGTGTACGGACATTAGTGTACGGACATTAGTGTACGGACATTAGGGTACGGACATTATTTCTGGGCATTAGTGTACTGGACATTAGTGTACGGACATTAGTGCGGACATTAGTGTACTGACATTAGTGTACTGGAATTAGTGTACGGACATTAGTGTACGGACATTAGTGTACGGACATTAGTGTAATGACATTTTGTGTACTTCAATTTTTGTACACATTAGGTACGGGCATTAGTGTACGGACATTAGTGTACGGACATTAGTGTACGGGCATTAGGGGTGGTTTTCGGGCATTATGTACTGGACATTAGTGTACGGACATTAGTGTACGGACATTAGTGTAATGGACATTAGTGTACGGACATTAGTGTTGGGCATTAGTGTACGGACATTAGTGTACGGGCATTAGTGTACGGACATTATTTTACGGACATTAGTGTACGGACATTAGTGTACGGACATTAGGGACTGGGCATTAGGGACTGGGCATTAGTGTATTGGGCATTTTGTACGGGCATTAGTTAAAAAACATTAGTGTACGGACATTAGTGTACGGACATTAGTGTACGGACATTAGTGTACTGGACATTAGTGTACGGACATTAGTGTACGGACATTAGTGTACGGACATTAGTGTACGGACATTAGTGTACGGACATTAGTGTACGGACATTAGTGTACTGGACATTAGTGTACGGACATTAGTGTACGGACATTAGTGTACGGACATTAGTGTACGGACATTAGTGTACGGACATTAGTGTACTGGACATTAGTGTACGGACATTAGTGTACGGACATTAGTGTACGGACATTAGTGTACGGACATTAGTGTACGGACATTAGTGTACTGGACATTAGTGTACGGACATTAGTGTACTGACATTAGTGTACTGGACATTAGTGTACGGACATTAGTGTACGGACATTAGTGTACGGACATTAGTGTAGGACATTAGGGACGGACATTAGTGTAATTGGGCATTAGGGGTACGGGAAATTTGTGTACTGGACATTAGTGTACGGACATTAGTGTACGGACATTTGTGTATCGGATGGCTTGTGTACGGACATTAGTGTACGGACATTAGTGTACGGATCAGACACGGGGTCAATTCAATTGTGGATTTGGAATTGATTATTTAAAAAAAAATGGATTTGGAATTGGAATTGAGAAATTTTGGAATTGAAGTTTCCTACAAACAAATTTAATCCGCAAATTAATTTATCATTTTTACAACGTTAACACTTAAAATGGGTTTAAAAATTTTAAAAAAAAACGATCCAGAACCCTTTTTCCTTATATATATATATATATATATATATATATATATATATATATATATATATTTTTTGTGTGTGTGTGTGTATATATATGCTTTGTTTTTCGAGGAGAATCCAAGGGTGTCGCTTATTCGGCACAGCCTCTATGTTGGAGTGATTGAGAAATTATCAGAATAATTCAGTATAGACGACAGCGCCATTTAACGTGGTCATCCACCCACGATGTTGTGAGCCGAGAAATTAACCCCTGGAAAAGTTTCGACCCCTTTCTGGGATCGAACCTGAGACCCTTAACACCAAATGCCGGGTTTAACCCCAAAAACCCCCGGAAAAAAGTTTTTTTTTATATATAAATATATATATATATATATATATATATATATATATATATCAAAATAAGCAACCCACCGGGACCCTAAGTGTTTAAAAAATTTAAAAAGGGCTGGATACCGGGTTTTCCCCCCAAAATGGACACCACCACATAGCATACCTTTAATCTATATAGAGATATTGCTATTTAGGAATTAATTAATTTTATCATCTCACCGGGAATGCCAATCTGGAGCCAAAGTTTACCCCTCCTCTCCTAAAACTGTGACTACTATAGCCTGTCTCAAGACCTAACTGTTTTAATAACCATTTGAGATATTTTGTAAACTTACCATATGTCAGTGGTTTAGTGGAACTAAGCTAATAGATTCGTTTCAAGTCTCCTACTGGACAAATAAACGTTTACATGGGGATGCACCCAAGACTATGATCCGCCACTTGATATAATAAATCACTTTAGTTACATGTGGTGTTACCAATATACTGGAACCAAATTGATCCAGAACTATAGTTCCTTATATAAATATAAATTTGTCTAACCACAGATCACTACCACCTGAGTTCGAATCTCGGCGTGGGCATAGCTGAAGGGTGTTTCATCTTTGACTTCGCTACATTATCTTTGGTAGTCGCTCGGCCCATTTCGCCTACCGTGTGCACAAAAGTGGCCGTAAAACATCAAACATCTAAACTTCTACTGCTACAATCACCATTACTACTACTACTGCTACTGCAACTACATTACATATGGTGTGTCCAACAACTAACAGTCCTGACTGTTCTATTTAAGTTATGACATTTTTAGATTAGACCAACAACATATATACTCCCCGAGAAGGCATACATCAATAAAACAGTTCACAGTAAAGTAAACGGTTTACTTTACGTTTTTGTGTCAACTTTACTGGTTTGAGCCGTTTGTTATTGCATGCATCACATTCGACGAAGTGCCGAGAATCCGCAAACCTTCAGGATTACAATACGACGAGATAGGATACATCAAAGGAGATGGTTTTAATATAGCATATACATAAAGGTAGGAACATTAGACGTGAGTCAGAACAGTTGTACAAAAGCGTTATTAATTATTTGATATTATTTAATAAACAATCAACACTGTCAGGCTAAATGGAATATTTTAGTTTATTTGGGGCAAAATATTTGTATATCTCCATTAAGTAATTTCCATTTACAATACACATATTCTGTGATATATGTTAACATCCGCTAACAAATCATTGTGACCAACTGGATAATATGAAGTTTATTTTCTTAAATGATATAAGAAGGCACCTCTGTGGCCCAACTGATTGCGCGGTTGGCCACCGATCTATAGATGCTAGGTTCATTACCTTTGGAGATCGTTTGGCTCATTTAACCTACCTTGTGGCCGTAAAATATCAACATTTACATTTAAACGATATAAACAGAATTTACGAGACATTGTATTATTATTATTATTATTTTTTATTTATTTATTATAAAATGTTCTATTTTCTAATCAGGCAAGAAATGTTAAAACAAAGGAATTATCTGGCGCTATCTTCACTTATTATCCAACTGCAGTACACCTGGATATAAGGAAACCTTCGCCATATCTCAGCATATAGTATAGGACATTTCTGACAAGGACCGTTCGAATTAGAATGTTTCGACCCAAGATGTTTCGGACCAGGATGTTTCGGACGTCCATTTTTTAGGGGTAGAACCATTAGGCCGTTGAATTGAATACGCCTCTGATTATTTTAACGAGCAACAAACATCGGATATGTAATTTTCAGAAATTAGTTATTGCGAAAACCCATCCGAAGATAATCTGCACATCTGAAGATAATATACAGAAACTCTAATCAAAGGATCATTTCATTTTAAAAAATTAAATATGATTCATAATAATGTAGAGTTAATGAAGTTTTATACACTATCCTGACCAGTCTCAAGGTTGTGACTCACACGACGAGGAAGTTCTGGATTGGATTTACATCCATAAGCCCATCCCCCCCCCATTAGATGTTGTAGCCTCACTTGCAGATCCATATATATCTAATTGATCATGTTCTTCTTAGATTTGATCCCGCAGCCATCTCGAACCATAACCGGATAGATCCTGACGTTTTGAACCTGGAAATGCTGGATCAGATTGATTTCGGACAGTTTGGATGGCAGTGTCAAACATGGATCGAGAAACTCGTTATTCCACCTTGTTGGGATGTATCCGTGGATGACGCCGAGTTCGTGAAACGGATGAGGCACAATTGGGAATGTGCCATCCGTGAACCAAATAGCTATATAGGAAAAGGCTATTGTATCTGGTCGTCTGTGACAATGAGGATGATACGTTCATTATCTTCTGGCTCGTTGTGGTATTGAAGGAAGTTGCAGGATATTTCTCCAGTCGTTTGTTGACTCCAGACACCGTTAAGTACGTTCTTCATTATTCTTACAAGCAACAAA